>OX401405.1:38831244-39366244 GCA_947846245.1 Cerastoderma edule | reverse complement strand
TCATATCTTAGATATAAACACACATAAGAAATAGTTTTGTCATCTAGTTGTTGGTGATAATGTAATGTGATTTTGCCTATTACAATACCTATCTCTTCAAAGGTTTCCTGTTAACTAACCAATGCATGCTTGACTTCACACTCTTCATTGATCTTTGTCAGTGCTGGAAAAGGAAACAATTTCTTCAGATGTTATCTTCTTTTGCTTATAATGTAGCACTTCTTTCAATAAAGACATAACTTACTTTTTAATATATCATTAAAACAAGAGGGTTATGTGCCTTATCTAAGTAGGTTTACCCAAACCTCAACTAATGACCCTTGCATTATGAACGATCATGACCCTGATGTTACAATTTAAATGATCTTTGTGGAGGTCCTTTAGATTATATCATACACCAAATTATTTTAATTTCACTAAAGAAAATGTAGGGGTGATGACGATATTGACCAGTTTGTTATTCATGTTACTGTTTCTTCTTTATTCTTATTAAAAGCTAATATCTTTTTAATAAACATACTCACAGTCCTTAACATACATTCAAAAACACATAAAATTGTGAAGGAAATTTTATAAGTCTTATTACTAGTCAAGTTTGTTATGAAACTCCTTTCTCTTTTTCCACAATGAATAGCTTATTATGCATGTGTTGTTCTGTAAACATCAATGCAGTCCTAAGCAAGCATGCTTGAGAAATAGCATATTTGTCATCTGTAAACTCTGTTAATCTGGCATTAAAAATTGATAAACTACATGCAGTAGTTTTATTATTCATGATATACTTTAACAAAAATACTGGAACTGATAAAGCATGGGTTTAGAAAAACAAACATACCTATATAAGACATTAATTTGACTGGGAACATTATTTCAGCCAAGGATCAGGCAAAGGTGCTCATACGATCTTTTCTTTAAAGATGTCTATAGCTTCCTTCTGAACTCCTTTTTGTCTCGGATGTTTCTCGCTCCTAGATTACGAACAACAACAAAAAGATAGTGTTAGTTCTTAAACAACATTGGAAAGATTTACTAACTTTTGGGAGCTAACTTTAAAGATGTCTTGAGAGCCAATTGGGAAAATGCTCTATTAGCCTTCTTAAAATCCGTACTGAGGATATCCAAAATTCGAACAGAACTAAATCAAGTATTTGCTCCGGTGTTTCATGTTGTATAACATGGGCCTCAAAAAGATACCTTCCCAATTGATTCTTTTTTTCATATTAAATGTTACCATGCAATTTTCCCTTAAAATTCAAAGTTACACTAGCTTTTATGGTTTGCCAATTAAGAAATACGACTTCCTTAAACTAACAGGCCCATGTCTTTAATCAGTTGACAGAAAAAAGGCCATCTCAGTATACAGTAGAATAGGGCTCTGTCAGTCCAATATTCTAACAACTCTAGGTATTGAATGCCTTAAATAACTGAATACTTCAATTCTAATTTCTCCTCATGGAATCAATCAAGTTTGTATATATTCTTTCTAATGTTTTCACAGACTTTTTGAATAATCAAATGTTCAAGAGGTTACAATTTCACCCCAATCATCCGGTAACCATATCATCGTAAGAGTTTTCCATGCTATTATGTTGTAACATTCATTGAATGTTTATGCAAATCTTGGAACCTATTGCATTGTTATAGAAAACAAGCAGTTTTAAAGAGACACCACAACTGATCAGTGGACAGCAGTGTTTTTTTCTCACTGATCTGTTGTGACTATGTGGTTAATTCTCTCAGTTCTTTTCATTGCTGAAAGCGGTGGGATGAAGACTGCTCCTTATATTTTAATTGCCTTTCAAGCGAGTCTTCTCTGAGGTTGGAGTAATCAAACGTTCATGAAATGTTTATGCAAATTTGGGAACTAAATGCATTGTTTTAGGGACATGAAGGTATATAAATAGACTACACAACTAATCAGTTGATGACAATGTTTTTCACTGATCATATGTGATTTTCTTTGTGTGGTTACCGTAATTTGCTTCGTTTGTCAATGTGACAATGTTGCAATGGATTACTGGGTTTTCCATAAGACGCGGCTGCAGGCCAATTTGACCGCCTCAAATGCTTTTCTGGCCGTCTCAAATTTGCCAGATGGTCTAAAAAATAAATCGATGGTACCTGAAAAGAGGCAAAATTGATATTCAGCCCACTAGCCCCGGACACCCTTGCCTCCTAGACAATTCTTCTGTTGTTCTTTTCCAATTCTGAAGGAAAACCCTGGGATTGCATATATTTCAGACAGCATCCTAAATTGAGGACAAATGGTTACAACATACAAGTTTGAATTCTAACACTTAGAAATGCTTTTGTAATACTCACCGGTGTAGGTAAAACATTAAATGACAGAGCAATCAGTGCGCTCAGCAAATTTATGATTCTATGCACAATTGAGTCTTCAACTTTGTGTCTGAAAAGTAAATCGTCATGATTAATCAATGTCATTTACCCCCAAAATAAGTTCCGATGATGTAGCTTAAAACAATTTTGATTAATCATTACAAGTAATGAACAGAATCTGCGACAAATTGTGAAACCGGTTTCCGCGAAAACCGATCACAATTGAAACGAAATGCTTCCGAGACGGAAACGAGTAATCATAAATTAGAACCAAACTAGGACAAATTCGTAACACGTATAAAAAAATCAAAAGGACGATATTAACGATGTGGCCTGCACACAAACGAATACTTTTTAAGAATACCTTAAAGTGATTTAACCTTGGACTTTCAATAATGTGGAAAAATGACACTCTGGCTGTTTTCCTGCAAATGCAAGTAACTCTCTACATTTGGCGGATTAGGCGGGATAACAGTAAAATACCTTTATGTACCTCCAAATGAAGAGTTAGTGTCGAGAGATTGCGGTCGCTTGTCATTCCAATATACTCGGCTTTTTCCCTACTATTTGCATAAGTTGCCGACCGTAGACCAACAGGCCTCTGAGCTGTCACGCAGTTACAGCTTGGATCATCCGAGTTAACCGAACTCTCGCTAAAATGTGAGTTCAAAAATGCCGATTTCTTTTGAAAGCATTTCTTTTGTTTGGTTTCATATTCAACATCGAAAGAGCTTATTTAAAAAGTGACGTAACTCGTGTGCTGGTGACGTTCATGTGAACGCACGCGCGATTTCGCGCTGCATGGAGCGGCAAATGAGTCAACCTGACGCTTCTTTTGTTGAAAGCAAGCGTCTTCTTAATCTCTATTGATCACACTCAAAATGGCGGACTCGAAAAATAACAAAATGGCGGCGCCCTGGAGTGGGACATTCTGCTCAGGTTGTACGAAAAAACATTAAATGTTCTTTTCGTTCATAAATACGTGTGATCGCGAAAAAGAAGAAAATAGAAAAATATAGATTTCAATCCTATACCGTACAACCTGAGCAGAATGTCCCACTCCAGGGCGCCGCCATTGTTTTATTTTTCAAGTCCGCCATTTTGAATGTGATCGAAAAAGATAAGCAGACGCTTGCTTTCAACTAAAAAAGCGTCAGGTTGACTCATTTGCAACTCAATAAAGCGCGAAATCGCGCGTGCGTTCACATGAACGTCACCAGCACGCGATTTACGTCATCCAAAGCCGGATCGCTCGGAGGTATATTTTTTGCTCTACTCAGTATCAGTCTTCTTTTTTGTAAAAAGCTCTTTCAATGTTTGATTTGGATCCAAACAAAAGAAAAGTTTTCAAAAGAAATCGGCAATTTTGCACTCACATTTGAGCGAGAGTTGGTGTGAGATTTGAAGGAACACATTACACAATCTGAGCACATCGGGTTTATCCAATAGAAAACACCTCTGAAATAATAGGGATGACGCCATATTGTTTCCCGCGAGAATGACGTCACTTTCTTTCGTTTCTAAAAATAGATCTTGACTGTAAAATCCAAAAAGTCGTTAAATTTGATAAGGGAAACAAGTATACATGTCACAACAACAAGTTCGCCATTTGGTAAGAGTTACTGATCAAAAGTGATTAAAAAGGATGTCCAACACTTCCATACACATTGAACTACTTAACATGCACGCTTAGAAAAGGTGTTCATCGGCGGATGCCGATTTACCCGAAAAATTGTAACCCTACACTTATATCCGAGGTGTATTTCAAAGCTCACGGAAATACCCGAAGAGTTCCGATTGCACATTACAGTGACCCGGATCATTCGGAACAACTCGGCCATTTCTTAAAATAACCTCGGAGGTAATGGGGAGCCATTTTTGAAAGTAGGTCAGCAACGAAGGGCCAATCGTATCAACTCGGCAATCCCCGTCACAAGCCGGGGATTGCCGGAAAGAGCTGATTGACAAAATATGAAACAAAGATGTATTCATTTGATCATCTTTAATGAAAAGGGTGAAAATACCATTCAATTGTGATATATAACCAATGTGCGTGTATCTAAATACATATTTAGTGCCTGTGTGCATTTTGCGTTATCCGCCGGAAATAAGGCGAATTACCCCAGGATTTCTGGTGTATTCATGTACTGCCTACGAGGTATATCTACCGACTTGTTACGGGGATTGCCGAGTAGATACGATTGTGACCCGGATGTGATCGGGTATAAAAATATAGACGCATGTTTTAACACAAAAAGCGCCTAGTAGATTGGATTCACGGAAATTTTATCAAATTCAATCGTAACTAATCGGACGTTTCCGTAACTTTAGAAATACGCTATGAGTTTAGAATTGCTTTAGATTGATTGATAGGTTATTTTAATGCCAGTTTTTAGCGATTTGTTACTTAAACAAAGTAAAATTAATTGATTAACTCTCATATCAGTTATGTAACATAAATATTCTGTTAATTAATTTCATGAATTTGAGGAAAAAGACATAAAAAATAGAAAAAAAGAAAGAACAGAACAAATTACATATTGAAATGCTATATAGATAGTCTGTCAACTGGTTTAGTGGGTTAGAAAGCTTGACAAAGCAGGGTATATGCACATAAAAAATCATCACTTTTGTATTCTAGGATAATAATTTGTGGTCCCTTGATAAAAGGTCAGACTGCTAGGAAGATTTTAAAAGTTTGACTTGAAACATAGATATTGGTTCCCGATAAGTAGCTTATTCGAGTTGAGAAGGTTGAAAGGGATAGAGGCGCCGCTAGAGGCGAAATACTGACAACCGTTGAGTATGATATTTGGTTCGTATAAAGACAGATTTTCTGCATCCACTTCATAGAGTCAAAAGTCACGATTCATTTTATCAGAAATATGGTTTGCAGAAATATCTGCATGGAAATTACTTCAGTTATTTTCTAGTCGAGCAGGCATAACCAAGAATCTCCGCTCACCTTTTCTATAGTGCTTTGGTTAATGAGCGAGGAATTGCAATTAAAACATGAAAAGAGATAGGATCATTTTGATTTCATTTTGTAAGACAAGCGACAAAAGATGGGATAAAATAGTTAGCAACTAGTTAAGCTCGTCGTTCAATGAATAAATATCTTAAGCATTTCGTAACGGAAAATGTCTTCTGTTCTCTGCAATTGAGGGGAATTTTTGTGACAAATGATTTGGGGCTTGTCAATTTTGAATTTTGTATGGCAAAACTGGTGTTCGGTATTTCCGTCTAACATCAAGAGCTAACCAACCTATTTCAGTTCAGTACAAATTTTGGGAAGTAACGGAACTTGTAAGACCAGTTACTTTACGCTCATCATCGTGTTGTATTATTTCGATAAAAACCCTTTTCATAACGGTACAATGATCCCAATGCAAATCAAAGCGCTGATAGCGCTGAAGGACTAAGGTGCGTATAAAGCAAGACGATTGAGGGTACATTTGAAAATTTCTTTGGGCAACATCTCAAGGAAAACAGCTGCTCCTTCTACCACCATTACTATAGTTATTATTTCTGTGAAAAGAGACTGAACGATAGTCTATTTTTCCAACATCTGGACATTTTACGATTTCCCATGAGGCAACAGTTATAATAATATAGAGCAAAACAAAGCGAGAAAATCCGGACTACATTCCTAGTTCCAAGAAGGTATTAGTCCGCACAGTGAAGGTGGACGTTTAATGTGTAATTGGGGTCAGACTGCTGTTTGTGTATCGATAAAGTAGCGTCCCTCAAAAAGTGGTATGTAAATTCAATGGACTAAGGTGCTGACGCACCCTTAGTCCAAAAACCGATGCATACCTGATTTTAAGAATGATATATAGACTTGATTTCGGGAGTATTTCCGAATTTTACATTTCACCTTCCTAACCATTCCTAAAAGATTAGGTACAGTAACTAAAATATCGTTGAAATGATTTCTCCAATTCCCATTACTACATATGGTCAAACATATTTTTTGGACGATTCTACAAAATGAAAATAAACATTGTCTAAGAATAAATCGTTATGAAGGCAAATTCTGTTTGAAAACAAAAACATACCTCCTGTCTTGTTTTGGTTAAAAAGGTAAGTTCATGGTCACTGGGGACTAAACAAAGTCGGCTGAGTTTGAAGACATGGCCAACTTGCAGCTTTAGAAATATCACGAAAGTCTTGGGTCCTGGTAAGTACGTATATCCCACATAAGGTGCGGGGTTCACTCGCGGCCAAAGACCTCAGGCTAAAAAGACAATTCAAAAATGTCTTTATGGGAGAAGTAAATTGGTCATAATTGTCAATCAATAGATGCACGGTAGAATGGCCCCATAAACATCCAGATTATTGTTAATGTATAAGATTATCCGAAATAAAGCAATTGCAGGACTACCAGTATCTGTAGACAACTCTTTCCATTAATTTGCCAACGTAACTAAGAGCCATAATTTCCTACATATGATAAAGTAAACCCGGTCGTAGTACCAAATTCATCTTTTAAAACATATCTCGGCGGCTTTACAGAAAACTATGAATCTGAAAAAAGAAATGTAGAGCAATAGATGGTATTGAAACTGCATTTTACAAAGATAGTAAATTGTTTTTTTCGTCAATAGGTAGCACCTATATATATTACGGTATAGGATTGAAATCTATATTTTTCTATTTTCTTATTTTTCGCGATCGTGTGTTACCTATGAACGAAAAAACCATTTAATGTTTTTTTCGTATGATAAAGACATCATTATAGTCACGCTATTCTTCTTATAAGGTTTTTAATTATTGTTCATCATTAATACATATGTTGTATGAACTGTAACGTGTATCGGGTCCCTCTCGGAGTAACGCCGACGTGGGTCACCCATCCACGTACTAGCCACTTAGTACGTTGCTTAACTACGAGAGAGAGCCAACCACTCTACCGAATCACCCATACAAGCCGGCTTCCACAGCAAGTCTGTAGAAGTAGTATTTATATATTTCTGTCACATTTCTCCCATCTTTCTCTTGACTTCGTCCCGAAGTCACAAATGTCACAAAGACATACATACATGGGCAGTTACCGCCTTTTTTACATTGCAAGAAGGTACTATTGCCACTATAAACACTGCATCAATGCAGAAACAAGGATCGAGAACATGATGCGACGAACAATTAAGGGTACAAGAATGAAGGTGATATCAAACCAAATCCCACCGTTGCCACTAATTTTGTAACGTGTATCGGGTCCCTCTCGGAGTAAAGCCGACGTGGGTTACCCATCCAGGTACTAACCACTTAGTACGTTGCTAAACTTCAAGAGAAAGCCAACCACTCTACCGAATCACCCATAAAAGCCGGCTTCCACAGCGAGACTGTAGAAGTAGTATTTATACATAAACCCTATTTCTGTCACAGAACTATGAAAATTAAGGTGAATTACCCTAAAGTACAACCTTCAATCAAAAGTAAGATAAAGCAAGTGTGGTTGTGTTTAATTTAATATTTTCATTTGCAGTGATGTTAACTGAATAATACCACTGTTAAAAATGCTGCAGACAAAATCAACGCACAAGTGATGATACATGCCTTTTTATCTATTTTCAATTTGCAGGTAAAAATGGATAGTACTATCAAGAGTGCAAGGTCACATTAACATTGTGGATTCCATACCATTTTGAGCTTCTTCCGTTGTATTGGACAATAAATGGAAGAACAAGACTATCAGAATTTCTCAAAATGTGGTGATTCACATGTTCAATGACACGGTTATTTCCAGAGCAACGTGAGGCCATTTTCTACTGAATAAATTTTTAAATGTAATACTTATGGGAATCTAATTTAATACTGCGTTAGGCCAGGAAAGATATGCGATTTTTTCACCAAACCATAAACAAATTGCAACAGAAAATATTTCTGGTTATCTGACCACTTTGGGGTGTTATGTATACCGTGTAAAAAATCGCCATTGTAAATCACCTGTAATATGTCACCTGTGAAAAAGAAAATACGAGGTTTCCAGACGCAATGCAATAGTTTTTGTAAAGTGACGGTTGCAAAACTTGCGCTCAATTCAAACATGATGATTGAAAATACAAACATATGTTTGTGTTAATAGATTTTGAAGGTAACAAACCTATAAATATAAAAGCGTGACATTGACCTTTGACCTTGACTTCTAACCTGTGACTCCAAAATGTTCTTATGCATGATTTTCGAACAGAAACGATCATATTTTGACAAAAAGCTCTCTACACAAGTTTCTTTTAAACTATATTATGAGACATGAAGCATCAAGAATAATGTATGACTATATTACATATTGCTTTCTGAACTGTCATTGGGTTCAAGTTCATTAGGTTGGCAGTTAGAACAACTCGTCCCTTTGCATTATTTACATGCTATAGAACATTCCAATCCGTGGATCCTGCACGAACAACCTCTGGTGTCACAGTTGGTTTTGCACTTGCATCTAATATCTGCAAGCAGTTCCGATGGGGCAGGATGCATGTTTGTTCTTATTGGAATGCAGAGTCCATTTTCCAATTTCCAACCCCAAAGTTTTGGATCTTGTTCAGTTTGTCCTATCCAATCCCACTATATTTGCCGTTGGCGCAAAGACTGTGAAACCTTGTAGAAGCAGACGTCGGCGACAGGGTATGTATTTCTACATTGTTAAAACTGTTTTAAGTCTTTTCGCTAACGATTTTGAGGCGTAAACTGTCTAAGGAATCGTAACTTGATCCATAATAGATTGCTGCAATACTTACTTTACCGACATATCCAACCTATTCTGAATTCACACTTTCCTGAAAGTGGCCAAGCTCACTCATGTAGTACATGACACGATCTCACTTCTCTCAGTGCGGCGCCCTTTCCAATTCCGAAAATGTGTGAAGTTGTATCGCACCCAGTAAGGGCAGGAAGAATATTACAAATGTGCACACTAAGAACATTTTTGGGTTTCTTAATACTCCATGGTGTTATTTTTCGATTTGAACTGCAATTTTTGTTCGATCGAAAGACAATGTCACTGTCGGTTATCACGGCATGAAAACATAAGAGGACCAACAAGTCTGTATCGCCACCAATAAGTGTCGTTGGCTTTCTTGAGGCTGTTTTGACAATAGTCACATCAGCGTCTGACTTGGCATGCTCTACTTCACATCAATTGCTCTAAAGAGTGTCCCCAATAAGATGGATGCAATTTTACTTGCTTGTACTGTTTGCCAAAAAATGATCTTTCTTTGAGCGGAATGGTGTTTATTCCGAAAACATAACGCTGGTTCCCATAATTCCCTTACTTCGACATTGATGTGTAAAGTCATTTTTTGGAGGGTCCTCACATGTAGCCATCGAAAACAATTGTTGGTTGCGCATACCTTTTGGTAACATAGTCCACATACAGTTGGCAGATACCTTTGAATAAGAATTTTGGTTAACGTGAACTATGTCATTTCCAACTTGCAGCAAGGAGTGTGTTTTCAAAGTCACAACTTGTCTGCTTTTCTTGAATGAAACGTCCATCACGTTCTGTCTTTTAAGATCCTTAATAATAGCACTCCCGATCTCCCTGGCGTTGTGTGCGTTTACATCACCTGTTGATGTCACACCAGTCTCGATGTTTCGCAGAGAATTTACCGTCGCGAATGGATTTCGCTCCTCCAAGAATTCAAAAATGATATTACGGGCTTTGGTATCTCTTTCTTGTCTTGACTGGGAGAATTATTTATGTTGCTAATTTGTATGATATGAAGTGTTAGTTAATTTCTGTAGAGAAGAATTGATTGCCCACAAATAGGCATAGAGAGTAACCACTGGCCCCTCTGTACTTCCGTCATACCATTCCATCTTGTCATACCTCCAGTGGATTTAAGACTTCGCATAAGTGTCTGCTCAATTGTTATTAAATCGGTCGAAAGCCCTGTCCATGAGCGGTCACTACAGCGTATGACATGACAACTGTTTTTGAATTTATCATATATGCAAAGATGTGTTTCAGGACGTTCATTCATTTGTTGAAGATAAAGAAAGGTCGACTTTACATACAGATTATGCCCTGTAGCTGCGAGGTAAGGAAGCATTTGTTCCACTGACTGAATGTGCAGTTCCCGGTTGCCAATTCGTTCGGCTTTGATAAACTGTTTAAGGATTCTTATCATGTCCATGTATTGAACCCATAACATGCAGTTGGATACGACGTCAACTGAAGACGTTTTGCGTCAAATCTTTCTATAACATGTTCAAATACTTCATTATCATTAACGTCTTCAAGCGAAATCTCTTCACTGACCAGCTGATCGTAGAAGTTTGAGATGGTATTCAATTCCATTACATCAGGTATTGTATCGTCGGCAGCACCATACTCTTCATCGAGTGGCCCATTTATGTCTTCTCCAACAATGATATCGTTCTCTTGCGAATTCCATTTGAGATTGTTTCATTCGCTGCAACGTAATTCGAATGTTCTTCACCACTGTCACTTTTACGTAATTCGAATGTTCTTCACCACTGTCACTTTCATTGTATGTCCTGTTTGACTCTTATCTCAACGGTATCCCATATATATCTAAAGTAAGTATCGTTTTAAGCACTGAATCTACCAAAAGGTATCCACGGACTGCCCTTGACACTACCATGCCGCTCATCATTTGGTCAACTGCGTTTGGCGCATATACGGTCTCCAACACACATTGCAGTCTAGGTTGCAAGCATAAGATGATGACCTATACTTCCGAGTAAACTTATTTGCATATATGAAAACCACCTAATCTTAGAACAACATTCTTCAATGGACTTTCGCGTGTCTCACTTTGTATAATTGCAGACGCTTTCCAGTAAAGAGGTTGATCAAATGTCACAATAGGTGTAGTTTGGTACCTTTACCTTCTGTACACACAAAACATAAAGTTGAGTAAACACTTGACAAATCATTAGGATTTAGATCAATCTCTGGTAAGAACTTGATAGATGATTTTCAAGGAAAATTACCTTCTTCAACGGATTGCATAAATCCTGACCAACAAGGGGTTATTGACCTTAATGGTCGGGCAATTTTCAAAATGATATCTAGGTAGTCAGTTGGGTCTTGGACATTCCTGGTTCTAAGATCCTTCAGATTGATGCATGGACGCTCTAGTGGAGCCTTGTAAAACTTGTGTTTCCTCACAATTACTACATACTTATATTTCACAGCCATATACAGCTTTCCTAACACGTGTTCAGTGCGAAGAGAAAATTGTGCTGCACAAGTAAGGAAATGCAATGAGCATCTAAAAGAAGAGGTTGCAGTAGTTATTATCCATCAACAAAGGGTTCTAAAATGTAGTTTCACAGAACAAATATGTGTTTCATTAAACCTGTTCGATATTACAGTTACTTTATGGCAAATATTCACTCATTTGTGCATAGAAAACAACTCTCGGATGAATTCATCGAATGAAAAATGCAAAATATATTCAAGAATTATGGTCCGAACAGGTTTCCGTAGTTTTTTCCCGAAATATATGTATCGTTTTTTTTATTCTCTTGTTAATAAAAATTCAACTGAATATCATTATTTGTTTTTAAATCATACAGTATCGAATTTGCAAATTATGCATAGTATGATAGTTACATTAAAATCAAATATTCAAAGATCTGCTATTTCGTTCAAAGTGTACTTGACACAATTATCTAGTGACGTCATCAGTGACATAGTATTTATCGCGACGCGTCAAACATCGAATACACATCATTTTAGACAAAACATAGGTGTATAAATATTTATATAAATATCTAGCAAAATCATAAAACAAGTTCATGAATTAAGAAAGATAATGCTTTATATTATTTACATTGTAACAAAAATGATGATTGTGCAATTGTTGTGATACTGTTTGCAATTTCCGGTGATAACCGATGACAACTTCCGCTGAGGAAAATCACGCGTATGGAGGTCCATGCGTGTCAAAAGAGATTTCACAAAATAACAAAAATGTTTTCTCCTATATCTTTTAAACAGCACCGGATTAACATGGCGATTTTTTAGGGAACGTTAAGTAATAAGTGGTTTACATGATGCAAGTGTTTTTATTTCTGTTGCAATTTGTTTGAGGTTAAACTGCATCTGTCCTGGCCTACATTGCTTTGAGAGGAAGTCACAATAAATGAAGTTGAAAGCATGGCCTGGACTTCCAAAAGACAAATACTGAAACCTTTAGCGAGGTTGAACCCAATGAAATGATAAAACGTTAGTTAACATTTATGAAATCCGTATGCAAGAAGAAAAACCAGTTGAAGAAGTATGTGGTGAAGTAGTTTTCAAAAGATGTAGGACAAACTTGAAAAGAAGCCCTTTGTTTGTCAAATCGCATTTCCAAGTTGTGTTTCATATTATAAACAATGGCTGACCTACTGTTTACGTAGCCGCCTCACTCTCTACAGCATAGCAACAATCAATCAGGACCAGATGTAACCTCTGCGTTACTGAGCCGACTCTTCAGTGCAGTGGTAATGTCTTGGACTGTCACCCGGAAGAATCGGGATCGAATCCCCACAGGGGACATAATATCCAAAGGGGATTTTTCTAGCTATGCTTCGTTGCGGACATTGTTCGTAAGATAATACAGACATTTATCAAAGCCAAATGATTGTATTGCTGAGAACTGTAAATTCAAGCCATCAGAGAAATGTAGCCCCAGTCTAGAGCTATGTTATCTTCCTATGTTATCTTCAAACTAAAGCCAAACATTACCTACAGAGTCCAGATTTCTTCACTTATATGAAGGAAACCATATAGTTTGTCAAAGCAATCTCGCATCGGCAATAGTTTCTACAGATCAAGTTTTTGAACAGGTCCTTAGAAGTTCTAAGACAATAGGAAGAATAAAATGTGGTTATGGTTTGAAAGAATCACATCACAGAGAAACCAATGGTTTTCGTCAATTCCTGTATGTACATACTACAATAATGCAATGCAGAAATATACAAGTGATCAGCATGGTCGAGGGTTGAAAAAGATCATACGGACAACCTAAACATAGACATCCACGTTGCGGACTGTACACTTGATAACATTGTGTCAGGTCGACGAGTATTTATTGTGTAATTGTCGACTATGCAAAGTAAGAAGGCCAATTGAATATTAACATGGTTTATAAATACGATTCAGAATACAGTTTTATAGGTTAAAGCCATTCCGTAACCCCAAACTCTCAATTAACGTTAAGAGGAATTAGAGAAGCAGCTCAAACTGGTCCGCATTTGCGTTTAACAGCTCCGGTTGATATATTGCATGACAATGAAGGAGATATATTTAAGAAAGAGCTGTGTAGTTTCCCGCCATCACAATATGGGTCTTCTGGGTTATTGAAACTAGCTGATAAACCTTCCTTGATAAATAAAAGAGTTATTTCGACACACTTTTGTTTTCTCTGGTACTTCAATATGGAATTCTATTCCTCATTATATACAAAACTCTTCCTCTGTCCAACAATTCAAATCTTTATACTTACGTTTTGTGAAGCCGTCCTATTTTGAAACAACTACGGCTGTTACATGATAAACGAACAGTCCCATTGTGGAATCCACCAGTTAATGTTCGTAAATTTATATACATGTATACATATTGTGTTGGGGGAGGGGGGTCTTTCATTTAAAGAAAGCCGATGTCTTTGAATAGTATGTTCTTACACGGTATTCTGGCACTTGTGGTGTCTTAGTGGGGTATCAAATGTGTTTGACAAGTATTGATTTGCTTGATAAGTTGTCTTCGTCTTTCATTTAGTTTTAAGATCATTTGTTCCTCACTGCTCATTATACTTTCTCAGACATATTGATACCTCACTGTCAGACGACATATGGGCCAAACTACCTTAATTGTCCTTAGTCTTTTAGTTTTATTGTTCACTTGTTCATTGTTGAGGATCTTATGGAAGATTGTCAGTTTAAATTGTCAAATGAGTTTCCTCGTTAAATAAAGTCTTTATTATTATTATTATTATAAGCCCAGGTTGGCTGTAGTGTCAATAAATCGCTAGATGAGTCAGTTCAATATGTACACGACGATAGGGCTTTGTTTTTACGTTTGCCTTCGAAATATGGAGGAGCATTTGTTGGATATACGTGGAACATATTCTGATGATGTCATTAGCAAACCTGCAATATTTGTATTTAATGGATGTTCAAATTGTCCTTCTCGAAAGGATTGTGTACAAAAGGAATGCAGTGAAGGGGTAGGTACCAAAAAGGTGGTTTTACTGGAGGAAGTTTGTTCACTTCAAAAAACAGCAGTTCTTATCAAAAACTGTGAATTGCCTTTAATTAAAATGCTCATGTAAAACAAAGTGTTACCGAAAACCTTGTTCCTGTAGACATACCATCTTGACCGTTCCTGAGAGTGTGGGGAATGTCGTGGAGCAATCTTCGCTAATGCAGAAATTGTGCAAGAACGATACAAAATGGAAAAGGGAGTCTGTAAATATATTGAGATGCAAAAATAAGGGAACCCTATTACTGTTAACTATTTTCTAGATAGGATAGGGAGGATCTGCCTCTTCATAATCCGTAAACCCAAACTCATGACACCGTGTAATCGAACATATTCGATAAAGTGTTGTAACATGTATTCATTACATGTATTGCCTGTGTACTCACGTGAATTCTTGGATACGATAAAAATGAAACACAATCAAGTCTCATATTGATGCAATATGCCATCATGGCAGTATCTCAGAAGCTCAGAAATGGCAATGCATAGGCATGTTGCAAGCTGGTGAATCCTAGAACCATGTTGCAAGATTTATTGGGAAGTCAAAAAGTGTTATTGCACGTCCTGCAGCTTTACACCACCAGACTGGTGATGTTCAAATTAGGAGGGGGCATGGGTACCTTAGGAAATCAACATTCCAGCAAGATCGCCTTTTATGGATTATTGCTTTGCGCAACTGTTTCGTAACCGCACCATAACCAAAGCAGGAGATCCATACCGTGACAGGACTTCGAGTTTCTAGCAGTACAGTAAATCTCGGGCAAGGCGTTCTTTTCATGGTGTCATCATGTCAAGGCTGAACGTTTACGGTTGTGCTAGCAACATAAAGGTTGACCTATACGTCGGTGGTGTCATGTGGTTTTTTCGGATGAGTCAAGGTTCTGTCCACGATTCTGATGGGTGTAGGACAATTCCCCACTAGGACGATTCCCCACAAGGACAATTACCCACAGGACAATTCCCCACCAGGACGATTCCCCCACTAGGACAATTGCCCACTGGGACAATTACCCACTATTTGATATAAAACATATATTCAAATAAATTGTTTTTTATATTTATAACATAGATTTTGCGTTATTTACGTTTTCTGTAAACATTAACAATGAAAATAAGGGTGGAAAATTATCAAAATAGAGATTTGAAGCATTGTTCCTTTTTCGTCTGCAAAAATATATACTGATAAAAAGAATTGTACAGAATGCATGTGACAATTTATTATCAGTAGTATTGAGAAAGTCAAGTTAATATCAATGACCAATTAATTAGACTGTTGATTCAAAATTAACCTAATATGAAATACTTTACTTTGCAAATATTGAAGAATCTAATTAAAAGACTCTTTGTGAATACTTATGATATTGATTTTTAAATGCCTACATGTTTCAAGAAGATGGAATGTGGGTCCTAATGGAATAAAATATAAGGAAGCATAGGGATGATAAACCAATTTTAAAAGAAATAAGAAAAAAAGAATTAATATGTGAAAATCCAACACAGACTGAAAAAACATGTACATTAGGCCTATTGATATATTAAATATCAATAGGCCATTCAATATAAGATTCGACCTAGACAAAATTGCAAAAGAATTTCTAAAAGTTATGTGCGAAACTAGACATATATGATAACTCTATGCAAAAAGTTGCACGTTGAAGAAGGTGGGGAAAGTTATATAAAAACGATTTTAAACCCAGCATTTTGAAGCAAAATTAGTTGGCCAATATTGTAAACCATAGGAGTATTTCATGACGTAATATTTAGAAACGTCATCACTATGACGTCATTTTGGCTAACAAAATGGCTAGCACGTAGTACCATATAGGATCAAATATTGCGGAGTTTTGTTCCTTTTTAATCAACTAAAAGGTTAATTTGCGTGACAATGCTAAAAATATGAACTTTGAAACAGGACTTATAAACAAATGAGTGACGAAAGTAAAAGTTTAATGAAATAATGCGTTGCTTTGGTTGATTTCATGAAACTACGGAAGGACAAAACTGTCATAAATTCACTGGATATTCATTTTTCGTGGATTTTATTTTTTTTATTTGTCTTCTTCTGTGACGTTGAACACCGTTTCAACTTTTTTCTTAGAATAATATAATGCTGTTGATTTCAAATCCAGATCAGGCCTTGTATTCGGCTTACAGTTACTATATGACTAATCAACAAATCTGCTTATATTCACTATGTGATTTTTTTTTCTTTTATTCATTTTGCATATATTTACAGAATCTTTAGAAATAATTTTGATATGGTTTTCTCTTTTGACAGATAGCACAATACTTTTAAAGAAAAATCTTTTGGAAGTGGTTCATTTTAAATCTTTCAATGCCAGGCTCTTTCTTAGGTCTGTTAAGCAGAGATGGTGTTGGTTCTTAAAATAAAACGTCACATTAACTGTACATTCAAATATCATTCAAGCCATCAGCTTTGACCTAGCCGTAAACTATTCAAAGATATGGTAAAGATGTAGCTGAACGTCAATGGTTCTTTTAGAACTAATGGTCTTCCGGATTTCCTGATAAATTCCCGGAAAAAAAGCCAGAATTATAAACGGGTTCCCTGTAATATGATCACAAACTATGGGGGATATGAATAATGATTTAACTCAGATGAGCACAATCCTATCTAATAACTATAAGAATCAGCATTTTCCTTCGAAATTAAATATGTCAATATTCAATCAAAATTCGGCATTGATCCAAGGGAAACTTCTTAAAATTGCCGAAAGTAAATAAGTTTCTGAACACCTTTATGATCATTATACGCTAATAAGCACTTATAATAATATGAAAATAGGCAAAGCCTAACCCGGGCGAAAGAGATTTTTTCCTTCAATTAGTGAACATTGCGAATTCTGGACTTGTATTGTATCAGTAATAGGCAAGGGAGCAGTGTCCTGTCAGAAGGCACTCCAATTTGAAAGAAATAGCAATGGTCAAGATTCAAATCAGATATGTTTAATATATAACTAATGACACTAACTACTGTAATTTACTACTGTGGTTATATATGAGTTGCTAACCATCATAATGGTACATAGTCATTAGACAGAAGTATAGTTGATATCGAGCTTGGATATGCTTTTGATACTTCGGTTTGTATGAAATTCTTTTGTCATTGCACCACGATTTTTAAATTTCTAACCAAAGAGCAATGATATTCATATGGGTTAAATGGTCAGTGGCCAGGGAGGAATATTGGCAGGTTAAGGTGGAGAAATAACAGGAGCAGGGATTAATGTCCATTGATACAACTGAAACACTCTGTTGAAAAAGGTGTTAAACAATAATCCAACAAAAGCATCTAAGACTTATTAACATTTATGTATGGTTGGATGCTATCAATGGATACTCCATAACCATATTTTAGCTGTGTGAGCCAGGTCATACCCAAAACATGGGGGGACACTTCTTCAAGTGTTGAATTATTTTGACTAAACCACAGAGCAATGATGTTTATATGGGGTAAGTGGTCAGTGGCTGGGAAGGTTTATTTGCAGGGACTGATGAGGATATAATAGGAGCAGGGATATGTCTATTGACACAACTGAAACATTCTGTTGAAAATGTTGTTAAACCATAATCAAACAGAGCATCTAAGACTAATTATCATGTATGTGTGGTTGGTGGTTCTTGCTAGATACTCGTATGTTTTAGCTGTCCTACCCATATCAGTAATGCAATGAGAACTAGAAGACACTGATCCAGCAATTCAAAACCACCAAACTATAGAATTTGAATTCCAAAATCTCTCCATGCAAAAGGAGGATTCAACGCAAGACTTCAGTACTACTTCATATATGTGAAGCACTTACAGAATTGTCTTGCACTGAAACCTTTCACATCATATGATGAAATAGAGGAACAATTTGTAAAATGAAGGAAATCCATCACTGTCAAAATTCTTTGAAATTATATACAGCACCAAAAGTCCTTCTATAATAAAATGAAATAAACAAAAGCTAATTCTATTGTAAAACAATTGACCGAATTTATTCAGGGTAATTAGTTGTAAAAACAATCACTTTTCTCGATAGAATATGTACAGATCTATACAAAAACTTGTTCAAATGATCAGCCATAGTGTTATTCTTTATTTGGTTAAACCTACTCCAAAATGCAATGAATGATTTATATTATATAGTTAAAATAAAGAAAGTTTGCATATTTACCAAATTTAAACATAATCTTTGCTACAATGTTGTGTCAATAACCTGTTACTCCTTTTAACAATCTATTGATTATAGTATTCTTTCCGAACTTTTTGTTTAATAATCTTCAGTGTGTAATATCCATATTTGTGGGATAATTCAGCACAGAATTTTTGTAAATATTATAACTATTACATCTTCTATTGAAAGTAAACAGGCAACATTTCATTATTTATCCATAAAACTTCATTCAAGCTTTATTTGTGACTATTACCAATGAAAGCAATAGCAAATCACAGGAAAATAGCATAATTTAACTATGAAATTTGATTAAAACTATAATGAGAAAAAAGGATAACTGCTCATTTAATCATTTGACTCAATTTATGATTTTGTCAAAGTGTTTTCTAAAAGACTCCTGCAACATGCAAAGTGTTTCAAAAGGTAGAAAGAGTTTAACATATCTTTAACAGAGAATAAGAAGCCAATGTGATGCAAGGAAATCTTTCAAAACAATATTTCTATTAATAACAATATCTTTTACACAATAACATTTAGAAATTATTATTGTTTATGCTTTATTTCTAGTAATGTCCAAATGATTTCATAATGTAAAGCCCTCATTGTTTGAAATAGAAAGAATTTGCAACCAAAAGAGTTTGTAATCAGAAACAAAGAGAGCATTTTTGCAGAGAATAAAATCATTGTGACAAAAGGGAATACTTACTGTAAAAATAATTTAGTTACAATGGTGGCTTTACTCAAATTTGTTATACCCCACTTGCTTCAAAATGTGTTTACATGAGTTAACAATTTACTGAACGCCAAATTTTTCAATTCCCAAATTGAAAGCGTTTGCAGGCAACATTTCAAAACGTTATGAAATTAAAAAATAATCTTTTGATTGGGCAGAAAACATTGTGGGAAAAGGAAAAGATGCTTGTCACAAGCAATTTCGCCTTTTCCCATAATGTTTTCAAGAGTCGTCTTCAACAAAGTGGTTAAATGTCATTATTGTTTGGTAATGGGTTAACTGGTTTACTATTGAAACTAAGCAGATATTATTGTATTTTATTGAACAATAATTCACCCTTTTGCACCTTTTGCAGTAAAAATGTCCTTCAAAATCAGTGGCAAAATATGCAATAAATTGAACGGCAATATGTATCTCAGTTTTTTAAATGCTACCTGCTGCCTTATATTGTACAAAATAATGAATAAAAACTCTTACTGTCCAATGATTTTACTTTTAACCCTAGTTTCTTAAACATTATGGGAAAAGTTTCTTTCATCTCACTAATTGAGACAGTTTTGCTACAACTATCTATCAGTATGGGAAATACATTTGCATATCTGTCAGTCTTGTTTGTGTTGTGCTACAAAACATAGATTTCACACATGTTTTAGATTTTAAAGTTTGGAGAGAAAAAAATGCAGGTAAAATGTTCATACACTTCTTCATCTGTTTTCTTTTTGTCAAGGCTATCTTTCATGTCAGCACTTTCATGTACAGTTCCTCCTCTGTCAGGCACAACTATTTCAGTTAAAAACAAGATCCATGTTAAATGGTTATTTCTTTGTCACTGTACCTTGTACATAGCAGAAGTGTTTTGATGTATATGGGTATTTTTCAAAAAAATGGCCCTTTTTGGGTCGGACAAAAACAAAAAACAAAGTTCTTTAAATCTTTACTTTTTATTCTTAATATGTATATTCAAAGTATATACTTTGCAGAAAATACAATAGTACAGCTTAAGTTTATTGTGAAATAGGAATAAAACGACCCTTAACAAACTTGATATTGAAAATATGTCCTTCCTGTTACTGTTACTATTTTTCATTTTTATCTATGATAAAATGGGTAAATATCAAAATAAAATAGCCTACTGAACTCTCAAAATGTGTATGCTAAGAAAAAACAGCATGCAATACTATTTCTTTGCTCATCTGTTGAACATTGAAGAAAATAAACCCAAACTAAACAATTTATCGCATTTTTGTTTTCTTTATTTAACCTTACCTGACAATGTTGCTCTAATATACAGCTTGATTCACTGTATATTATTAGTTATGAAATGTCAATGTTCCAAGATAAAGTTTACAAGAGCATATCTCAGGCTATCAGCAGTAAAAAGCTAGAACGTATGTTCCGATAACAGGAAAGACAATAGGTAACAGGAGAGATAACTGGTAACAGGATTGACAAACAGAGATTGAGATTTTAACTATTTAAAATAAATTGTCTTCAACTGTAAAAACAAAAGCACAGGTTTCTTAAGTAACTAGAACTTTCGTTATTGACAGCTTCCCAACCCTGCTCATAACAGTACAGAAAAGATAAAGAACGTTAAAATCACGTTTTGCAGACTGTTTAAACGGGGTTATTCCTCGTTAATTTATAAACCAGCTTTTCCAAAGAAGAACAGACAGGTGCAAAACTTTCCAATAATTTACAAAAAAACTGGGTTTAATCAAATTATAGGTCCTTGGTTTAGTGACAAGAATTGTGAATATCATGTTTTGAACATTTATTACGTGAAAAGCACAAATCTCTAAGAGAGTCTTTTTGAAACTTTAGTTTGATCTTGAAGAAGTATAGTGCATTTTGCACATGCAGACTATAGATGTAAATTGCATTAGGGCTCTTTCATTTGCCAGATTCATATGTCTTTAATTAAATCATTAAGATTTGTTACATAATAATCCCAAACCTTGTTGTTCATTTTATATTGTTTATCGTTTCTTGGCATTTTTTCGAGTGGTGGTAAGATTGCAAGTATGGCAGTTGAATCATACCAACAAACATGAAGCCTATTTTTCCCAGGCCAGTAAAAACAGTTTCATATGCCAATCTGTTTCATACAGACTACCTTAACATCAGTTTTTGCAGTTTCAATAACTTTTCCAGTATATGGCTTGTCATCATATTCTACAACAACAATCTTGTCTATCAACAAAGACATTTCGTTCTAAAATTAACTTATAATCATGATAATAATAATAATAATAAAAATGATAATAATAATAATAATTAAAGATTGTATGTGTATGTTTATGTAACTATATGTATGTATGTATGTATGTAGCAACGACATGTAAATGTTATGCTAATAAAATGTTTGAACTTAACATTGGATTTTTTAGCAAAATTTAATTGCCGCGCATTGAAAGTGTGAGATTTGCCGCTTGTTATTTCATGTCTGGAATAGCAGAACGTGTCAGACCTGTTAATTAACAACAGAGATATTTAAGAGATTAACGCAAGAGGCTATCTTTCGCCTAAACAATAAAGGACTTGAGACTTGAAACATACTGTGCAAATGTGGCAGATTGGTGTTAATTTGCATCACGACCCCTAATCCTTGTAATGTCCTATGTTTGTTGATTGACCCTTTGTATGTGAGGTAAACTGACAATAATCAATTAAATTGTAAACAAAGAGATTATGTTCAAATGTGTAAATTATATATTTAGTGATATTATTACTAAATTATCAATATAAATTTGTAATAATCATGTTTGAACACCTGCATCTTAGTATGACATACGTCATTTAAACCAATATTACCAATGGCAAACAAATGAGGTGTGTGATTTAAATAATTCCGAAAAGCAGACGCTAAAGTTAAGATCGAACCAATATCATCTGCGTCGATTAGTTCAGAGACAGTTTGCGGATATCAAATATTCATTATTTTGAATTTTCATTCAAAGACAACAGCAGATAAAAGAAACTTGCTTGTTTTAATCGGTTTGTTTATCATAGCAATCAACGTACATTTTTCATTTTGTCTCATTTATGTACAATGGAAAAACGATTATGTTAAAACATAAAACAAGTTTTGCAAATAAGAACAAGATGCATTTAAGCGTTTAAAACCCCAAGACATGGCAATACAATAACTTATGATGTTGGATAGATATTTGGGGTCACTCCGAAATACAATGTACACATTCGCACGTCACATCAATGTCTTGACACATGATTGTATGCTTTATCGCTTGATTGGTGTTTGAAAGTGAGATTAGCTTTGTCTGGATTGCATTGACAGTGTTGAAACCAATACATCAAGGTAAAGTGAATGTTGTCGGTGTGTTTCACATAAGGGAAATATAACGGTTACTCAATAAGTAGAATGAATTTGAAGCGTCTTCACCTGTATAAATTACTTTGAATTGAGCCCGATCATTTAAAGATCAATAAAATCAATTCTCTGGAAACGCCTAACAATGCGTAAACTTGCCGTCTTCGAAGTGAAAGTAACACAGCCTACTGTTCTTGTTTGGGGAATATATATTTTGCTTATTTGTAAAGTAAACACGGTCCAGTTTACTTATCGAAACTTTTTGCAGCTTTTATGTTCGTCGGAAAACGGGAGAAACTCGCATCCCTGCAACCAAAAGCAGAATAACACCAGAAGACCTGTCAAAATACCATACTCAATATCCAACTTACGTTTCCCAAAACACAATTCAACACTTAAAACGTCCGAAATTTGTGCAAAAACACCGTCGTTACTGAGAACTAGATTCTTCTTACTGATAGTTCATATGACTTTGAAGCACAAATGACGTCACAACAAGGGAGATAAGTCATTCACAAAAATCGATAAAGGTGAATAAAAGTAGTCAAAAACAACATTTTTCGCTTCTGTATGAGAACAAAATCATTACCTCCGTCATAACGAAACCATAACCTAATTCAAAAACCATAATTAAAGGAAATTTTGTTTATCGGGAAATATGACCTTTAAGTCGTGGGAATGATAAGGCCAAGCCTACATATCTATGGTGGATTGAACAGTGTTTCTTTCAAGCAAGGTTTCACATGACAAACTGTAGGTATGGGCTGCATTTAATCAACTCTTGCATCGCATTTTTTATCGGCTGTCCCCATTAACGGAAGGTTGCTGTTTCGTTCATCGCAATAATTAACATGTGGAATCATTTTTGGATTTTTAGTTAATTTTTTAAGAATTTAGTTATGCGGAAAATTTCGCTAAATATACGGGATATGTATGAACACATTGTGTAACAAGAATTCTATCTCTTAGAGCGCACTTTTGGATATTATAGTGTGCATTTCAATTCTCCAAGCATATATTATCTGGTTTAAATTCATTTTTGGAAACTTAAATTTGAAGGTTACACAATTTTTTCCTCCTTTAAGTTAACAGTCTCAAAGTAATTATAGAATTGCTTCCCTTAAATCAGTAATATATCCATTATAAAGTTACTTCCCCTTGATTCAGCATCATACCATTAGTATCAATGTGAAAAAAAACTTATCTGTGCAGTTTTCAGTTAAAAAGGTTAACCCATTACTTCTGATTGATTCAAAATATGTGTATGTTATGAAATAACATTGTCTACGTCTTATGCAAACAGTTATAAAAATACATGTTTTGTATTAGAGTAAATAATTGATTACACTTTAAAATTTACTGAAAACATTGAAAAATCTTGCATGTTGAATTTTCAGATATTATGGTTTTACATTAGCGGTCTTCATCTACAATAAAGCGCACTATGTCATCTCGGATCAGTAAATACAGCCCACAATGGCTCACTCAGAATAGCATATCACAATCCAAATTGAATTAGAGAAGATGTCCCCCTTATTTCAACTGATCATGGATACAATTAAACCTGTCTTAAACAGTAAATTTATAGATGAATATTAAATCTAACATATTAGATGGAGTTGACCGCAAAGTAAAGGAAGCTAAGATCAGGGAGGAGTTTTATGTATGTCTTGCCCCTTGTAATAAGCTATCACCTATTTTTACAGCTAGCCATGTTCTGTTTCAGGATGGCTGTTTTATAAAGGTTTAAGTATATAGCATTTTTATCTCTTATTAGCCATAAAGAATTATGACAGACGAATGTTTATTCCGTATATACATGTTATAGTCATACAACAGGAAACTTGTCAATTGCTGGATCTGATCGAATACAGACAATTATTCAATATAGCAAACAGTATGATGATAAACTGTTCAATTCCCTAGAAGAAAGGATGAAAAGATTCGAAACTCACTATTTATGTGCATATAGAGTGCGTGTCTAGATACGGCTCTCAATAGCTGTCGAGAAAAGGTTCCTGAATGGGGAGCAGGTTATGATGAACATGTCTGGAATATGGATGGTTTTGGTCTGATATGTTTTAAGAGACAACCTTCATGAGGTAAAGTCAGGGATCATTTGGGATTACTTTAAAACCAGAAACATTAACGTTCTGGACATTGAGTCTAAATATATGCAGTAAAATCGAGCAGACCATCGAGTTACTCAGTGATCTAGAGAGACCTGATTGGGTGGTAATTCACTCGAAAGACTCAAAAGCCAGGATAGCGTCAGAAAAAAAGATCGGAAAGCAATCAAAAGCAAAAAACTACAACTGAAAAAGATTTAACATACCGAAACATCAGCACGACATTCATTAAAGCAAACTGAGCATGTTGTAATTGATAGTTTGGCAGTTCTATACATTATTTGCTTGCCCGCAATTAAGGACCGTTCAAGATTACATAATTCAATTAAGAAAATACGTTGAGCGAAAATAAACTCAACACAATGTGTACCTTGTCTTTGCTAGATACAGAGTATATATCATTAAAGGAGAGACAAGAGCACTACGAGAAGCGAACATCCTGTCGGATACACTAGATCGCCACAGTTAAGAAACTGCCGCAACAAAACTCAGTAGCAGTTAATTGCATTGATTTGCGAAGACTTGTCAGCAAACACATCATTTTTCAATTGCATTCACCACAAACTCGTCATGACCGGAGAAGATGATGTGCCACTAGAGGTAAACGTAAGCATAAGACGTCAAGATATGCTCACATCAAACGAGGAGTTGAAAATATTCTTGCTCAGCAAATGGTTTTTATCACGCATTAGACGCATTAGACGGACAATGGCATAGCCAGTTTTTCGGTTGATACAGACGTGTTTGTATTAGTACTTTATCACTTCATGATGAATCAAATTGCCGTAAAAGTTATAATGGAATCGCAAGTTCATTGCCGTGTAGTGCTTGGCATAAATGCAACAGTTAATGCAAACAAGGGCATCCTCCATTACTTACTAGGAGCACACGCCTTACATGTATGTGATACTGTAGCATGTTGTCACAGTATTGGCAAAGGGACTTTTGTTAAAGTCCTAAAAAATGAAAGGTGTCCTGTTACATCATTAGGTGACGAAACAGCTGCCTTACAGACTATTGTAGACGAGTCAACAATATGTATGGCTTCATGCTATGGAAATGACGGTAAAGAAACAATATCCGACATCAGATTTGAAGCATGGGCGAAGAAGGTAGGGAATTCCCCAATTATTGGCCCAAAAACTTCAGAAACTTTCAAAGAGAATGTGTGTTTGGAATCATAGAGTTGACGCTGATCCACCACAGCTTGTTACATTGGAATACGGATGGACTAAAAACAAAGAAACAAAGTCATTGCTTCCCACTACGGTGCCCATGGAAGTACAGATGGCCCCAAAGGAAATACTGAAACTGATACTGTGTTCA
This sequence comes from Cerastoderma edule, assembly GCA_947846245.1. Taxonomy (NCBI): domain Eukaryota; kingdom Metazoa; phylum Mollusca; class Bivalvia; order Cardiida; family Cardiidae; genus Cerastoderma; species Cerastoderma edule. Next base: position 39,339,984 of record OX401405.1, on the reverse strand, counting down.
TGTGAAACTCAAATGCCGTGCTCTAGTTTGCGTTGCCGTTCTAATAATTTTCGATTATCGTGTACGGTTTTCTGTGGTTTTTGTGGAGAGGGTTTATGCTTCAATGAACAGAGCAAATTGTCGAATGGTTGATGCTGATGTACAGTTCATCATGAGACCTTCAAATTGTGATTCATTGATCGGACTCATTAACACACTCGTTTGGTAACCCATACACCATATATATCACAGAACAACGAACCGACTAAGTTTAAACGGAAATAAACCTGACAATGTGTCGAAAATCGTCCATTTACGGTGGCATCGGCGGCCATTTAATCATGTTTATAACCCATTAAGATCACATTATTTATTTCAGGGTAAGTGCTAGGTATCATGTTACCTGTGTTGTAAATTTGATTGCATTTGTGCTTTATAATCGTTCTGAATAAAAACTAAATGTTCAATTTATCCAGTTTTTAATTTTTGGCGGCCATTTTGTCCGCCATCTTGTTTTTACGGAAATGCGCAAGGGTGACATGGTGTCATCATGCAGATTTGTGATCTTCAATGTCTGACCTACATTAAAATACAAAAACATTTTCTATAGAAACTATTGCACGCTTATCGAAAAAATCGCTATTCATCTGCCGGACATGAATCGTGCATTATGGATCTCATGATCATTCTAACGTTACTCTATTCTTAACATTCCTACATATCACATCCCCATCTTAGAGCACAAGAATCTGATGTTATAGTAATGTCTGGATTACCATGGTATATATGTCTTTCTTGATTCATCAAACGGTTAATCTACAAAGAAATCTTACATTTCCATCAATGGTGTGACAATCATGACTGATTCATAATCACCAGCTCTTTTCTGAAGTGCTTCAGTTTTTGCTTGTTCTATAGTCCTATAGAACAGAGGACCATATTCAATGAAAGAAGAAATAAGAAGACCTAAGACATGTGCTACATTTCAATTTTTCTTTACTTTTTATAGTTGAACTTGGTTTGGAAGTTCTTTGCATGCTCTTATTATTTCTCAACCTTTGCTTCTCGTAATGTTACAATCTATGCGTAGGATAATGTGACTAGACATGTTGAGTGGAAACTGTGTCTTTGATTAAACGATCTTTTTTTATACAAAGACTCATGCAGTTCCCTTGAAATATCTCTGGTTTCAAGAGTCACCAACGCCTTCAATGCAGTCACTTAAGCGTTTCTATTCTCAAACTGCATCCGACAGTTCAAGTGTTAGAGGCCTAGGTAAATAACATCACATCTTAAAAAAGGACCCTCTCACAGGCAGAATGAGAGAGGTAGGAACGTTTATAGGTGTGTCTTGCTTAATTTTTTATAACTTGTGCACAGTTTTTCTCTCTTTATATGGTCTTCAGGTGAGAAGTGTTGAATATAAGTTAATCTTGCCCCACAACCGTTTGTTTCGAGAGCGTACGGTGTACAGGCGAATAACTGGTGATACGGGTGGAGAATACATTTGTAGATGCCAATGAATGTGTCAGCATTGCTGATTACACCATTGCTTCCACTGCTCCATCCAAATAGGTTAGAATAACTTGCTAGCTGGACGTTGGGAATTAAGTGAGCACTTAAACATTCTCAGACATGAGTTATGAAGCATTTATAATTACTTATGACCACATCAATGATAACAATTTCGGTAAAACTTTAGTTGAATTTTGTTGTTTGAAGGATGTGTTAAATGGTCGTCTGTTTGATGATTCTGCAGGTCATAATACCTGCACAGAAAAAAATAGCAGAAGTGTTGATGATTACCATATTGTGTCTTCAGAAATGTTTAAATATGTCAACGATTTCTATGTTTTAGAATGCGACGACTCTGATCACTTCCCGATATCGTCAAAACTTACTGTTTATGATCCAAGGGAAGAAACTCAAGTAAATGGTCATAGAGTCGAAGCAGAATGACTTCCCTTTGATCATCTGAGATGGGCTTCTAACCGGTTTGCCTGCTTTTGTAATTTATTTCATGAACTTTTGAACGAAATACGAACACTGATTACCACGAATATATATTTGGCATTTTTTTAAACTTACAAATATGTATATATCAACAGCTGAAAGCATGAAATACAAGAAAACTAGTACATGTAAGATTAAGAATAATAATGAACCTTGGTGGGATCAGACTTGCAATAATGCCAAAATTATGAAATATTCATTGCTCCGTAAATTTAGATTATCAAATGATCATAGGGATTTCGTTAAATATATGGATGCTCGAAAATCTTTAAAAAGGATTTGTGCTGTTCATAAATCGAACTTTCAAAAAGTTAAACACGAATCTTTAATAAAAAGCCGACACAATCCAGCTGAGTTTTGGAAACTCTTAAAAAGTCAATATTCATGTAATTCGAGACCAGAATTAGTTCACTTCACGAATTTGACTAAATGGGTTGATCATTTTAAAAATTTACCTCATAAAAACGAGCAGTTACATATTTCTTCTGTTGAAATTGGCGACAACTTAGACAGCAATCTATTACTAAATGCTATGATTTTATTGGAAGAATTAAAAACTAGTATCAATAGATTGAACAATGGGAAATCATCTGGTAAAGATGGCATTCCTGCTGAATTTTATAATAAATACTTGTGACGCGATTGCTCCTTTTCTTGTTTTATTATTCAATGAGATACTTAGCTCATGGCGATTTCCCCAATCTTGGTGTGCGAGCGTACCAGGTGCGGATACAAGAATTTTATTAAGGGGGGGGGGGGGGGGGGTTTACCCAGCCTTTAACCCTTTACCAAATGCCAAATTTTTTCGACTTTCCCAAATTGAAAGAGTTTGCATACGACATTTCAAAATGTGATGAAAATAATCCTCTGATTGGACAGAAAACATAGTAGGAAAAGGAGAAATTGCTCGTTAAGAGCATTTTTTCTTTCCTACACTGATTTTCATAGTCATCTGCAACAAACTGGTCAAATATTGTTATTGTTTCGTGAAGGGTTAAGCTGGGGGCTGCTTAGGGCCCCTGTGGGTGCAGGGCAACGCCCTGCTAGGGGGTTAAGGGGGCACACCCCCTGACGGAGATCGATTTTATGCTGTTTTGAAAGCCTTTAAACGACATCTCCTGAGATAAAACACCTCTCTAAAGTCGAGAAAAGATACTGCTTAATTGGATCAAATCAATTAAATTACATGGATATTGAAGGGAAAAGTGAACTTTTGTTGTACACTGACATTTTGCTATTTGATGAAAGTAGAGGAAAATATATTAAATGAGAATTAGGCTGTCGGTGGTATGATTTTCCTTCCTTGTATGTGTTGAAGAATAGTATTATTCGAATTACCAATTGATGAAGAGCACTTTTGTATATTTTATAAACATAGAAAAATGACCTTAAGGTTGTATTATATAGGCTACTAACTAGAACTACAACTTGGTTTCAAGTTGAACACCAGAAAATGGGCCTATCATCTAGACGTCAACGTCGTATACACCTTGTGATAAAATTGACATTCAACATTTTTAAAAATTGCGTATTTTAGGAGCTCTAAAATACTTAGATCTATATTTCAACCATTGTAGTGAATCAATTTTTAGATTTTCATGCAGTTATGTAAGCAACAAACAGGTGTCTAAACCTGAAGAGTCTTATCAACAACGGCGTATCTGGTGCAGTTGTTGATTGAATTAAGGATCAACACTTTTTGTAAACTCAGACTCCTTTGGGGAAATCTCTTGACTGAGGGAACAAAAATACGCAAATATGAAAAAACTATTGTATCAGGTAAATATCCAACCAAGTTTTCAGTTAATCAGCCTGTGTGTGTTTAAGCAGAACCTCTGACGTTAAACACACATGTCTTTGTTATAACTTTCACTTTGTACTTGGAAGACAAACACACGCTGCAAAATCGGAACATCATCTATTTCAGGTTCGTAAAACTTTGATATGAATCTAGTTAAATCATTTACCACATGACAGTGGAAACTTTCCGCTCCTTTTCTTTCGTGGAGAAAAACCATCTCAATTCTCTCTGGTTACGTTTTATCCTCTTCCATTATGAAGGACCGGACATTTTGACTTATATCGTCTTTAACGTGCGTAAACGGTTTGCGGACTTTTACTTGAATGAATAGGCGGAATGTGACGGGATGATTGAAAAGGATGAGGGAAAATGATTATAAGACGGTAAAGTATATGTACATGTGATTTTCTTATGATAATAAATGATATTTGCTCATATCGGCTGACTATATAATCATTGATGAGCTCGTTCAAAAAATCTTCACTTGGTCAATTTTAGGGCGACCGCCGGTTCTGCCCCGGCCTAAATCCGCCCTTGCCGTGCCTGAACGAAAGTCTGAATCAACCGATGATCCATCTAAATACAGAGGTATATCTGTAATTAATATAATGTACCAAACAGTTTCGAGCATCATTAATGGTAGGATATACAAATGGGTTGAAAACTATGATCTAATCAAGCAGGTTTCCGTGCCGGTTTTTCTGTTATTGACAATATTCAGAGTATGATACATAAGTATATTTTTAGGGATGGTGGGCGTTTTTCTGTTCTAATTGTCATTTTCAAAAGGCATTTGATTCTATAGCACATACAAAACTTTTCAATGTAATGTTACGTAAAGGTCTCAATAGAAAAATGTTTAAAGTTCTTTCATCCATGTATTCTAACCTATAATCACATATATATCTACGTATAGGTTAGAAGCTGTGTGTGTGAGACAATGGGACATAACCAGTCCCATACTATTTAATCTGTTCATGCAAGAGTTGTCTAACTTTATGCGTGACAATTGTCGTGGTATATTTGAATAGACACAATTCCTTGTTTGCTTTATGCCGATGATGTTGCTCACTGTGCAGACACCGTTAACAATTTACAACAGCAACTAACTAAATAAATTATCAGTTATTTTTCAAGATAATAGTTTAAATATCAGTATGAAAGAAACAGAAATAAATGTTTTTTTTGAAATGGTGGTCCTTTGAGAGCATATGAGCGTTGGCACTTTCACTGCAAAATTATCAGCACAACTTTATTTTACAAGTATATGGGAATTCTGTTCACACCTAAATTAGTATGTCCAAAGAGAAACTAACGTGACAAGTAAACATCAGACGAGGACCGGTCTAAGAATAGATGTTCTTAAACTTTCTCGTGACTATTCATGGAATATCGAACGCACTGATCTAAACTCAAAATGCCTACGACCAAGCTGTCACAGCCATGGTTTCAACTATATATAGTGTTTGTTTTAGGATTAATGTAACAATTGAATACAATATTGGGTCTGGTTGAGAACACGTTTTACGTCACTATTTTCGTGTTAATCAGTATAATCTAAATCTCAGTTCACATACCTCAATAGAGAAGTTTGTAAACGCTATTTCTTTCAGATACAACTCGGCAACTAGTGAAGCCATCGATTTGCAGTGATGACGTCAAAAAGGTTTTGGTTAATGTTCGTAACAAAAGGCGAATTGGTTTAGGATACAATACTTTAAGAACAAACATTTATATTTATTCTGCTGTTACATTTCGTTTCTTATAATTTTCTTTTCAAATATCTTCATTTTCCATAGTGAAACAGGATGAATATTGGCGGGGAAAAAGTATGCTCTGCCCCATGTCTGGATATTGGGGGGCCACGCGACTCTATCTTGGTCGTATACCCACTAGAGGCTAGGTGACGAAGGCACACAGGCTATTGACTCATTCAAGCAATACTGAGTTAATTTTGGATACTTTCCTATGCACGATTACTTAAAACTATCCGACTCAATACTAAACCCCATCTCATGCTGTTCTTTACATGTATTGGGCTATGCCTACATTAATGTAGAAATAGTACACGTCAATTTTCATTAACGATATCTCGGAGTAAATAAGTCAAAGAATAATTTTGCTGCACTTGGTGAATGTGGAAGATTGCCTCTATCTATTTTTTTTTAATTAAACTACATCAAGAACAAATGTGTACACATATAAAATACTCTTTTTTATTTATGTACGGTTTTGGCTATTAATGAATGTCTCAAGACACAGGAAATGTGAACACGATCATAGAATAATTCAGACAGGACATAGTGACGTAAACAATTCAAGTAGATATTACCACTTACAAACACTTTGAATCATGTTAAGATGTTGAACGTTGATATGACATTCAATGACAAAAAAACCTTTAACTAAATTCCGATGTTTTAATCATGTTTTAGAAATAGAAATTGGAAGGCTATGTAATACCCCAAGGGAACAAATTATATGTGACTACTGCTTTTTTTTATAAGATCATCCTTACTATTGATTGTGAATATTATGCTTCTTTTTACTGTTTCAAATATGACGAGAAACGCATTCAATATTTACTCAATTGATAATAAAAGAAGTACATGGCTTGTGTTGTCTTTTGTGGTGGCACTAATAGAACGCGTTTAAATGCATCAAATACTTGAAATAACTTTCATTTCCATGTCAGAAATCGAACCGAATTAAAACACTCAAACTCTTTATTAGCCATGTCGGCACTTTATGTGCCTATAGCCAATACATATACAACATAAAACATAATACATCGTGCATGAAAACATGATAATTTATAATACATAGAGATTTAATAATAATATATTGGATATCGGTAGTGAAAAATGATATTTATTGTGGAATGCATACATGTATTTTGGGCTGGATGCCTTTTGATATCAATACAATTATCTGTTATTCCATAGAAAGTTGAAGTTGAACATGTTCAATTTGCTGTATAATGTAGTAATAATTCTTTTGTTCAGTAAAAATGTGCCATAATTCTTAGCGACAACACCGAAATACTACGTATCATATATACTAACGGGATTTAAAAAATGCCTCATCCAAAAATACAGATTTATGACGTCTTTCAACATTACTGCACGGTATGGTCTTCGGCACTGTATCCCGTGTTCCAATAAACGGTTTCTGATCGTATAACAACTAACTGGTGCACCTCGATCGCCCATCACTAAAGGACTTAAAACTAAATAATTCTAGCTCAATTACTTTTTGGACTAAAGGACTTTTTGATTCCGCCGTCAAAAACAAATTGTGTAGGTGACGCTGACGTCTGAAGCCGTCCTGTATAACGGTGGTCACACGTGGTGCTCCGGGACGCGGTCTATCTGTTAATGTTGATGCGTCCCTTTCTCGTCGTTTCAGCAGTGTAAATGTGGATCTTGTCACGTTGAAACGCCTTGCGACATGATTTTCACTCAGGCCACATGCCAACATGGCTAAAACTCGAGCTCTTTCTTCATTATTTAGAAGTGGCATTGTCGGTAGTTGTAACATTCAATATGTCTTACTGAAATGTGTTTTGGTATTCACTAACACTCCAGTAGGCAATCTGTTACTGATATAAACACCATGGTGAAAGCGTACAGGCTGCGCGAGGACTATGTGACGTCACTTGTAGTGTAAGGACGTGACGTCACGTTCTGATACCGAGGCGTGTAACGTCGTGTTTTTTGTATTTCTGACGCTGTAAGATTGTGGCCATTCATGAAAAGTACTTATTGCGTAATATAGCATGTTCATCGCATATGAGTTCCCTTCTTGTCCAAAATTTTCAACTCACATCAGATCTTTGATTACATAGACAATATATTTTAAACGGTTGTTTGGAATGTGCGCAGCCGCAGTAGAAATAACGTTTACGTCACTGTGAACGTCGGCGAGTGAGATATCTGCAAGAACTGGTAAATATTTTATAATTTTGCACTCGATGTACTAATTTGTATATCAAAATACTAACAAAAAAGCGTCATCCATGTAAATTCAGCTGAGACCATTTTGAATATGATGAAGAGAACCTTAATGTCTCTAATTTTCTGTTTTTAAAGTGTCACATTCACGAAATTACATATTTCCTGACGTGTAATATTTCTGCAAGAAATGGAAAAATACATTTCTTCTAATGAAAATGGCGTTTGTTTTGACTCAAACTCCGTCTTTAATATCAAGTTATCTTGTACATTGCATTAGTGGTAAAACATTCATTACGTTTTATTGGGAATATGTTCTTTTTTAGTTTATTTTGTCCTGGTATTTTCGATTTTCAAATTGTGACATATTTGCTCCAGATCTATTATTGTTTGTAGCCGCAATAAGGACTTCATGAATCGTCTCTAAAACAACTTAGTCGCTTCCGTTGACGTCACTTTACACGATATTCAGAGCTCGTAAAAATTGGCACTAACAAACTTTGATATCTTGTGTATACATGTAAAGAGTAAATCGCAACCGCTGTGTTACATGTGACATGTTTGTAGCGAGTCCTGACACACTATTAGATGTTCTCTATAACTGCATTTGGGTAGTAGAAAACTACAAAAATATAATGCTTGTTCGCTACGTTTTGTACACTTTTCAATGGTATACGATTTAAAACAGTTTATGATAATTCAGGGGTAACCTGTCCGGCGAAATCTCGGACCTACCCAAAACGTGCAAAGGTACCAGAACGTGACGTTACGTCAAGCCATTTTTCTATACAATACACCGATATTCTGTTTACACATGGGACGGCCATTATACATGTGAAATTAAAGGGTGTTGACTTCTTATTTGCAATCATTTGGTCATTCATCTGTAATTTAGTGTGAGGCGTTTTTAAATCCCGCCAGTATATGTTTATTCAGTTGGTAGAATCAAGTTATCACCGTCAGGTAAGTCGGTAACGCGTGTCAGGTCTACGACCGAGAATCACTCGGTTCAAATCCCATTAACTTTTTTTTCTCAAACAAGTACGTCCGCAAGCATTTAAAGCTACTAATCTTAATATAGACATGGAAGCATATCTGAACACCTCAGAAAGGACTTAAACACAGAAACTTCAGAAACCCTGGACTCACCGGGGTGGGGGGAGCACAAGCGGTCACTTGGACCCAATATTATTTTTGATACGCCCCCCCCCCCCAAAAGAAATCCTGGATTCTTCGCACAATTTGTCACAGCTCCTAACTGTAACTCCAATCCTGAATGGCCCACGGTTTTATATAAAGGCATCCATGGAAAATTCCTAATATTAAATAAAGATAAGCGAGGCTATCCTCACATGTGCTCTTTCAATATATTGGAATAAGTTACTTCCCTTGATCAATTGGAACGCGAAACAATCTTCGATAATATCCCAATAAATGCACTATATACTATATAAGTGAACTTTTATATAGTATAAAGTGCATATATTGGGATATTATCAAAGCTTATTTCAAGCACCTGTGGTTTTGATTGAACCCTTTCCGCTGGTAGGTGACCCTGTTGAACCGGATTGTGCTTGGTTTGAAATGGGGAGAGATTTCTATTGCAGTTAAAGAGTTACTCGTAGTGACAAAACAGTGTTAAGTTTTTCCGCTAGCACAACATGTTGTTTAAACAAAAGCAAGTATACACTGAACCAAATTTCTAAACATCTAATTGATATTTCATCATAGGCGTAGGAGCAGGGGGGGCCAGGGGGGCCCGGCCCCCCCAATATCCAGACTGGGGGGGCCAGAGTATACTTTGGCCCCCCCAATATTCACAGTGGCAAATGAAGATATTTGTATAGAAAAATGAAAGAAACGAAATTTAACAGCAGAATAAAAATAAATGTGTATTTTTGTGCTCTATGTAATACCAATTCGCCTTTTGTTACGAACAATAACCAAAATCTTTTTGACGTCAACATCGCAAATAGCAATTTGAACACATCGGGTTTATCCAATGAAAACTCAGCTCGCTAGAATACCCGGGAAGTTTTGATCGACGGAAACAGTGGTGTAAAACATGTTCTTTAAAAGGTGTCAGACTCTATATTGTCTTCAATTGTTAGGGAAAGCCTAGTTGGATCCGTGGCTGTGACAGTCTGGTCGCTGCCACTTTTTATTTAGTTCAATACAATTGATTTCCGCGTGAGATCGAGACCTGGCATATCCTTTTTTTTTTTTTTTTTTTTTTTTATTAAAGATACATGTTTTCATACGCTTTCTTTTAATTCTTATAATGTTATTGAATTTGTACATGCATGAATAGTCATGAAAAAGTTTAGGAACATTTATTCTTAGACCGGTCCTCATCTGAAGTTGGGCCCCCCAATGTTGAAAACGCTCCTACGCCTATGTTCATTAATATCTTGGAATACAAAACATATAAACTTTTGACATCTGCATATACTTATGACAACCTTTATCTATAACATATTAAACAAAATAGTAATTTGATTTAAATAACTTATTCAAACATTACTAAGGGTGTTAACATCACCACCCCACAAATAACAAGAGCTGTTCATAAGACAGCATGCTCGACTATTCGATAATGTCAGAGAGGGGTATAGGTCAGCGAAATGTTATTTGTTTCTCAAATATGAGGGTGCACACAATGATTCCTTACAATAGTTGTTAAGAATGAACATGCACGCAAAACTTTAACAAAGATTATCTAAGTACAAAAGACCGCATGGTTTGCCTGAATTCAAAACAAGAGATTTGGAACTTGGTGGGGTATCTTAGATAAATACCCTAAACACATTTTCAAAGCACAAAAACCTGCATAATTTGCTTAAATTCAAAATTACAGATATGGAACTTGATCAGAGACCTTAAAGTATGACCCTGAACACATGTGTGAAGTATCAACACATACCATACAGTAGTTAATGAAATACAATATTGCATGTAAAAACACAATGTGTGACGCCGACATCGATTCTTAGAATAGTCGAGCTAAAAGTCACATTTTCCGATCGAGCATATTTGGGATTTATTTATAAAGTATTTGACCCGTGATGCGGTACAACTATGTTTATGTACTCGTACAGTCGTCTTCCATGGTGCACTTGAGCGAAGTCTATTTGCTAAGCTTCCAACGAACAAACCTTGATAGAGTCTGGTGGCAAACAATCACCTGGCGACATCACATTATAACATTCTATTTTTTGGCATTCATAGAGCCCGACCTCAAGTTTCATTGAGGAGCCTAATCGCGACACTTCTTTGATTTTGAAAATTTTCTTTTGAATTTCAACTTATAAATCAGCTTTGCCATACACATTTGATTGTCTTCATTGACATTTCCTGTGTGAATGGCGCACGGGCCGCACGCACAGTTGGTTAATCTTACCTGGACACAGAGTCAGATGGGACAGAGATACTATTTCATCATGTCTCAAAAAAAGCTGAATTATTTTTTCAATCTGGCGTTTTTTATTGGCTTCAGTGTAAATTGATAGATGCATCTTGGTAATTTACATGACATGTCTCTTGATATAAAAAACATACATACACGAATTGCAAACAGTGGTAAATAGAAACAGTTTTGCACACAAACTAGTTCCATTTATGTTCTATCTATTTTGGTCCCGTTGTTTTTCCCCTCAAACATTTGTATTTATAAGTAATCACAGATCAGGGTTCCGTCCAGTATGGTGTGCAGTAGACTAGGTGTGCAGTGGACTAGGTGTGCAGTTGACTAGGTGTGCAGTAGACTAGGTGTGCAGTGGACTAGGTGTGCAGTGGACTAGGTGTGCAGTGGACTAGGTGTCCAGTAGACCAGGTGTGCAGTAGAATAGGTGTGCAGTAGACTAGGTGTGCAGTAGACTAGGTGTGCAGTAGATAGGGTGTGCAGTGGACTAGGTGTGCAGTGGACTAGGTGTGCAGTGGACTAGGTGTACAGTGGACTAGGTGTCCAGTAGACTAGGTGTCAAGTAGACTAGGTGTCCAGTAGACTATGTGTGCAGTAGATTAGGTGTCCAGTAGACTAGGTGTGCAGTAGATTAGGTGTGCAGTAGACCAGGTGTGCAGTAGACTAGGTGTGCAGTTGATAATCTCAGTACCAACGGTCTAGTTCACTCTATTTTATAGGAATTGGTTTTTGACCAAATAAGTATATTCAAAGATAATAGAATTACAAGATTTTGTTCTTTTGGATGCATTTTTTGCAATGTTGCCGAGATGTCTTCAAAAATAAAATCTTTTCCCGTGTACAGAATTAGAGATTATGACGTCATGTGACCCCATAATCATCGCGTGGGAAAAGAAAATGGTTGGGTCAAAATGCCTCTGAATATAGGTTCAGCCGTCCACAATGCCACTCTGTGCAGGTATGTGAGCTTCTATGTACCCTTTATTGCAAACCTAAAACTGACCGTTAATGTACAAGTGACATGTTTCCTTCTTAACGACGATAAAAGGAAAAACTTTTACTTAAAAGACAAGATGTGTAAATACCAACAAAAAATGGCATCAATTGCTGTAAAAGAATTGAAAACAGCTAGTCTTCGGTTTTTGCAAATTAAGGAATGTAGACAATGTGACTACATTTATTTTCTGGCACAATTTCTGCGGCACTTATTTGAAGCAAATCTGAAATTTCTGTTTCTAAAATAATTTTTCTTTCTGCAGACATTTGTTGCTTTTGTTCCGTTGAAAGCACAGTGATATATATCCTAATACCTTTATAAACACTATATATACACAAGGGAAACAACTTCAAAGGGAAACCAGTTCTGACGTTCCGCGCTTATCAGTCCGTATTTTTTTATACGATCGCTAGTCTGTCAATTCTCTATATGTCCCGCATAGCCAAATGATTTCTGTGTCCAACGATACCTCTCTCAACAAGATCGGTCCAGTCAACCCGGAGAAATCTGCGACGACACACACATTTTTTTCGAATTTGGTTCATTGGGTATACATCGTTGAGAATAGAACCAGCCGATGTTTCGGCACTAAATCACCTCAATGAACATTATTTCAATGACGACACTTTACCAGCACTTAAAAAACAACTATTGGTAAGGATCCAAACTAAAATTTCTAACCTGTACACAATACACAACATGTATTTAGAATTATCTTCCACCATCCTCACATCTCTCTAGTCTCTACTCCATCTTGTTATGGTATAATATCTTTAAAGCTCTCTGATTGGCTTAATGTGAAAGGTTGAAGGTTAGTTAGGCTGGTTTCCATCTTTATGTAATTTTAAACAAGTAAGTATAAACGGCACATAGTACCATTCAAAAAGCGTGGAACCATGCTGTATTTCGACATGTTAAATTTAAACCAATCATATTGCTTTGTTCAAATGATTGATGAATATTCAAAGTTGTTATATAAATTGACAAAATGGAGTCGACGAGCAAAATGGGAGTGTAGTAAAGGATAATTGTTGGATATATGTTGAACATAGTGTGCAGGTTAGAATTTTTAGTTAGGATCCCTACCAATAGTTGGTTATTTGTATGCTGGTAAAGTGTCATTGCTGAAATAACGTTAATTGAGTTGATTTAGTGCCGAAACATCGGCTGGTTCTGTTCTCAATGATCTATTCCCAATGAACCAAATTCGAAAAAAATATCGCGTGTCGTCGGAGATTTCTCCGGGTTGACTGGACCGATCTTGTTGAGAGAGGTATCGTTGGACGCAGAAATCATTTGGCTATGCGGGACATATAGAGAATTGACAGACTAGCGATCGTATAAAAAATACGGACTGATAAGCACGGAACGTCAGAACTGGTTTCTCTTTGAAGTTGTTTCCCTTGTGTATATATAGTGTTTATAAAGGTATTATGATATAAATCCCTGTGCTTGAAAGAATCCTCGCGTCACTAGTTTCGACGCCCAAAGCTTAAACACGATCACAGCTCACTAAATCGTCAGCGATTCTGAATTATATAATTATGTTCCTAAAATTTAAATCACTGTTTGCTAACCTGCATCGCTTAATGCTGGTTCTATGAGCAAAAAAAGTTGTGAAGCTGGTTAAATGTCCAAGACCGCGGAGTCTGTCATTATTTTCTGTGTCACCTATTTCGACGCCTTTGATTAGCTGCTTGATTAACCAATAAATATTCACTTGTGTATAGTGTACACTGATTATTTTACGTTGTGAATAATGTGTGATAATCAATAAAGACCAATGTGTTTCAGAATTTTACATATAATATAGATTTATTGTTTATAACATAGACGAAGGAAAAGGTTTTGACAAAAACATAGCGTTGATCATAGAAGTTGGAGAGTAGGGCCTGTACTTCAAAGATGGAGCCTAAAAGTGGATGAGATACACTATAATGACTGTTTCCCTTAATAATCATTGATTTTTTAACTATTTTGCTGGTTTGGTCCAACTTTGAGGTGACACAGAGGACAAATCAATTGGCAATTTGCACCGATAAGCCGCGGTTCACATATAACGCGTACACCTTACTACAGAGTGAAAATCAACCATTTTGAAAGGTGCTTGGTCACATTACTATCACATGACCAATGTGTAATTAATGAGCGTCATCTGCAATGAATCGGCAATATTTTTTAATAATCGTTTAAGAGCATATGAGAGCACCGAACTCTGTTCGATAAATTGCCTTTAGAAAAACAGTTAAAATTGCATTCAATTAGAATTTAATGACAAAAACTTATTTTAGATTCTCTTAATTTCTACGTATTTGCACCTGAGTGTAGTTCATCGTGTATACAAACAAGTAGTAGTGAAAAGTTACGTCATACGGCTCACGCGGATCAGTTTGACATCAAAACAAACGTGGCATCGAATTAGGTTAGCGTCAAAATAGGTGATCGGACGATAGGATTTCTTACGAAGTACAAATACAGTCGAACCTCGATAGTCCGAACGTCGTGAATCTGTATTATTCGCCATTCGAACAGAATTTGTAGGGAACGGTTCTTACCTTCATAAATTCTACTGTTTAATCCAGAAAATCCGCGTTCCGGATCCGTACAATAAAGGTCGGGAACCAAGCCTTACTTCTAATAGTATATGCGGACGACTAATCCGGACACCAGCATAGTGAGTTTTTTTTGCGGTTATCTACATTTATTGACGATATGGTAATACAACATTCACACCTTTGGCAAATTTGCACGTATGCTTGATCATAAAATGACACCAAGTGTAGTGTAATGAAAGGTGTTGATTGTTTGTAAATCTGTCATTTAGTCAGTTAATTGGTCTAACCTAATTGTAATTATCTTCGCGCGCAGAAAGTCGAGTTTGTAAAAGGTGTTAACTATTTGCATTACCAGCGATCAGGAGACAATGTCTGGCAATTATTTTCAACTATTTCGTTTTTTTCACTTCATAGTAATTATTATGAAAAGCATATCACTGGAAACTCGCCGATTGTTTATTCTGAATAATTTGTTAATACGAACATAAATCCTGGGAACGAAAGTGTTCGGATAAACGAGGCTCGACTGTAATAACCATTATGAGACTATGTGAGAAAAATACAGACTTTACCAGACTGTTGGTTTCGAAATCTGGATAAATTTACAGGACCAAATGGATTTTTACCAGACCAAAGTATATCATACTTTAAACAATGAACAATGAACATCTTTACACTTTTTTGACATAAATAAGGCATAACTACAGTAGATTAGTCATTAATTTTAATTCAATTTTCCCTTGCACATTCTAACAGACATTTCCATAAATAATCTTCGTTTCTTCAGTTAACCGAAATATCATTGTCAATTTGTTTTTCAATGATATTTATGTAATTCATTGCACCTTATTGTCTGTCCCACTCAGTGTTTCATCATCTGGTGGAAGTAAGTCTCATTGGGGTTCCAGTGGGGTTGTCCTGGTAGAAGTAAGTCTCATTGGGGCTCCAGTGTGTGTGTGTGGGGGGGGGGGTTGCCCTGGTGCAAGTAAGTCTCATTGGGGTTCCAGTGGGGGGGGGGTTGTCATGGTTGCAGTAAGTCTCAAGGGGTTCCAGTGGGGGTTGTCCTGGTGGCAGTAAGTCTCATTGGGGTTCCATTGGGGTTTTCCTGGTGGAACCAAGTCTCTTGGCTTCTTTAGTGAGGATTCATAGACAAAACTTTTAATGTATTCATTAATGTTTTATTTTTTTTTTAAGAAAAGTAGTGATTAAAGCATTTTCAAAACAGATCTCATATCCAGTGTTTTCTCTAGGGTGCGGCCTTGTGGCATTTAACACATCAAAATATTAAAAGGCCAATATGATTCAGAAGCGCCGCCGTGTGGCGCATACAAAACATTATTAAAAAACATCCACCTTCACTCAATAAATGCAGTTTTTTCGAATTATCAAAAAAACTGCCTTTCCACTGAATCGGCAGTCATGAAATTGTTGCCTGTCTGAAATCAAAAGTGCAGGTCCAAATTTTCGAGCTGTAGTATTTACTATGATTGAGAGGTAAAGGTCATCAGCTTTTGTTAGGAAATAATTCATTGGCTGTTATATTACCAAAATAATTGATTAGCCAATCAAATCGATGATCTATCAACATACAATGGAAGGGAGACCACTCAAATTTATTTGAACACTAAAGACCGGAAATACTCCAAATTCAGACAGAAACTAATGAAACTCGGATGACCCCAACTGTAGCACCAGGTACTGTAGAATGAAATATCTACGTTTTGATCTTACAGACTATCAAAAACATCATCTTTTGGTGATCTTGCACAATTTTGGAATGGCTTTTATATTTAAGTACTACCAAATAAAAACCAGACACATGGACCGTCAGAAAGTGAATTTATGGACACAAAATGGAAGTTGTCAGGACCACCAGATTGGGTTATATATACAGTCGACCCGCGATAGTCCGAACGTCGTTAATCCGGAATATTCACCATCCGAACAGAATTTTGAGGGAACGGTCTTTACCTTCACCAATTTAACTGTTTAATACAGATAATCCGCGTTCCGGAACTGGACAAAAAAATTCGGGAACCAACAGTCACTTTTCATAGTATATGCGTATGGCTAGTCCGGAAACCAGTAAAATCGTTTATTTTGCGGTTACAGTTGCGAATGAAGGGATCGGTCTTCTGTTGTAAACGGCATTCACACGTTTTGCAAACTGGCATGTGTGCTTGACCATAACATGTCACCTAGTGTAGTGTTCTGTAAGGTGTTGATTGTTTGTTAATCGGTCATTCTGTCAGTTGATTGGTCTTACATAATTGTAATTTCGGTCACATGTTGATAGTTGAGTTTGTAAAAGGTGTTGATTGGCTGATTGGCTGCTTAGACAGCGATCAGGAGACAATGTCTGGCAATCATTTTTAATTATTACTCAATCAAAAGCCTTCTTTGGTCACATTGTCACTCTCGTCAGAGAACCCATCCTCCAAGCTGCTATCAGCTAATCAAACAGTTCTTTTCAGAGCTATCTAAAGGAAATTCAACTTCTCGAAAGACATCGCTTCAACTTGTCATTTTTTTAAAATCCGTTTTGACCAGATAAATACTTCCTTAACACACTTTATATTTCACTTAAAAAAAATGATAATTGTGTACTTCTTACTTCATAGTAATTATCATGATACACCGACACTGTGTAAAGGTAAACATTTCGCTGTAACTCGCATACTCTGTATTCTGGAAAATTTGTTAATACGAACATTTCTCCTAGGAACGAAAGTGTTCGGATAAACGAGGGTCGACTGTATAAAAACCTGATTTGAAGACTGACTTTCAAACAGCTCTGAGAATTTGAAAAATTAAGGTTGAAATTAGGAGACCATTTTCTCAAGTATGATTTATCAGTGTTGTTTGATGTTCAAAGTATGGCTTCAGTGGAATTTGGTAATAAAAATTAATATTTTGAATCAGAGGTTTATTTGTTCAATATACATCATTAAGTATCGGCTGATATGCCAAATGATAGGCCCCCTAGATCACCAAAAGGCCCCTTTTCTTTACCCATTTGACCAGACAAGCCCCCCTTACAAGCAAAGCTAGGGAAAACTCTACATATCAAGAAGGAAATCATGAATAGCATTTTGATTACCCTCCAGTGATTGATAGCAGGATCAGGGTTGAACTAAAGGATGTCCTCTAATTCTAGTTTAACAAGCAGAAGAGCATTGAGTGTCTTTCCTCTGAGCCTGGTCCTTCTGCTGGTCTTGATCAGCTTCATCTGGGAGAATGTGGTCTCACAGGAGACACTAGTTGGAGGGATGGTGAGCATTAGGTTGATGAGGAGACTTACATTACTAAACTCTGTCTCTGGTAGAACCATGTCACAGAGGAAAGCTTGTCATCAAATCTAAAAAAATATTGGTTTATAAAGAGAATTAAATTTCATATCACTGAAACAATTAATCCTAGATTTGTTTATATTGATATTATTTATATTCCTAACTATAATATTTAAAAGGATTTATACCAACCTCTTGCTAACATCTCTTGTCAGAAGCCTCCATTCCCTTAATGCATCCTCCACATTTAACTCTGGGTCAGCCCTAGCCAGAGTCTGCTGGAAGTGTTCTGGGGACAACTGAAGCTCCTTATCTCCATATGATAGGAAGTAAAAAGAATAAATAAGAAATTATGAAAATCATGGAAATGATATTGTCCGCTTAAAAAAGTTTGGAGTATCTTTTTTTTATTCCACTATAACTGTATTCAAAATATAAGAAAAAAAATCATGACTGAAATTCATTGGGTATTTTTACTCATAAATGTCTCAAAACCAAATTAATTCTGTAACTGTACAGACTCTTACTGGTTGTAGATATAAAACAAACACGTAGGCTCCAATTATGTCTTTTAACTCAATGGTTATTTACACATGCGATGTCTGTCATATTTACAAAGGTCATCTACCTCTCCCGCATTGTAGGCTCTAGCGGCTATAAAATACAACAATGAACAAACCATAAGTAATAAAGAAACAAATCTCTCCTATTTACTTTAAAGAAGACTCAATTAATAAATACAGTACTCTTGAATGACAATCAATTGTTCTTAAATTACTATTTAACAAGGTTAATTGGTTGTCCTATTATAACTACTGCTAGGAAACTGATGAATGTAGATGACGTTTATTTCTCAAGTAAAAGCTAATAAAATTAAACACATGAAAGGGACAGTACAGCACAGCACACAATGGAACTTACCAATTTATAAAATTGCTCGCTCCCACCAACTCACACATTCTCGTCTACACGTGATGCTGTCAGTGCTGTAACAAGAATCCATGCATACCATTAGATAACGTGAAAAGAACTATAAAATAGACTTTTAACTCATTGCAGACGCTCAATTGCTATTTGTCATAGAATGCACAAAAACACTATATTAAAAATAATTAAATGATACATAGCCAAATAAATTATTCATTCCAGCATTTTACAGTCAATTCAGCATGGCCCGAAAAGTTAACAAAGACACAAAAGAAAATACCCTTTACTAATTTTGTGGTGTTCAGTGTTCAAAGTCTGTGTTCTAAATGAATTGACTATAATCTGGCCAAACTGGTTTGAGTACAATCTCTACCAGAGTAAATTGGTTCCCGCTATGCTCCCACATTTATCTCTGTGACGGGCTCAGAAAATAGTCCCACTTTTCCGGCATGGTCACGAGACCGAAACTGACGTGTAGTAGAATACTGCATCTAGCGGCTTGCAAAAAGCGAGCTCCAGACTAACGCTCAGATCAATTAAGAAGTCTCTTAAGTCGTAGCACAATATAAAGATATATAAGATAGGACAGTTAAAATAGAATAAAGACATTTTTTTTACACACAAAGCAGTTTACATTTGCAGCGTTTTGAACAACAGCTTATTGAGTAGAATTGAGGCGACGCTCCATAAGACTCGAAACCCGCCCCCTCGATCAAAATAAAGTGAATTACAGCTAGAAAATACATTTTCCAAGACAAATCAAACCTCCACGTAGTTTAACAAATGAGTCGTCAGTCGGAATGAAACGTTCTCAAGAAAATTCAATGAATCGAGAATATTGGTGACCTTCTCAACAACAAATAGCACCATTCCTCTTCATTTCGAGTTTAAGTCTTCCTTCAGTCAGTTCAGACCTTGATTAAGTGGACATTGATCATACTGTTAGGCCTCAATAGACTTATTTGAAAGGACTATCTCACATGTTGTGATTTTAACAATTTAAAATAAGAAGTTTTCTTTCAATAAAATGAAAATACAAATTTCTAAAGTGACAGAAGACTAGATTATTGACAGCTTTCCAATACCATTCTTAACTGTTTAGAAAAGTTTATAAAGAACATTTACAGTGTATATTGTTGATACTGCAAACCCTTTCCCAAACATCAAATTTTTGACTGTTTCAAATTGAAAGAGTTTGCAGACGACATTTGAAAATGTAATGTAATTGAAAAATATTCTTCAGAAAGAGCAGAAAACCTTGTGGGAAAAGGAAAAATTGCTTGTTACGAGCAATTTCTCCTTTTCCCACAATGTTTTCTAAAGTCGTCTTCAACAAAGTGGTCAAATGTCATTATTGTTTGGGAAAGGATTAACCCTTTACCAAACGCTAAATTTTCGACTGTCCCAAATTGAAAGAGTTTGCATGTGACATTTCAAAATGTGATGATATTGAAAATAATCTTCTGATAAGGCAGAAAACATTGCTTGAAAAGTAGAAATTGCTCGATAAGAACAATTTCCACTTTTCCCACAATGCTTCCAGAGTAGTCTGCAACAAAATGGTTAAATGAATTTTAAGTTTAGATTGTTGTTTAGAGAAACACCAGTTTAAATGGTTTGTAATATCTGCAAAATTAATGATTTTTTTATTTTTATCTTTTTTTAAATAATTATGATTGGGTTAGAAAGCTGTCAATAATCTAGTCTTATATTACTTTAGAAAATATGTTGTCATTTCAATTGTAAAAGACACTTTTTTCTTAAAAGTTAAAAGATCCCAATCTGTGAGATTGTCCTTTTCATATCAAATTATTAATGTTTATTTCGCCCAATACACAACTCTCTGAGTTAGTTGCTTTAAAACCATTTTCTAACATCTGCTTTTGCTTTCAAATTAATCAAGTCACAAATTTTACATGGAGGAATGGGTGAAGCAGATGTCCAGATAAAAGGCATATTCAGCAATTATTGATTCTTTTTAAAATCCTATGTTGTGGGTACTCATTTGAGACATTAGAACGAACAAATGAATCATTAACCAGATCTAACTCATCAAACAGATCCAAGCATTATTTTATTCAAATCAAACTCATCTTTTCATTACCTAGTTTTACTGATAAGAAAGTTCCTATCTTATCTCTTCACCTACATCATATTCTTCAATCATGCTTTGATAATGCACATGGTGGACACTGTTTCTGTTTATTTGGTGATCCTCAGGTGAAACTGTATTTGGTTGAGTAATTTTGCTTTAGTTACTTTTCCATTTTATACAGCAAATAATATTTATGGTTGAAAGGCTTTCAACTTTTATGAACACTGTTCTGACATCATCTTTCTTGAAAGATAATGAATGAAAACCATTATGTATCAACTAGACAATGTTTTAACAAACAACAGTTCAGCTTATTTGTTAATTCAATATTTCATCATCACATCATTAAACAGTAATATTCTCATGATGAGAACTTGTCTTTTAAAGATTTTGATTGTTGTATGCTGTAATGATAATAATACATGTATATTTTTGTCTTAAAAGATTATTCATAGAGAACATTTGAATTATAAAAGAAACTCTTACAATCTGTCATTTATGTTCCTATTAACAAGCAACTGTTTGAATACTAAGTAGCAATTATAACCATATCTGGGGATGCTCCCTGCATTCATCATTTAGTCACTTATTGTGAATTTGTTATAAGTATTTAAGAAAGAAACTTAAGAAATAAACTGTTGTCATAATTGTTTTGGCATTGCTTAGCAGTTATAAAAACCATGATGAATTTTGATGCAAAGCATGAGTATTGTTCATTCAACTATAGCTGATATATGTATGTAAACTTCAAAACATGTGAAGAAGTAAAGTGAAAATCTGAAATGAAAACTTAATTGTCAATTGTTAATTGTTTTCTTCATTTAACAAATATCTACAGAATATGTACCTTAGACCATCCTATACACTAAAAGAATCATATTACTGGCCACCTTTAATCCTATCAATTATCAATTCTTTCTATCATTTTTTTTTCATTAGAGAGGTAAATAATAACTAATTAAACTCGCTCATTATACAGTTCATCCAAATATTCTGAAATTACATACAATTCATGATTTATTAAGTTATATAACAATGCTTCAAAAATGTGACCCATTTTCATGCTTGTGAAAGCATTTCGATAAAAGAAAAATCTGGTTATCATTAACAACTTACTCTTTCGTCCAAAAGATTTATGCAAAAGGCCCACTTTCTAATTGAGTCCCTCTTCTTATTACAAATTTATATCATGGTAATCAATGAAATTCTTTTTCTGCATTGAATGAATCAAATATGGAATGTTTTATTAGTCTCTTGTCCCTAATTTAAGATTGTTGAAATGGTAAAGTATGTGCATTCATTGGTTCAGAAAGAGGATTGTGAGAAAATATAAGGACATCTGAATTGATAGACTAAATGCTACGTTATGTTCAAATTATAATTAACAGAAGCATCGACCAATTCTCTCAGATATGAATAGTGAAAATTATCCAAATAGTAAGCAACTAAAGATTACATTCGTAACGTTGAAAAGTGTAGAAATCAGTTTGATAAAGGGATTTGATATAACATGACAATCTGTCAGTCATTTTTTAGTTTTATTCCAATGC
Source organism: Cerastoderma edule (assembly GCA_947846245.1). Classification (NCBI taxonomy): domain Eukaryota; kingdom Metazoa; phylum Mollusca; class Bivalvia; order Cardiida; family Cardiidae; genus Cerastoderma; species Cerastoderma edule. The sequence continues at coordinate 39,317,403 of OX401405.1, read as the reverse complement.
TTTTCTCACTATTGTTGGAGATTTTACCAAAATGCCCCAAAGTGCACTAAATCAAGCATAAATTTGCCTTGATCCATCGACCCATTTTAAGATAACCGCGTCCTTACTCCCCCTCATCCTCGCCACCCCCAGTCCTACCCCCACGAAGATTTACAGCTGTGTCAGTTTTATAGAGGGGAGAACCAAGCGTGTACAGCTTTCTTATTTCTTCAGAATCATTAATGGTTTGTCTATTCTTTTGCACAAAGTATGAGCATACATGTATACATCATAAAGTTACAGGTAAACCATGTATTATATACAATAAAACACAAGCATAGTTAGAAAAAGGTACTTGCAGTTAATTCAACATATGTCTTTCCTCTCATCTTTGTCTCTATGCTCATGCCTTTCCTGTGGCCCCACAAACCATGAACACATCGTCCAAATATCCATTTTGTTTCAAACACTAGCAGCCTATAACTTGTATCTTCTCTGAAACCCTTTTTTATCACATTCAGCTCTCATTTCATAGCATGTGAAGCTTTTTTGTGGGTTATTTGGATGTAGTGTTTTAAAACCACCATCTCATCGATGTCTTACATTCGTGGAAGTTTTCAGAACATCGATTTGGAGAGATCTGCGCCCATTCAGATGATTAGAATGTGCCATTTAAGAAGCTTTTGCCTTATTCCAAAGACAACCCTATCACGTATTTTGACGTTAATCTTTGCAAGTGGCAAACTCTTTAAAAACACAGTTGTAAAGTGAAGACATCTTTCCCAAATCCTATATCTTTTTTGTTTACATCACTGGTATCCAAGCTGTGCGATAACCAAGATTTATTATACATCGAGCGGGAGACCAAAGATGTAAACATTCCGCGGATTTATTTTCAATAGCGTAAAAAGGCTTTAAAATAGTTCTAGCAAAAATCAGTGAAATACATATTCAATTTCTACTGTATGGATAAAGTAAAGGTAATTTTGACTTATTTATACAGTGTTTTACTTAATTGTATGCATATAACAGTTTGAATCGCAATATTACAGAGTTTGCCACGATTCGTGGCAAAGATGGCGTGAGCCCTTTGCAGAGGTAGTATCCGGGGGACGATAACTCTGCATGGGAGATTGGTTTGAGTACAGTAAAAACATAGACTGGCATACAAACTATCTAAAAAAACTTTTAATTATCAACAAGGAATTTAATGGACGAAACTGAAAGATTTAAAAAACATGACCTATCTTCAATTCTACTAATTTTTCCCTATTAAAAACCATTGATTTAGACATGTTAAGGGGGCAGTAAACACTAATTGACCTTTAGTTTCAAATTGGTAGGGCCTTCCAACCTGTTTGAAGGAGAAAGTCTTGATAACTAGCAGTGCTGAGACATTGTTATGCTTTTTATTGAATGTAAATGTTATTATAAAGTTTCATAAGGGTATATTGAATAATTTGAATATGCAGGTTACACACATTTCTGCATTTGAAGTGTCAATACTGGAACTTATCGGCTGCTTGGGAAAACACCGAGAAGGGCGTCAAAATAGTGCATTTTTCAGGTGGGTACATACATAGTATGATGGTCATTCACCACTTTTATGTGGATAAGTTGTATGCCTAGACTGTGTGGAAAGCGCAAATATGATAGACCTCCTGTATTTGCAGGGAATTCTGTATAGAAAATGAAAATGTGTCAAAATTAAGCCTCGGACACATGAGTTTTTGCCACCTTCATGACCGGTTATTTGCTTAAGGAATAAGGTCTATGATATCTGTTCAGATATTCTTTTCATATTTTTAGAAGGCCATAGGCAATATGAATATGGTGTGCTTTTTCCGGGTTTTTTTTAGCGGCTCTGTGAGGCGAAACTTAACAGACGTTCACCCGCCGTCCCAAATGAAGGCCCGTTAGTGTGTACTGCTACCTTGGCCCTGAAGACCCATTGTTTTAATTTGTATAATTTTCTCTGATTTTTTTTCCAAAAGTCAACTTGCTTTCAAACCCAGCAATCAAAAAAATTTTCATAATATCAGTAAAATCTGTGTACAACAGACAGTGAAGGGAAGTACCCAAAGTGGCCGCTGTGCACAAACTGGCTGTTGTTCACAATATTAGCCCTCCATTTTATATATCTCTTACAGGGCAGTTGTACATTAAAAATGTACTTGTAAAAATAAGCATTGTTTAAAACATTTATCCTTTGTAAATTAATCCACACTTTATCCTAAAAAAACACAAAATTCAACGAGGTTAGATAAGATTAATAATACAAATAAAGGAAGGTTAAGTGATTTATTTTGAGTGTCCTATTATTGCCGATCATTTAACAAATTTACTCTTCAATTTAAGACATCATTTTAACATCCAACCATAAAACCATTGAAAGTCATTTTCACCGGAATCATTCGCAAATTTTAAATGTTTTACTAACAGAAGAGGTTAGGACAAATTAATCTGCAAAGAGAAGCATCTAAAAACCACTTGTAACAATGTTTGTCTGTCTTTTCACAAGGAGGTATTGTTTCGGAGGCATTAATATGCCTTGTGAAACACATATTTAACCCCTTCAAATTACTTACAAAACTTAATTCAGTTGCGCTACTTAAGGATATGTTCTACAGTTTTATAACAATATAATCATTTCATAGAATTTTCTGAATTTTTGATATGTTATTTAGAATTTTATTGTGATTTGCAAAAATGAAAAGAAAACTACAGGTTGACGAGTTAGTTTTTTTTTGTTAAATGAGAGTTTCCATGGTAACCATTTGGGGCAAAAATGTCAAATTGACCATACCATCTTCAAAGGTGATAAAAACAATTCTGGAAGCATAAAAAACATGAATTCATACATTCAATACTTTATTGTTCAATGTTGTTTTGAATTATTACAATCTGAACAATTTTTGAAATCCAAATCAGTTTTTCAAATTTTGGTATTCAATAAAAAACAATGAAAATTGAAAATCTTGAAATACAAAATGCAAAAAAAAGTATATGTTGACGAGTTAGTTTTTCTGTAAAATGACAGTTTCCATGGTAACCGTATTTGAAAAAAAATAAATAAAAACAACAAAAATAACTTTAAACTTGAAAAATAGAATCTGGGGGCTTACTATGCTTGAGAAATATATAATAATGTTAATAACCTATTATAATTTTATGGATAATATGATTATTCTTTGAAAAAAATTGCATACAGTAAATTTCATCCGAATACAAATGTTTATCCGACTTCAATGCAAGTACCTCTTCGGTAACAGATGTATTTACTCCCGTGGATGCGCAGATAAGTGCGCGGTAAAAACCACCGAGAACGTCCTTAAAAAGAAAACACCGCCCGTACTAGGAAAACAATTTCTGCATATATCTTGAGCCTACTAAGCATAAAAAAATTCCCCCTAAATTAGTATGTACAAACTACGACATATTATGTAATCTATTGAGAAAGTGTACACATAGGTTTAAATCATCCCTCGGGTCATAGTTTGTGTACTGGCTGGGCCATGCGTTATCGACTTTCTTTGTTTGCACGTGCTCACATTTGTTAGAGTTGTGAAACTTTCGCGCAGCGTGTAAAGTGGCTGTTGCGCAGGTGTGATATACTGGACAAATAAAGCAATTAATGTGGCCGTTGGCTGCATTGCGCAGAGTCCCGTTAGGTGCAATGTTTTTAAAGAAGGTAAATGCATGGGCAGGCCTGAGCTGGCTGTTGTTGACATATAGGCCATTGTTCAGGTATGACCGCTCCCTCAGATTTGACTGTACATATTAACAGGGGTAATGTTAACAGTAAACCTGAAACGACAGTAAACCTGAACCAAATGAATGCATGCTGTTGTATGAATTGTATTCATTATTGTTTTGATCGCTGCAGAGAGAGATTGTTTCGTATTTCTATGTGACATAGAAGTTGGAATTCCCACTAAAGGGTCTAGAAGGGAGTAGAATGTTTATATTTAGGTGTTTATCATGTTCTCCTAGTATCTTCTAGTGCATGCTTGTTAATCAAAATAAACAAATAAGTATCAGGAAGATTCTGTCAGATGTTTAATTCTTTAATGTTCTAGAAACATTATTATATAATAAACAAGTAACTGGAAGGGTCCGGAAAAATCAATACTGAATCTTCATAGCTTTATAGGGGCCCTGTGTGTGTGTGTTTGATTGTTAAAGCTATTCCAGATTGTTCTAACAAGAATAAGTTTACTGGGTGCAACTAGAAAGTTCTATAGGGTTATAAAAGAGAAAGCAATGAGTTGATTGGTGTGACTAAAACTAGTATGCTATCAAAAAGTACTTGATCTATGTTATTGTGAAAATTGTGTGATTTAACAGAGTGTTGCTGCTTCATCACTTAGTGTTGGAATTTACTATGGGAGCTTAGAACAATTGAACAGATCTGTGGATTTATTAATTATAGTTCTTGGAGTGACTGTTACTAGGGGAGCTTAGAATAATTGAAAGGATCTGTGGATTTATTAATCATAGTTCTTGAAGTGATTGTCACAGGTATTATAATCATTCTGCTATTATAATTCATCAAATAAACTTGTTATTGTTTGTAATACTTGTTGCTGGTTATCTTTCTTTTCTCGTTGCGAGCTAGGTTCATAATAGAAACCATAGGTTCGTAACAGAAATTGGGGGCTCGTCCGGGATATTGAACATTTTTCATTGGCAAATTTAATTTTGAAACAGATAGATCTATATTTCAGAAATTTACATTTACAGTTTTGAATATTGTACTAATCAGCAGCAAGTAAAAATGTCATTTGACAAAAACAGTTTTGTAAGTGATCCTTCCCAGGAGAAATTGAATTTAGCTAAGAAAACCGACTTGCTCAATCTGGCTAAACATTATGGCTTATCTGAAATTAAGTTGTCTATGTGCAAACAAGAAATTTTGAATACTTTGGTTCAATACTTCGATGATGAAGACATTTTGGGAAGACGCTGCTCTTTCTTTAATAAAAGAGTCAGAATCAGATTTAAAACTGAAAGAACTTAAAATTAGACTTGAATTTGAAGAAAAAGAGAAGGAAAGAGAAAAAGAAAGAGAAATTGAGATGCTTAAATTGAAATTACAAGTAGAAAAAGAGGAAAAAGACAGAGAATTGGCATTAAGACTAAAAGAAATGGAAATTAAAGAAAGAGCAGATCGGTCAGCTGTACCTCCTAGTTTTGATGTCACAAAAAATATTCGGTTAGTTCCTCCGTTTCAAGAAAAAGAGGTTGATAAATATTTTTTGCATTTTGAAAAGGTAGCAGAAAACTTAAATTGGCCCAAGGAGCACTGGACTTTGCTGTTGCAAAGCGTTCTTATTGGTAAAGCTAGAGAGATCTACACGCAATTATCAGTAGCACAGAGTTCCGATTATGAGAAAGTCAAGGAATTAATATTAAAAGGCTACGAGTTGGTCCCGGAGGCTTACCGGCAAAAATTTAGAAACTGCCGGAGAGACGCGGGACAAACTCATGTAGAATTTGCTCGTACGAAGGAACAGTTGTTCGATAGATGGTGTTCATCTAAGAAAATTGAAAAAGATCATGAAAAATTGAGGCAACTGATGTTAGTTGAAGAATTCAAAAGTTGTATTAGTAGTGATGTTAAATCATTTTTGGATGAGAAACAAGTTGAAGATTTGGAAGAAGCTGCTCCTTTGGCCGATGACTACTCTCTTACTCACAAGATCTCGTTCACTAATAGGCCCAAGCCAGCTCCTGCACAGATCAGTACTAAATTTAGTTATGGGGTTTCCCCTGCAGCACCTCATAGTCAAAATCATCAAAAGCCAAGGTCACCAAATGAAAACAAAGGTCAAAACCGCTTGTCTAAACCTTTTTGTAACTATTGCAAAAAATTAGGACACATTGTTTCTGACTGTTATTCCTTAAAAAGGAAACAGCAGTTTAATGATCAGTCAAAACCAACTGGTCTAACAACATCAAGGTCTCAGTCTAAGTCTTGTATCAAACATGATACTGTTGAAACGGTCAAAAAACCCAAGTCTGACTCTATTATGGAGATTTTTGAACCATTCTTAACAGAAGGTTCTGTGTCACTCAAGGGTGACTTAAACCCACCTACTCCTATCAAAATACTAAGGGATACTGGGGCTTCCCAATCTCTTATTTTGGCAGATATACTGCCTTTTTCTGATAAATCTTCATCAGGAACAGACGTCCTGATTCAAGGGGTAGAGTGTGGATTTGTAAATGTACCTCTTCATAATATTCAATTAAAGTCTGATTTGGTAACTGGGCCAGTGGCTGTAGGCTTGACCTCTTCATTACCATTTAAAGGTGTCCATTTGTTACTAGGCAACGACCTAGCTGGAGACAAGGTTGTGGTAAACCCACTTGTAACTGACACACCATCATTGGATAAAAATCCAGATCCTATAGAGTAGGAAATACCTGAACTCTATCCTTCTTGTGCAATTACTCGAGCCATGGCAAAGAAAGCCATTCAGAATGAAACTTCAGATTTTGACCTAGCTGACACTTTTATAGGTCAGTTTTTTGATACAGAGATTAAAGAATCTCTTACACCCCGTCTGCCTCAGAACAAGACAGACTCCTCAAATTCTGATCAGCCTTCACAACACGAGCTTAAGTCGAAAGGTCATGACTCAATGTCAACGTCACAGCTCATTTCAGAACAACATGCTGATCCTGAGATTTCAAATCTCTTTGACAGGGCTGTAAATGAAGAAGAAACTTCAACAGATCCTGTTTGTTACTACACTAAACATGGTGTATTAATGCGGAAATGGCGATCTCCTGAAGTCCCTGCTGAGGATGAATGGGCGGTCAAACATCAAATTGTGGTCCCTAGGTCATTCCGCATTGAAGTACTAAGTTAAGCCCATGAAACTCCAATGTCAGGTCATTTAGGTGTTAATAAAACCTATCATAAAATATTAGAACATTTCTACTGGCCTGGACTCAAATCAGATGTATCAAATTTCTGTAGATCATGTCATACATGTCAAATGGTAGGTAAACCTAACCAAACCATACCTAAAGCACCACTTCAGCCCATCCCTGCTTTTGAGGAACCTTTTAGTCGAATAATCATAGATTGTGTCGGTCCTCTGCCGAAGACTAGGTCGGGATGTGAGTATTTGTTAACAATCATGTGTGCTTCAACACGGTTCCCTGAAGCAATACCATTAAGAAATATCAAAGCAAAAACCATTGTTAAAGCACTCGTGAAATTTTTTACATTAGTTGGCCTTCCAAGATCTGTTCAGTCAGATCAAGGTTCAAACTTCATGTCTGGTATATTCCAGCAGGTCATGTATGAACTTGGAATTAAACAGTACAGGTCATCTGCATATCACCCAGAAAGCCAGGGTGCACCAGAGAGATTCCACCAACCATTGAAAAACATGATTCGGTCATATTGCTTTGATTCTGAGAAGGACTGGGATGAAGGTATCCATTTACTGTTATTTGCAGTCCGAGAATCTGTTCAGGAATCTCTTGGGTTCAGTCCCTTTGAACTGGTATTTGGAAACACTGTCCGTGGACCACTTAAAGTCCTGAAAGAGAAATTTCTTTCAACAGATACACTTGACTTGAACTTGTTGCAATATGTCTCAGACTTTCGTAACAGGCTTACGAAAGCCTGTGAAGTTGCTCAGTCCAATCTAAAGGTTAGTCAAAGCAAAATGAAAAGCAGATATGATAAAAATACAGTTGAGAGAGGTTTTTCCCCAGGTGACAAGGTCCTTGCACTGTTTCCAATTCCTGGAAGACCATTACAGGCTAGGTATTTTGGTCCATATACTGTAAAAGAAAAAGTTAGTGATTTGAATTACATAGTCAATACTCCTGGGAGGCGCAAACAAAATCAAATGTGTCATGTTAATATGTTAAAACCATATTATGATAGGACTGACTCATTAATAAAACCTGTGACTGTGACAAAATCACTTCCAAACCTAACGACTGAAAGCAGTGAAAAAGTTGACTGTGATAGTTCAGCAAAATTGACCAACTCGACAATTCTGGAAAACTTAGATCAGAAACTCCAACATCTTGAGCCTGCGGAGAGAGAAGAACTCAAACAGCTAATACATGAGTTTGAACATTTGTTTCCTGACGTTCCAACACGGACAGATAAAATATACCATGATGTTGTTATTGACGAAAATGTGACACCTGTGAAGCAGCATCCATACCGAATGAATCCAGAGAAACAGAAACATCTTCAGAAAGAAATTGATTATCTGTTAGAAAATGATCTGATTGAGAAAAGCCAGAGTGAGTGGAGTTCACCGTGTATCCTTGTTCCAAAGCCGGATAAATCATACAGAATGTGCACGGATTCCCGGAAGGTGAACTCTGTGACAAAGACGGACTCATACCCAATTCCAAGAATAGTCGATTGTATTGACAAAGTGGGTCATGCAAAATATGTGACCAAAATTGATCTGCTTAAAGGATTTTGGCAAGTGCCATTGACTGATCGAGCAAAGGAAGCATCTGCCTTTGTAACGTCGAATCAGCTTTACCAGTATAAAGTTATGCCATTTGGAATGAAGAATTCTCCTGCCACTTTCCAAAGGCTCATGAAAATGGTAGTTTCTGGTCTAGACGGCTGTGATGTATACATTGACGATGCCATCATACATTCCAACGTGTGGGATGAACATCTACAAACCATCAGAAACTTGTTCGAGCGCTTGAGTGAGGCTAAACTTACCATCAACCTTGCCAAGAGTGAATTCTGCCATGCATGTGTAACATTTCTTGGACATACTGTTGGACATGGCCAGGTAAAACCAATTGATGCAAAGGTACAGGCCATCAATGCGTTCCCGGAACCAAATTGTAAAAGAAAACTGATGCGATTTTTGGGTATGGCAGGATATTACAGGAAATTTTGTAATAATTTCTCAATAATAGCAGAACCATTGACAAATCTCCTTAAAAAGGGACAGAAATTTGTTTGGGATGATAAATGCCAGATAGCTTTTGACAAACTCAAAGCCATACTCATGAGCGCACCAGTTCTCTTAGCTCCGGACTTTGACAAAGCTTTCAAGCTAGCAGTTGATGCAAGTGATGTTGGAGCAGGTGGTGTTCTATTGCAAGACGACGGCAATGGAGTTGATCACCCAGTGTGTTATTTCTCTAGAAAATTTAACCCACAGCAGAGAAATTACTCAACAATTGAAAAGGAGTGTCTTGCTCTGATTCTTGCTATTCAGCATTTTGAAGTTTATCTTTCTTCATCTGTCACTCCAATTGTTGTCTTCAGTGATCACAATCCATTGAGCTTCTTGCACAAGATGAAAAACAAGAACCAGCGCCTGCTTAGGTGGAGTTTGCAATTGCAAGAGTATAATCTTGAGATAAGACACATTAAAGGCAAAGACAATTTGATACCTGATGCTCTTTCTCGTGTGTAAATAATGTTAGTAAAATTTGAAAATATATGTGTCTGAAGATATTGTTATTTACATTATGATGAGGTTTAAACTATGAAAAAGTTTTATTGCATAAACCTTTTTCTCTTCAAGGGGGAAGGTGTCATATGAATTGTATTCATTATTGTTTTGATCGCTGCAGAGAGAGATTGTTTCGTATTTCTATGTGACATAGAAGTTGGAATTCCCACTAAAGGGTCTAGAAGGGAGTAGAGTGTTTATATTTAGGTGTTTATCATGTTCTCCTAGTATCTTCTAGTGCATGTTTGTTAATCAAAATAAACAAATAAGTATCAGGAAGATTCTGTCAGATGTTTAATTCTTTAATGTTCTAGAAACATTATTATATAATAAACAAGTAACTGGAAGGGTCCGGAAAAATCAATACTGAATCTTCATAGCTTTATAGGGGCCCTGTGTGTGTGTGTGTGTGTGTTTGATTGTTAAAGCTATTCCAGATTGTTCTAACAAGAATAATTTTACTGGGTGCAACTAGAAAGTTCTATAGGGTTATAAAAGAGAAACCAATGAGTTGATTGGTGTGACTAAAACTAGTATGCTATCAAAAAGTACTTATCTATGTTATTGTGAAAATTGTGGATTTATTAATTATAGTTCTTGGAGTGACTGTTACTAGGGGAGCTTAGAACAATTGAACGGATCTGTGGATTTATTAATTATAGTTCTTGGAGTGACTTACTAGGGGAGCTTAGAATAATTGAAAGGATCTGTGGATTTATTAATCATAGTTCTTGAAGTGATTGTCACAGGTATTATAATCATTCTGCTATTATAATTCATCAAATAAACTTGTTATTGTTTGTAATACTTGTTGCTGGTTATCTTTCTTTTCTCGTTGCGAGCTAGGTTCATAATAGAAACCATAGGTTCGTAACAGTAGAACGTCACAAACAGTGTTAAAAGGAAGTGAATTCTATGAAATTGAAATTATGTATTATCAACTAACAAACTTGCCTTTATACTTCTGTTAATGGAGCTGTCATTCCTTTATTCATATGATTTAGAACGATTTCTATGACAAATGTCACGAAAAGCATAGTTCCGGAATCCATTGTTTACAGATAAGTCCCGCAGAAAAGACCGATGAAACGACGATTTTGATTGGCCAACGATATTAAAAGTCCAGATGCTAAAAATAAATAACGGTTGACCGCTAATTTAACGGTCTACCGCTATTTAATAAGGGTATACCCTTATTTTTAACGGTTGACCGCTAAATTTGAGGGTATACCATTAAAATTAGCGGTATACCGCCATTTTAAATGGCGGTATACCGCCATTTACAATTTCGGTCTATTCCGTACACCATAAGAAAGGGTTGTACTGAAGGATTCAAGCATGCTAGCTTCTGCTTCAGATTGATCTCCCACTTCATTGAACAAGAATTTTAAGTGCAAAGTTGTCATCGGAGATACAGGCAATGGATGGTGTCCTTTGTACCTGTTATAGTGTTTTCCTAGCATCCTGTTTACAATACATTATAGTCTGTCAAGATATTTGGACCACTGGAGACGTCAATATAGTGACCCAAGCAAACAAGATAAGCTAACACAAAATGAAAGGCACTGAAGCATATGAATTTGTTGTCGAAATCTAGGGCCTCTTATGCCTGTATTTGCATTGCATTGCAGGCTTTCCAATGGCCAATCCATAATTGACAATTACATATACCTGTCCTTCGACTCAGCATCTGTTACATAAAGCGGTATTTCGATATGTTGCTTAGAATATCCAAACTTTGACATTCTATCTTTCTTTCTTCATGGCTCTAATGATTTATCCTCCTTAAAACACCATTTGCGACCCTCAATAACATACACTTAGGCCTAAACAGAATCTGACTTTTTTGGCTGAAATCCAAGGACAGACAACTTACCTCAATGCTCATCTATTATTTCGGGAAGGAAACCCATCAGATAATTATTTTTTAACTTCTGTGGGAACCGCTTGAAGGTTTCTATACATTTAATCACAATCAAACTGAACTAATACTACCTTTACTATAAAACAAAGAGGTAATTTCCCCAAAATTGTCTATTTTGTTACTGAAAACAGACATTTCCGGCAGCCATTTTGTATATTTTTGGGTCTAAAATCTCTCTAAAACATTATCAAATTTTGGAGTTTGGCAAAGATTACGATATGGGGATATAAAAACCCAATTTGATACCCTACATAACATGCAATTAAGGCATAAACATAATCTTACATTGACATCCAAGGGCAGACAACTAACCTCAATACTTATCCTTTATTTCGGGAAAGAAACCCATCAGATGATGATTTCTGAATTCCTGAGACAACCTCCTATAAGTTTATTTACATTTAATCACAATTCAAATATAATTACTAAATTTGAGTTCAAAGAATTGCTTATTTCCCAAGAAATTTGTATTTGTTACTAAAAATAGACATTTTTGGTGTCCATTTTGAATATATTTGGGTCTGAAACTCCTTTACAACATTATCAAATTCTGTCATTTGGACGAAAACATGAAATGCTGATGTTTAAACGACATCTGATATGATAGAAAACATGGAATTAAGCCCTAGGCAGAATTTTACATTTTTGCCTGAAATCCAAGGGCAGACAACTAACCTCAATGCTCATCCATTATTTGGGGAAAGAAACCCATCAGATGATGATTTCTGAACTTCTGAGACAACCTCCTATAAGTTTATTAACATTTAATCACAATTCAAATATAATAATGTCTTAATTTGATTGAAAAAAATGGCTTATTTCCCCAGAAATGTGTATTTCTTACTAAAAATAGACATTTTGGCGGCCATTTTGTATATATTTGGGTCTGAAACCTCTCTAAAACACAATCAAATTCTATCGCTTGGCAGAAAACATGAAATTCTGATGTTTAAACTACTTTTGATACTATAAAAAACATGCAATTGAGGCCAAAAACAGAATTTACCTTTTTGCCTGAACTCCAAAGCTCTTCCGTTATTTTGGGAAAGAAACCAATCAGATGATGGTTTCTGAACTCCTAAGACAACCTCCTATAAGTTTCTATACATTTAATCACATTCTAATTGAATTTATACTAACTTTGATTAAAAAGAATGGCTTATTTCCCCAGAAGTGTGTATTTGTTACTAAAAATAGACATTTTGGTGGCCATTTTGAATTTTTCTGCGTCTGAAACCTCTCTTAAACAATCTCAAAATATCCATTTTGGTCAATTACATGGATTGCTGATGTCAAAACATCATTTTTCAACCTTAATAACATGCAAGAAAGGCCTAAGTAGAATCTTACTTTTTTTGTCTGAAATCCAAGGGCAGACAATTTTAACCGCAACTATCATCCCTTATTCTGCAGCAGAACTCCATTAGACGAGCAGTTCTGAACTCCTGAGACAATTTACTATGGAAAAGCATCAACAAACCTTTTGGTGCTTTCAACGCAATTAAAAGTGGTCTACAGCTTAGACTAGTGGTCTACAGCTTAGACTAAGATACAGTATATTCTATTCTGTTCTGGAAAAAAAAATTCTAATACAACTACTTTTTTTATTTTGGATGTTAGATTTTAATGCAATTTTCACTGTATATGCAAGGTACATTAGAATTAATTCTGGTTTATGAGTCATATCTGGGAAAAATAGATTTTTGGAGAAATCGTAGTTTATAACATACTTTTTTCCATGGGCAGTGAACACCAAATGTCTCGAGCGATTATGCAATAATGTCAAAGAACAGCGACTGTTTTTCTACGGTTTTATTTTAATCAGAACAAGATATATATACTGTTTATTAGCCCACCTGAGCACAAAGTGCTCAAGGTGAGCTTTTGTGTCTGTCGTCGGTCTTGCGTTGTCAAAAATTTCTCTAAACAAATTCTCCTCCTTAACCATTGAGCCAATTTCAACCAAACTTCACAGGAATATCCGTTGGGTGATAAACTTCAAAAGTTGTTCAAAAAAATTGATTCCATGCGGAACTTTGGTTGCCATGGCATGAAAAAGGGCGAATTTCTGCAATTTTTAAGAATCTTCTTGTCAGAAACCTCTGGTCAGATTTCAAAATAATTTCAAAGGAATTTTCTTTGAGGGCCTCTTTATAAAGATTGTTCAAAGAATTTTGATATCTTGAAAACATGGCCGCCAGGGTGTGTTGAACTTTGAACGTGTTTTTGTTTTGACTTTATACATGTATGCTAAAATCTATAACTTTACAAACATATCTTTTTTCAAAACCTCCGGGCTAATTTTCAATGAGCTATCATGTGAAGTATCCCTAGTTGGAAGGGAGAAAGATTTGTCAAGAAAAAATCAGTCATGTGGCCAAAATGGCTGCCATGTCCATATTTGATAAAAACCTTAAAAAATCTTCTTGTCTTAAACCACTGATCAGATTTCAAAATAATTTCACAGGAATGTTCATTTGGGTCCCCTTTTTTAAAGATTGTTCAAAAAATTTTTATAAAAAAACATTGCCACCAGGGTGTGTTGAACTTCGAACCTGTTTGCATTTTCAATTTATACATGTATGGTAGAAATGTTAACAAAATAGATCTTTTAATTTGGATGTCTAGTAAATATTCCAAAATGATAACCACATTATGGAAACAATAGATCATACTGGATGAAAGTACAGGCTGATCTTTGTACATATAATCTTTAAATATTAAATGGTACATAATTGTTTCATTGCGGAAACTGAATATTTTAATGTCCCACATCAAGCATACAGTGTTAAACTTGTAAAAATGGGAATAATAAAAAAGCTTGAGTATGGCTTGAAAAGAAAATTTGTACATGTAATTAAAAAAACTGGACTTAAAGCCCTTCCTATATCATATTGAAATGTCTAAAACCTGCAATGACCTGTTTGTTTACTAATGTCTAATCTGATAGTGGATTTATTAACAACATTCTTCTAGGTAACCAACATTAACCCTTTAGCATTCAAATTCCTATGCTTGGTTCCAAGTTCCTTTTATTCATTATGGAATCAAGCATTGGTATTTGAATGCAGAAAGCTTTAACATTTCGAGTTTTGAAAGATGCTCTAAAACCACCATAGAGCAAAACGGAATACCTTGTAGAAATATGTTTATGTCCATATAAAAAACTATTTTTTGTTATTATTGGGCTGTCGGTGGTATGATTTTCCGTCCTTGTATGTTTTGAAGTACAGTAATTATTGGCATTGCATTCCCATTGATGAAGAGTGCTTTTGTTAATTTCATTAACGTACAAAAATGACCTTAACGTTTTATTATATAGGCTACTAACTAGAACTAGAATTTGGTTTCAAACTGAACACAAGAAAATAGGCGTTTCATGTAGACGTAAAAAGACAGTGGTCAACATCGTATGTTCCACCTTGTGATAAAGCTGACATTTGACATATCCAAAACTTGCGTATTATAGGATCTCTAATATACTTAGATCTATATTTCAACCATTAAAGTGACTTCATTTTCAGACTTTCATGCAAATAAGTTTGAAAAAAAAAGATGAAAAAAGAAATTCTCTTAGCAACAAACAGGTGTCTAGATATGAAGAGTCTTATCAACAATGGCGTCTCTGGGGCAGTTGTGGATTAATGAATTAAGGATCAAATCTCTTTGTAAGCTCAGATTCATGTGAGGAAATCTATTGGCCCATTGTCGAAGCCTCTAACAGAATACAAAAATATGAAATCAAATGAGTAGTTTTCCGTTATTCAGCCTGTGTGTGTGTGTTTTAGCACAACATCTGGCGTGATCAATGTACACATGACGTTGTTAGTACTTTCACTTTGTTCTCGTCCTTGGAATAAAAAGAAACGCCGAATCTCTCTGGTCAAGTTTTTTCTTCTTTGATTTTGAGGGACCGGACATTTTGACTCATACCGTCTGTAAACTGTTTATGGACTTTTACATATATGTCTTAATTAGCAGAATGTGGACTCTACTTGGTTTACATTCATGAGTTTTATTTTGTGACTTCTGGCATCGGCCCGGTAATCATAGTCTATTGCTTGATTTTCCCAATACTTATCAAGTCTGTTTTTGAAAGCGTTTATTGATGGTGCGTTGATTACTGTTTCTGTGAGACTGTTCAATATTTTAGACACCCTTACACTGAAATTATGCTTCCTTACAACTAGACGTGATCTTTGCATGAAGAAATTTGTGGTGTTGTCTCTGTTACCATCTCTTACAGCGACGTCTTCATTTAACTTTAATAATTAACGGAAAAATTGAAAAGTATGAGAGGAAATGATTATCAAACAGCTAAATGAAAGGGCAATTTTCTTATTATAATAAATGATATGCGATCAGATTGACTGACCATAAAATCATAGATGAGCCAATTCAACAACTTTACTTGGTTAATTTTAGGGGTAAACCCAAAAATGACTTTCCTGACCCCTTTTTGAGAGGGTGTATTCTTATTTTGTGTACACTTCATTGGACCAAGGGTGCCTCAGCACCTTAGTCCATTGAATTTACATACCACTTTTAGAGGGACGGTACTTTATCGTTACACAAACAGCGGTCTTACCCCAATTACTCGTTAAACATCCGCCTTTACTGTGCGGACTAATACCTTCTTGGAACTAGGAATGTAGTCCAGATTTACTCTCTTTGTTTTGCTATATATCATAACTGTTGCCTCATTGGAAATCGTAAAATGTCCAGATCTTCGAGAAATAGACTATCGTTCAGTCTCTGTTCACAGAAATAATAATTATAGTCATGGTGGTAAAAGGAGCAGCTGTTTTCCTCGAGATGTTGCCCAAAGAAATTTTCAAAAGTATCCTCATTCAACTTGCTTTAACCCTATAGCACTCAGGCACCTTTAGCTGATAAGCCTGTATCTACTTATCAAATATTGGGTTTTGCTTTGCCCTATCCTCAGACAATTTACCGATATTTGTTTTTTTAAAAGAAAAAAAGGGGGTATTTATACAAATGCTAATATCTTTCGCATTAATTATTGCATTTGAGCAATTTTTTTTTTATTATGAAGGTAGATGAATTGTCTTTTTTTATATATTAAAATTTCAAATGGATGCATGATAATATTTAATTACTATGGCCAATTAAAAGGGAAGAATGATAAAAAGGTTAAAATAAATGTCATTCATTAGAAAATTTCATTTTTATACAGTTTATATAATAAAGATAAAATTTAAGATATAGATTTTGTGAGTTCATATTTCAATCTTGCAAAGGTAAATATTAAAGCTTATTATAAGAAGATTGTTGAAATATCCAGATATATCTAAAATGGTATTTAAATACCACATTGATTCCATAAAACATAAAGCAGTTACAGGAATATTCAAGCTCATTATAAGTACATTTTAAATGTTTTTTCTCTAAACTACATAACAGTGTCTGTCACAGGAAACATTAAGGGACAACTGTGATAAAAAGATAAATTGCTCCCAATCAGCAGTTAATCAATTTGCCGCAATGGCTTCTTAATTGAAACTGTTAAAAGTACAATTGAAGTTCATCCTGGGGTCTATTTCAAGTCCATACTGTCAATAAAATGAAAATTCAAACAAAAAAAAGTATGGTCACAACAAATGCGCTTTCTTGATTCATGAAATTGGACATTTTATTGTTTTATTCATTGCTAGATTAAGACAAAGCAAACCAGAAAATGTGTGTGAAATATGGGCAGAGGTGGTGCTTAATTGGGCTTGTAAAACAATAAAAAAAAAAGTATAAGTTTTCACAGTTATAAATGCCATGGGAGCAAGGGTTAAATTTGTTGCTAGTTTAACCCTCTAATTTACGAGTAAGTATGTACAGGAAAACTAGTGAAAACTAGTTTGACACGTGCTGCAAACACTTATGACAAGAATTGCACTTACTGGGTCAGTGTTTACACAAAGGATTTTATCAGAGTCATAAATCACCCGCTGAGAGTGGTGTATATTTTAATCGATAAAAGATGCTAGATAAACCTTGGTCAACTATGCCGACAAAGTGTGTAGTAAATTTTTTAAACTGGGAGAAAACTGTTGATTTAAAAGAGAGTTAAATGGTACTTTAGGAAGAGGCATAGAGCGCCCTAGCAACGTGGAAATTTTATGGAAAATTTTATTAGTGATTCGCTGTTTAAAGGGGAATTTATGCAATATTATGTAAGGTAATTTTTTAGTTTAACTAATACTTGATAAAAATACCATCATAGCTTACATTTTTGTGAAAAAAACAAAATATTTAATTGTGATATCTAAGAGAATTTTAACAGGTTTGATTGTATATCATATATCGACCAAAGTGTCGATGTCAGAAAATAGTAAAATGTCGATCTTGGTCGACTGAAGTAGGGGCAAAAGAAACGATATAGACGTATTGAGTGCTATAGGGTTAAACATACCTTAGTCCTTCAGCGCTATCAGTGCTTTGAATTTTTCCTAGCTATGCCCCTGTAGGCTGTGTAAAGCTGTTCTAGTTTTGTCCACTCTTATTTTTTCTATCCTTTCTTAGAGTAAATATCAAGAATTCAATAATTATTGTGTTGCCCCAGACTCGCCTTGATTGACTTCCTAAAGGCAAATTAATTGAGACAAATTAAAACTTTCAATAAAGGGAAAATACAATATATGGTATTATGGTATTTAAAGGTCAGCAATTAATGGATAATTTGGCCCATTTGTTTTATCATGGTTTAGAAGCAAAGTGTTTGCACTTTCGATATCACTACACTACTGTTCATTTCCAACAAAGAAACTTACTAATTGACATTTTCTCACAATTTAGAGAAAAGCTTTGATTGCTGTTTTAGTCTCTGACTTGATGAATCATGTAATTGTCATGAGCCAGAAGATATACCAGTATATATCATTTCAAAAGGTTAGTCTAGCCTCAATCATCAAGGGACTCGACATTTTATGTATAATGCTTGGTACTTATTGATTCCTGTCTTTGCTAAGTGCCAGTATAGCCTTTTCTAGATATTGCCTTACTTACTGCTATACACATGCATAATAGTTGGAGCTGTAAGAGCCAAAAAGGGCAAGATTGTGCACAGTAACAACAGAAATTGCAATAAATACCAGGTTGGCAAAAATTATTGCGAAACTGCTTTTTATTGCAATTCCGGTTGGTATGTTCAACCAGTTTTGCAATAATCCAAATTGCAATAAAAATTTAGTGTTTGCCCTAATGCTAATGTAGCATTTAAATATCATCTAGAGATGATGTGTTGTTGTTTCCTGGTCATCCGGACAAAATTCGATGCATCCGTCCACGCCAGAATAACATTAAAATTTGGTTAAAGATCGGATTTCAAATAAAATATTTAATATTTTTGCCAAACAGGGTTTTATTGCAATTCTGGTTGGCATGTTCAACAAGTTTTGGATCAACCGGAATTGCAATTAACCATGAGAGTTTGCCCTTTTACTTAGTATCTTTTAAATATCATTCAGAAGATATTTCTTCTTGGTTTATGGTTCAAAATTATGCGCATCTGTTGACGTAGGCTCTGTTCAAATACACACATATTGTTTTACATTGAAACAAGAAAAAAAGAGTTCTAAAAACAAAATAAGGCTTCTTTTTCGATTTGTTTTATACATAAACAAAAACAATATATACATAATGAACAATTACCTGTAAAATGACTTAGAAATGTTATTAGTGTATGTGATATAAGAGTAGCTTTAAGTAAATCCGCATTTGATTGATACACGATGGTTGAAGTACTTATTACATATAGTTAAACTGTTTGGGTCCAATATACTACAGAATTGGTCAAAAACTGTTTAAGTTTCAACAAGAGGATTATTCACAGTGTTTATTCTAGGATGCACGAGTGCGCGATTCCCCCCTATTTTTGCAAAAACGCTCCTGTTTAAGATCTGTATGTGCGCCAATGCGCCCCTATTTATTGAAAATCCCATTCATAAGTGTTTAAAGACCTTGGATAAACTAAAAGAATAGCTTTCCGATCAAAAGTTGGTGGACTTTGTGCGAAAACGAGTGTATACATGCAACCAGATCATATTGAAAGCCATCTAGTTTTGATCTAAAAATAGATATGACCTGGGATCTACCACTATTTGCATAATTTATGACAGGGGTTACCGTATATACTCGACTATAAGACGCATTTTTTTTACATAGAATTTGGATAACAAAGTGGGGTGTGCGTCTTATAAGCAAAGTCAATCAACATCACATAAGTTTTCAGCGTCATTTTTGTTTATTTTACCTTTCCCTAGAGAGATTTGCAGGTTTGTTTACTTTTGTCTAACATGTTGCAAATGGCGGCCTTGTAAGTAAGGGAAGTAACTAGGATAGTTGGAATTATATCGGTATAACTTAGGTACGGTCAATGAGTATTTTTCAAAATGAGAAGATTGGTAGAATATATCAGTTATTAGTTAAATTTATCATATCTTCTTATCTGTCAAGGTTTCCGTGACTATGGAAGGTCTTGACATTAAAACGGCGCCGACTTCCTAGGTGCCTAAGATAACACTTACCATGTGTTTATAACACCGGATGTAAAACTGTGATGTACATTGTAAAACCAGAGATAAGGGTCATTATCTGACAGTTTGACATTATGCAATTTAATTAAACTAACAACTGTGTTTTTAGCACCTTCCAATTTGCTGGATTGTCACGATCTGATTGGATTATAATTATAGATAAATCTCCCGGATTAAACCGGATCATACCGGTCTTCCCTATTCCAACCCTCTGAAACTGAGGTAAATTTCACCACCTGTTAAAATAAAACTAGAGTGAAATTGTGAGTTGCTTTTTTACTACAGCTAAAATAGATTAATGGTGAAGATTAATATTAATGATGAAGATTGACAGAATATTTTTGAATTAGTGGCTAATTAAAAAACATCGTATCCCTAGATATCAAATAATGTGGGAAGACAACGTTACAGTTGACAAAACCCTTGCATCATTCATCGGTGTATGATTAATCTGTACGATCATCAAAAAGTAGATGCGACTTATAATCGAGTCAACGCTGAATTCCTCTAATCTTAGATCAAAGTAGGGGGTGCGTCTTATAGGCAAGGGCTACTTATAGTCAAGTATATACGGTACTTCCGTTAAAGAATTAAATAATTTTTTAAAACTTATGCTCTGCACTGTCTAATATTTTTTTTCTACACTGTCTGTCTAAAATCTGCTCCTCAAATTTTATTTAACCGTATCAGGAAAATTTACCCGTTTGTTTTCAAAGTTTTCTATCACAAATTTCTCGCGTTAGACTGAGTGTTTGATTGCCGCAATTGGTATAAATCAGACAATTGACATTTGGGAAAGATGACAGGTCTGCTTTCCACATTTGGGAACTGGTGTAATCTAGCTATTGGGAAATCGTAGGTCTTTTTCCTCGGTTGAGAAATTATGTCAAATCTCAAGACTTGGAAAAACCGGGTCCGTTCAATTCCGGACCCGGTTACAAAAGGAGGAAAAACCTTGACAATTAAGCCTTTTAATCATTTATTTCTTCCTGTTATTGAAAAATTGTTTTATTTGGCCCCCATGTTTCTAGAAATCCCCCCTGTTTTTAAAAGGGGGGAATTGGGCCCCTACAAATCCATTTCCAGAATAAACACTGATTCAGATATCTTTTTGATAGAAATTTTATTGCACTTTCAGTTATTGCAAAACTGGTTGAACATGCCAAACGAAATTGTAATTAAACCCAGTTTGGCAATAATCTTGATCATTTTTATTGGAAATCTGGATTAATTTGATTAAACTTTAATATCGTTCTTGCGTCGATTGATGCATCAAACTTTGTCCGAATGACCCGGAAGCAACATCACCTAAATGATATTTAAATGATACATTAGCAATAGGCCAAAATCAAAATTCTATATAACATACCAACTGGAATTGCAATAAAAACCAGTTTCGCAATAATAATTGCCAAACTGGTTTTATTGCAATTCCAGTTGTTACAGTGCACTTTTGTATAAAAGCACCATATTTGGCACACATATAGTTTAAGTCAATAGCTTTCATTTAAGGCCAGGAGACACGCATGAGAGGCCCTGTCTCTCAAAATATTGAGGCCCCAAAGGGGTACCCCAAAAACAGAAAATAAAAAAAGTTTTTGTTTTGTTTTCAAGACAGGCTATTTTGTATTTGATATTACAATTTAGTATGTCACTAGTACATAATATCAACTTAACAGAAATTTCAGGAGAAAAATACCATAAACACGCTCCGCTACTACATCAATGAGGCCCCTATGGGCAACACTGTCAAACTATTCATTTATGGACCAAAATAATGTCATTACAGCACATATACTGAACAAAAATAGTTTAAACATACTTTTAACACTCACATCATTTTAACACCTCACAAATTTAAACTTCCTTCAATCAAAATACATTTGGTTTGAGACCGGGGTTCTGAAATGTATTGATTTTTCTCTGGTCTCTCTTCATGAGACGGAATAAAACTCAATATGCATGTGCACCACATGCACGGGCAGTTGGATGGCTCAAGTACACCCAGTTTACCTTTAGTTATTCAGCAATTCTATCTGTATCTTAAAAATTAAGCATGGGACGCCCCGCTGGGATGATGCCGAATCAACGTCACATGGCCATTGGGATGCTGACCACCAGGTCCGGGGTTAGAGATATCGCCGGACATTTCGGCTTTTCTTAACCGTGGACTCTTCATTGTCTTAAGGCAAGGTTTAACCAAACTGGGAGCGTATCTGACCTACAACGCTTAGGTAGACCAGGCAAAACCACAGCACGTCAGGACTGGCTTCTAGTGATGTTATTGAAACATAACCATTTCTTAACACGACGAAAACTCTTGGATCGTTTGCATCATGCAACAGATACTCTTGTCTGTTATCAAACTGTTCAGAATGGTCTGCGTGCTACAGGGCTTAAGGGTACGTTGTTGGTATTACTTTGACGCGACATTAGCGTCAATTGAGAGTTAAATGGGCCATAGCGCATCTTCCTTGGACAAGGCTAATATGGAATCGCATTCTATTAACGGGTGAGTCATGGTTTAATGTTGATTCTTCTGATAGTCAGATTTGTGTTTGGAGACGACGTGGTGAGCGTTTTGACCCTGAAAACGTGATTGAGAGAGACCGTTATGGAGGCGGGAGCATGATGATTTGGGGTGGAATATCACACCAAGGACAAACTGAACTGGTTACCGTAGCTGGTACGTTAAATACAGTTCGCTATTGTGATGAATCATTCACCCAGTAGTGCACCTGTATATCAGCGGCCAGCATGCGGACTTTTCAAGCCTCACAATGTCTTCTTCTTAGACGGCATCAGGGGCTGATAATAGTTTCTTACACAGAAGATGGATGTCTGGTGACACATTCAAAATTGAAAGGATTTCTTTCCGATTCCATGGAATGCAGATACAGTGTCACAACCTGTAAATGTGTGCATGAAAAGCATATCCCATGATTCATTCTTTCAAAGTTTTTCTCCAAAAAAACCCAACATAATTTGATTGGATTCAAAACAAGAGATATAAAACTTGGTCGGGACGTAAGATTATAACCCTGAATACATGTGTGAAGTATAAGCTGATATTTTGTATGAATTATGTCCCCTTTTTCACTTTGACATTAGAAAATGACCTCAAATCTGGGATATTTGTCCTCAACAATTGTATTTGTTTCATTTCTAGTTGAACTTTAGTCTTTTCAATTACCATATTACACAAGGTTCTCCACTCTGCATTTAGTTTTTTGTGAAATGTCTGTCTTGGATACTTTTAACACCCCCCATGGCAGGGCGGGGGGTTAGAAATTGTCCTGCCACTGCGCTGCTGAGTGGTAGAACCCCACCAAGTGCCTGCCCGTTTGCCGTGGGCTGCGACTCGTGTCGCCTGATGCAGGGATCCTGGTGGTTGAGAGAATCCAGGGTTAGGCTAGTTAATACCCTGTTTTTTCAATACACCACTTTGGCCTGAATTTGGGCTAAACGAGAGGTCAGGAAGGCCCGACCTGATCAATCGGCTGGTCATGCCTTGTCATGGGCAACTTAATATTTTTTTCATCAATCTTCCACCAATACGACATTTTTTCATTTATTTGAAACTTCTTTACCTTTTGTACCCCATGACGGTGGCCCATGGGTCAATCAGATGAAAGATTTGGTGTTTGATTGACATTCTGTACCATCCCAAATTTATGTCGCTTGCTTGGAATGACATCTTTTGGGACACATTTGTCCAGTCTAGCCCTTTCACCCTGAGTATACCATCCTTGTAACCCTGACTTGATCTGCGATGGGTTTCCCCAGATTAAGTCCCCTTGTTGGGCTCCATGGTGGGCGGGGACCAAGGATGGTGAACTTATTAAACTAATATGGAATCCCATAAAAAAGCTGCCAAGCGTACCCTTTCTGACAGTGATTCAGAGGCAGAATCTTCTCCGTCACCACTAAATTTTCCACGATTTATTGTGGTTGAAGCAGAAGATTCAGTCAAACCAATTACTCACATATCACCATTTGTTATCGAGAAAACAATCAAAAGTATTCTCGGTACACCAAAATCAGTCAAAAAACTCAAAAACAACACCATACTTATTGAATGCTTCACAAAGCAACAAACAATCAACATACTCAAACATAAAACACTATTCAAACAAGCAGTCAAAGTATACCCACATCCATCACTCAACTCATGTAAGGGAGTCATCCGTTGCAAGGACCTCCATTACTGCTCCTCTCTTGAAGACATCAAGGACAACTTGAAGCCACAGTCGGTTACTGATATCAGACGCATCAGTGTCAAAAGAGATGGAGTGTTGAAAAACACTAACACATACATAATCACTTTCTCATGTCCCACAGTTCCACCTACACTTAAAATTGGATTTGAATCCTTAAAAGTAGACACATACATTCCTAACCCTCTTCGTTGTTTCAAATGTCAACAATTTGGTCACCACACCACAAAATGCACCAACACACCAGTCTGTGCTAGATGCGCATTTGTAGGCGCAGATCACAGCACTGAACACTGCACCGCACCTGCATGCTGTTTCAACTGCAAGTCTGGTCACGTTGCCTATGCGAAGGAGTGTCAAACTTGGAAAGATGAGAAGGATATCCTGACCATCAAGTACAAGGAAGGCATTTCCTTTGCAGAAGCACGCAAACTTGTCTTGCAACAAAAGCAAGACAAGGAAAGACTTGTCAGTGGGAACAGCTACTCAGCAGTAGCCTCCCCGAAGCAAGACTGCCATACCTGCGATCTTCTCCTCAAACTTCTTTTGGGGAAGTTTCCAGAAATGGCAGAGGAGCTGAAGGGCAAGGTCCCAGCACCACTTTTATCATCATACATAGCAAAACATCCTCCTCCTACACCAAAACCTGCAACTGCACCCAAACCATCTACCTCTGCACCAAAACCTCAATCAGCACCAAAACCTACTGCCACACCAAAACCTGCAACTACACCAAAAGATACTTCTGCACCAACACCTGCATCAACATCTAAAGCTAAACAACCTGCCTCTGAATCAAAGTCTAAACAACAACAAAAATCTATTTCTTCTTCCAATGGTCTATCTTCTGGATCAAAGGCAAACCCTTCTCTTTCTAAGAAAGAAAGGAAAAACCTTCTCAAACAAAAATCTCTTTGTTCAAATGATGAACAACACTCAGGTGCTGCGACAAGTTCTGTCGCAAGAACCCCCATTGCAACTTCTAACAATTTTGAAGTTCTGGATGCAATGGACACTGAAGAGTGCCTTGAAGGCGACTCTTCAGATGTCGAGCAGTCCATATGGGGGGGTTCTTTGGATGATTGGGGTAAAAAAACCAAATACCAAGGACCCCAAGTCACCTGCTTCTTAACTTTTTTATCTGCTGCAATGAATTATAGAATGCTTTTTTATACTTATTTAATTTTACTTTTTAGCGCAATGGCTAATCCAATTATCCAATGGAACTGTCGAGGTCTGAAGGCCAACTTTGATGAGTTGTCACTTCTGATTGATAATCACAAACCTGCTGCACTTTGTCTTCAAGAGACATTCTTGAGGGAGGATGACACTATCTCCCTCAAATTTCATTCTACATATAACAAGATTTACACTGAAGGCAATAAAGCCCAAGGTGGAGTATCTGTCATTGTTAATAACAGTGTTCCTCACAGGCACATACAGCTTGATACTTCCCTTCAAGCTGTAGCTGTGAGATTATCTTTACATAACACTATTACCCTGTGCTCTTTGTATCTTCCACCAAATAAACCTATACACCAAGGTAGTCTTGATGATTTGATATCTCAACTACCTCAACCATTTGTACTTGTTGGTGATTTTAATGCACATAACACCATATGGGGTTGTACAGATACGAACCGCCGTGGTGATCAAATAGAGAATTTTATGTCTGTAAATTCTCTTTCGTTCCTGAACGATCCAAGTGCAAAAACATATTTGCATCCAGCTTCAGGATCATATTCTTCTATTGACCTTTCTTTTTGCAGTCCAGTACTTCTCCCTGATTTTTCATGGAGATGTTTAGAAGACACTTGTGGAAGTGATCACTTCCCTATTATTTTAAATGAAAATAAACCTTCAGTCCTTGATCGTCCTCAAAAATGGAAGTTGGCCAAAGCAAACTGGAGTAAATTCCAGATGCTTTGTGAACAGAATATTGTTCACCATGCATTTGAGGACTGTGAGGACCCTTCCTTCCTTTTTTTCTTCTTTATTGTTTGATGCAGCCAAACAGTCTATACCTCAGACCTCGACAAATCCCAAACATCCAGATAAACCTTGGTTCACTTCTGAATGTAAGGAAGCTGTTAGGGAACGAAAGGCCTCTCTCAGGAAATTTAACCTGAGACCAACACAAGAAAACCTTAACGACTTCCGTATCCGCCGTGCAAAGGCAAGATGCACAATTAAAACAAGTGAGCGCAAGTCCTGGAGAGATTATGTCTCTAGACTTAATAGTCGCACATCAACCAAAAAGACTTGGGACATGATTCGTAAAATGAATGGTAAACGTCCATCTCATATTAGTCACCTCACTTCAAACAACCAAGAAATAGATAACCCTCAGGACATAGCAGATACCTTGGCAGAGACTTTCTCGATAAAATCCTCTACTGAGAACTACTCTACAAAATTTCAGACCTTTAAAACGAGAGCGGAGAAGGCAAAGCTCAATTTTACTTCTAAAAATGAAGAGCATTACAACAAACTCTTCACTCTTAAAGAACTTCAATCTGCCTTGAAGAAATCCCATGACACTTCTCCAGGTCAGGACCAAATTCACTATCAATTCCTCAAGCACTTACCACATTCATCCCTTTCTATTTTACTTGATATTTTTAATAATGTTTGGCAGACTGGTGAATTTCCATCCAGCTGGCGAGAGGCTTTGGTCATTCCAATTGCAAAACCAGGAAAGGATGCAAAAGATCCAAACAGCTACCGACCGATTGCCGTGACAAGTTGCATCTGTAAAACTCTTGAACGGATGGTTAACGATAGGCTTGTTTGGTTTCTTGAATTGAACAACCTTATTGTATCTGTTCAAAGTGGCTTCCGCCGACAACGAAGTACATTAGACCAACTTGTTCGGTTCGAAACGTATCTTCGAGAAGCTTTTATTAAAAAGCAGCATGTAGTATCTGTATTTTTTGACTTGGAAAGTGCATATGATACCACTTGGAAACATGGTATACTTAAAGATTTACACGATTTTGGCCTCAGAGGCCGCCTTCCTATATTCATTGCAGCATTCCTGGATGAACGGCTCTTCCGCGTTCGTGTTGGGAACACCTTGTCAGGTGCTCGCGAGCAGGAAATGGGGGTTCCCCAGGGGTGTATTTTGTCTGTTACACTTTTTAGCATTAAGATAAATAGCATTGTTAAAGCTATAAACCCTGGAGTGGACTGCTCCCTTTATGTAGACGACTTTGTTATTTGTTTCTGTTCCAGAAACATGGATATTATTGAACGCCAACTACAGCAGTGCCTTAATAAATTACAAATATGGTCAGATGAAAATGGGTTCAAGTTTTCCAAAACGAAAACCAAATGTATGCATTTTTGCAATCTTCATAGATTGCATCCAGAACCCGATCTGACTCTAGGCAGTACTAAACTTGAAGTTGTGCCAGAGTTCAAATTTCTTGGAGTCATTTTTGACAAAAAGCTTTCTTTCTTACCTTATATTAAATCTCTTAAAAAGAAATGCCAAAAAGCAATGAACATTCATAGAGTTATTGCACACTCAGATTGGGGAGCCGATAAGAAGGTCCTGCTAAGGCTATATCGATCCCTTATTCGATCAAAACTTGATTATGGTTCTATAGTGTATGGATCAGCCCGTAAATCCTATCTCCAGCTGCTAGATCCAATACAAAACCAATGTTTAAGGCTTGCCCTAGGCGCCTTTAGAACATCTCCTGTTAACAGCCTCTATGCAGAGGCTAATGAACCTTCTCTATATTACAGAAGGGAAAAACTATCTCTTCAATACTTTTTAAAATTGAAATCCAATCCTTTTAACCCTACTCATCGAGTAGTTTTTAACCCCCAATACAAACGCCTTTTTCAACAGAAACCAAATGCTATTGCCCCATTTGGTATTCGCATGGAGCCCATTATAGATAATCTTGGGGTAGACACTGATTCCATAGCCCAGTACAAGTTATCTGACATACCTCCATGGACACTGGACACAGCAAACTTTTTATTTGATCTTACCTCTGATAAGAAATCAGAATCGGATAGAGCCATCTTTCACAGTAAATATAGAGAGATAAAAGAACAATATTCTTCCTACAAACCTATATACACTGATGGATCCAAGGACGGTGATTTCGTTGCAGCTGCAGCTGTATATGGAGAAAGGGTTAAGAAATGCCGCCTTCCAGACAAGTCTTCTATCTTCTCTGCAGAGATAAGGGCTATAGGCCTTTTCAGAAACTGTTGTTATCTTTTCTTGAATGCTCTTAATCGGAGGTACGAAATTTTCGGTAGCTTCCGGTTTAAGACTTCCGGGTATTAAATAATAACAGCTGACATTGAGAAACATAGATAAACTGCTGCGGGTCTTTTAACAATGCCGTCGAAAGTCGTGTTTGTTAAAACTACATTGGAAAGATTGTTGAGGAGGGGAAATATCAAAGTATATCCTTACTTTGTGTTAACTCTCTAGCGGACAATTTAGCCCGTTTCCCAAGATAAAACACTATACCAACGCGGTTACAACGTTGCGATTCATTTCTAGTGAGAAGAGTCAATCCTCTGCTAAAACATTAATTCAAGTATAGAATACGATGATGAAGATCTGTTTGATTATTGCCTTAACTTATGATAACATAACTTAAAATCCATTTTGCAATCTAACATTTTCAACCGATGTTGTATCATGTAAATGCAAACACAATGAACAGATGATATGATGCAAGCTGATCAAACCTACTTAATAAATGTTCCACTTATTTATGGGACATTCCATCAAATTATGTCCAACAAGAGTGACAAATAAAAGTTTACTTATAAGAGATTATGGAAATGATTATATTCATGTTTAATTATCGGACTTCAATAATAATTACACCTACCGAGTCAACATTAGAATCCTCCGATTTAAAACATGTCCATACCATTCACTCTACTTAGAATTACTGTTTCAAAGACCCTTCAAGCAGAACGATTTACCCTAATCTGACTTTGCAACGCCAATCAAAATATGATTCCGCCATTATATAGCAACCAATGGCATGCCTCGAAGCCATAAAACACACAACTATGTGTCAACGAAACATGATGTGATGTGCGCCTGTGTATTTCGGCAAGCTTCAAAAGATACATATCTTTCACGTCGAGGGTTTTATTGCTTTTTTTATTGGTCAACTGCATAACGTAGGAAATAACACATACGATCTTTTTTTACCCTCTATATTCGACCAAATACGCATCAACCCTTTGTGAGTTAATTCCCTATGTTACTGAGTGTCAGGTCGTTTTGTTATGTACAAGGTTTATTCCCATTTTGTCTAAAGTCTATTTTACCAATTTTCGCACCATTTCAGACAGAAGTTTCATCTCACCTACACGGAAAAATTTGGTTGTTTTTGACACTAACTGAGTAGAAAATCAATCAAACCTATAATCACTTTTTCTATGGGGGGTTGGTGGCAAAGAAAAATATGTATAAAGTGTAGATCCAGAAAAGAATATTTTTCTTATGTTGGTCTACACTTTTTCTCGTAATATGCTTCTAACAACTTATGCAGATTCAGAATAATCTAAATATTTTAAAGATATTTTAATCAATTAAAAATGAAATGAAAATATTTCTTTTAACTGTAGATCGTTTGGCAATTTAATCTGTAGACAACGTGGGAATTTAAACCTTTATGGGATGTAGACTAAATGGGAAGTCCTTATGTAGAAAATTCATTTGCCTATGTACTATGTTTCATATTTGTTGAACCCGTATGTCTTGATCTGCCGAGATGTATGTTTAGTTTGTTCTGTTATGACTTTATGGTTCATGCGATGTAATACAGAATTACATTATGTAAAATGAGGCCTCTTTTATGCAACGAAAAAAAAAAAAAAAAACTTTGGACCACCCCTGGTCTTTGAAGTAAACTTTTAAACAGACTTTTAAGAGTCAGATTCGGCAATAAGGGATTATTTGGAACATTTCACTTACTTTGTTGACGACTTTTTGCCTTGTAATCATATTGATAAATAGTTCAAAGATTTGCTAGAAAATATTGTTTCTCTTACTTTAAACTTTAATTGATTGCGCAGTAATCTTTTGATTAAATGTCTCTTATAATTGTTGTTTAACAAGAACGATTGTGTTTTTGTTTGAGTTTGTTTTGTAATCATATATCATTAAAATGATAATCTACACATTTGTAATCTCTTTTCAATTCAATGGATTGTTGCCAGTTTTCCTTCTCAATTACATTCAAAGGGTCAATTAACAAACTTTGGCTATCACAGGGATTAAGAGTGTTGATGCAAATTAACACCAATCTGCCACGTTTGCACCATATGTTCTAGTCACCCCCTTTATTGTTTAGCCAATCGAGAGATAGAGTAATTAACCATCGGCAATCTGAGGTCCTTTAAACATATGAAAGATCTCCACAACCCTGTGTCCCTCGTAATTTAGTAAGCGTTATTTGAATGTAGTTTCAACAGGTGGAAAAAATGGACTGGGACTGTTTTCATAGCCCGTAATATTTGGATACCATATATCATCAAAGGTAGGCTGACAGAGAACCTCATATAACAACTAATTCTCTATTTTAGGTACAAATTTCAATTTTAAGAAAAAATATATACTTATTGGAGAAACATAACCTCTACACATTATTGACAAAAATGCTGATGTTTGTTCGTTCTTATTTAAAATCCGTAAATCGAATTAAATGCAAATTTGTAATAACATTCTAGAAATATGTGTTCCATTCATTCTTTCCTTCCATCAACCAGCTGAGTAACACAGTTTTGATCTGTCAAAGCATTTAATTCAGAC
The DNA here is from genome assembly GCA_947846245.1 of Cerastoderma edule. Classification (NCBI taxonomy): domain Eukaryota; kingdom Metazoa; phylum Mollusca; class Bivalvia; order Cardiida; family Cardiidae; genus Cerastoderma; species Cerastoderma edule. Next base: position 39,286,459 of record OX401405.1, on the reverse strand, counting down.
AAAAACATATACTTATTTGCCTTTTTTCACACGGAATGTCACGTTTTAACTGAACTGGGGTGCGCTATTCGGGTCTCATTAAATTCAATTTAATATAATTTCCTTTTATAACAAGGCTTGGCAACAGCCAACAACAAATCATTCTGTTGATGTTTTCGTATGTAAATCTCTGATTTTGGTACACGAAGCTTATAAATTTCAAAATCCGATCGATAGCGATCGTTTTCTTTGCCTTTGCCCACATACTTCTTTTGAAATTAATACCCGGAAGTGAAGGTATTCCGAATGTGGCCCGATTTTTCAAAGGGAGACAAACCACGTTTCTGAAAAGGCCTATTGATCTAGCCCTTAACCTGGTGGAAAATGCAAATTCCACCCGATTTATTATATTTTCTGATTCTCTATCAGTACTGCAAGCCTTATCAAATCAAAAGTTGGAGAACCCTTTGGTATGCCAAATTATTCAGAGGATCTCTCATATTTTGTCTTCAAACAGACTTGTGTTCTGTTGGCTTCCAAGCCACACTGGTATCATGGGTAATGAACATGCGGATAGATCCGCTAAATCAGCTCTTAACCCTTCCATTTCAGATTTTAAAGTACCATACACCGACTTTAAACCTTCTATTTTAACTTACATCACATCCATCTGGCAATCAAAATGGAATGATGATGTTTTTAATAAATTGCATTCACTTAAGCCTACCCTCGGAGAATGGTACCCTTCTTACAGGTCCGTACGAAGAGAGGAAGTTACAATTGCACGAATCCGAATTTGTCATTCATACATTACACACTCCTGGCTCTTGGCTAAGGAAGATGCACCTGAATGCATTCCATGCAATGCACCCTTTACCATCAAACATATATTGCTCGATTGCATTGATTTTCAAAGAATTCGTGCAAAATATTTCAATGTCAACACTATTTTTGAGCTTTTTGAGACTGTCAGGATTGAATTAATTCTTTCCTTTCTCAAAGAGGTTGGGATTTACAATAAATTGTGATTCCTTACACATTCTAAATATATATACATTTATCAATATCATTTTTTCATCACACACTATTTATTTCATATCACACATTCATTACAAACAATCAACAATCATTAATTCTTTACAAATTTTATGTCTACTTTTGTTCATTAATTACAAATTCTTATTTATTTTTTCTTTAAACAAATACATTTTAACCTGTAAATATTTTTAATATCCATTCATCCACATCATCATAATGCGCGCTAAATGACCTTAGCTGTGGATGCGCCTTAAAACACCATTCATTCATTCATACTTTTAACACTTATTTACTTTCAACTTATCTGTGACACTTGTCCTTAACTCATTCTAACAACCCATCTACTTCTTTTTACATCAAAAAACATTTTGTACACTTTTTCTTAATTTCCCAAGCAAAGATCCATCAGTGCTTTGATTATAAAATGGCACTCAGCCCCTTTTAAATCCTGGCTGAGGCACTGCCATAGATGAGGCATTTCCATCTCTTCTTGTAAAACTGAAAACCTTAACTCCAGTTTTAAACACTCCGTTGATTAGTATCAGCTTGCAACCATGAATAAAATTCACATTTTATCTTTCTTTCGATTTATCAAAAATTGCCATTTAGAAAAAGTATACATTATAAAAAACTACAGACAATTTTTAGATTTTAGAGCCTCTATGTCAATTAACAAAATGCTCAAAACCCCATGCAAATTAGATTAAATTGTTATTTAGAACTGTCAATTTTACTACCATCAATAACAAGCTTACAGATCCTTTCACATTTCTAACAAAGCCTCACTATTTTTAGACAGGTTACTTCAGGTCATGTGACCAATGTATACGGAAAATGTCCGAACAAGATGGCCACGCCACTGGTATATTTGCTTTTTTCAGCAGATTACTTGTGGTTTTCATCTATTTCATATACGCCATGTTCCGACCATCAACTTTCGGGCTCTGGTTGTTTATGATAACCCATGGTTTATAACAGCGTTTCGTTTAACACTAAGTAGAGAAATCGCAGTTGATGGGTGACGTTTTTAGGTCATTCGCATCTCTCGACTCGAAATTCTCTACAGGGTCTAAGAGCCAACAGCAATACCCAAATGGAAACCAAATCACCAGCGGTTGATGAAAATTGATCGTCAGAACATGGGGTATATAGAATAGTGGAACAAAAGTAATCTGCTGAAAAAATGCATCGATACCTGCTCATTCATTTGCAATCTGTTTTATATGGTAAACATCGATCACATGAACACCCCACCCCACCTGTTACTTGATAATTGATATGTAAGTTTTTCAAGAATAAAGTTTATAAAACAGTGAAGAGAGAAGATTGATGAAACATGCATAAGATGGAAAATCTGAATAGAGAAAATTGGACTTGACATTGTTGATTAAATTGGCACAAGGTTTGGTTTGCTTCCCGAATTTCATAGTCCGCAGATTTTCCAGATTAAACAGTATGATTAATGTACCCTTCAAATTCTGTCAGGATGGCCATTAATCCGGATTAACGAAGACATGATTATCGAGGCTTGACTGTATAGTGTTTTATTTGGTTGTCAGTATTCACCCTATATCAACGACACCGGAAATAGCTACCAAGCGAAGCAAAAAAAAGCAGCCTCTGAGTCGATGACAGGTTAGTAATATGCATTTTGTGTGGAAAGCATGTACTTTGTGGCATTAATATATGTTTAAAAACTTAGACAGAAGACACATCGACTTCGATAATTATGGTTTCTGATCTAAAATCATTTCTAAATACCTTTTGCGGCTAACAAAAACTGGCCTGGTACCGCCAAATCAACAATGGAAGATGACAAAACGAACTCGCTTTATCTTTTTAAATCCCCAAACGAACAGTTTTGCACGTTATTTTGCCCCCTTGTGATATATTGAACATGTACACAGGAGATGGATATAGATTTCGAGCATAAACGCCTGTAAACTCCATTAGAAAAAAGTGACGGGTGTACGGCGAATAGTTCTGTGTGTACGAGATAGTGTACGGCGAATAGGTGGAAAGGTGTATGGCGTTTAGCATTGGTACTTGCATTAGGGCATATGACACAGAGCTATTTTTCGCTTTCAAGTCACTGAGAACTGTTGAAAACGTGTTCTTTTATATTTGCATAAAGCGTTGTCCCAAATCTTCAATTAAAAGTCATACAGACTGACCCTTGAAGACACCTGTTGTTTCGTGCTTCAGTAATGTTTATTCTTCACGTTGATGATATGGAAGTGCAATGTGTCAACATGTAGCTACTATACACTTTCACTATGTAGTCACTATGTATTCCCCCCCCCCCCCCCCCCCCCCTGGACAAATCACTCGATTTTTCGGAGATTGAGATTAACATTCACAGCCAACATGGGTGCGTGTGTTGGTATATGACCAAGGACAAAAGTAATTTCAACAACACTGTAAAATTTTAACAATCATTTAGCCCATCAACGGGTACACCGGCTAAAAATGCCATCACGCCTTCTGTTCATCATAGGACTTGTATTTGACAAGTCTTAAAAGGAATATCGTGCAGGCTATGGAATTTTCTCTGCATTTTTAAGTCAGTCATGATCAGTAATATGAACACAAATTTGTTTGATACCACCAGAGCGTATGGGTCAGTCTTTGGCTAAGTATTTGCATGCAAGTTGGCATCTCAATAACAGGTAGTTGTACACTCACACATGTATTACTACCGAAGAGGATGAATGGAAACTGCATAGATATGAGAAGAGTCATTATGTTAGGATACTGACCAATCTCGACAAGTATGACTTTGTTTAAAAGAAAATTTATCCGTTTTGTACGCCGAAAAACATCTATAAATGGTGCGTACATCTTTGATTAGTCAAGCATATTTATTTAATTCCAGATAATATTTACGTAATCTTAAAGGATATGCATTGCGTAATACGTTTGGAATAAAATATATTGTTGAAGGTAGTGTTGAACTGTAGAATAACGGCACATGTTCTTTGATATATATTCTCAGAATATGAGCCATCAGACGTTATTCCTGGAACAATTGCGACTAATTGTATCAAAAGTAGTTACAGTCTTGTTTGCCCCTGAAACCTTGGTACCGGAGCACATCTAGGATTCATTCTTTTGTACAAACACAAATTGCTATTTAGTTAACGTCCATGTTTTATGTTTGTTTTACTAATTTTGTTGATAGGAAAACAAGAGACAAAAGAATTATAATATTTTGTTAATTTGTGTGTGATGCTTGTAATTTTCATTAAACACAAGAGTATACATGTAGTCTATGTTGTGCCAAGCCCATATCACTTATAATATAAATCTTTCCACGAATCAAGCTAGGAAGAGTTGAACCATTCTTTTAACTCTAGTTATTCTCTAAATCCTGTTCTCTTGGTCGAAATGGGTTTATGTTGTACATTCGAAACACGAACTAATGAATGCATGTGCTTTTATTTGGATAGGCATCCCTTTTCTGAAAATCTGCCAATCCGTAAGACATGGGAATATTTATGGTTGTATTAAGGATCAAAACTGCATTGCCTGCCGTCCAACTAGATGATCGCTTTATACATATATATAATATCCTTGGTATTCACATTTACACATAGTTATGGTCCAAACCGTTTCTATCATTCACTGAATTGTGTTTTGCTTAGACCCCCTTTTTTAAAAGTGTTTCAGTTATATTATGATCGTCAGTGTACCAACTTGATGTTTCCCTACCAGTGCTGATCAATATTCTTTCCGAGCAATTGGCGGTTTCCCTACATTAACATGAACGATCAGTGGTGAAAGATGGATAGGTCATGTCTCATTGAATTGATAAAATGTCAGAAATGAACACAAGTCGTCCATCCACCAAACTCTGTGTCCATCCTCTCAACACGGTGTTAATCCACCCAAAACATTGTCCATCCACCCAACACGGTGTCTATCCAACCAACACGGTGTCCATCCACCCAACACAGTGTCCATCCACCCAACACGGTGTCCAACCACCCACCAAGGTGTCCATCCACCCAAAACATTGTCCATCCACCCGAATGGGTGTCTATCCAGCCAATGCGGTGTCGATCCTCCCAATGCGATGTTCATCTACCAACCAAGGTGTCCATCAAAGCAACCATTGTCCATCCATCCAATGCGCTGTCCATCCACCTAATGCAGTGTTCATCAACCAACCAAGGTGTCCATCAAAGCAACCATTGTCCATCTTCCCAATGCGCTGTCCATCTACACAATGCCATGTTCATCCATCCACCAAGGTGTCCATCAAAGCAACCATTTTCCATCCTCCCAATGCCCTGTCCATCTACACAATGCTTTGTTCATTCATCCACCAAGGTGTCCATCAAAGCAACCATTGTCCATCCACCCAATGCGCTGTCCATCCACCCAATGCGGTGTTCATCCACCAACCAAGGTGTCCATCAAAGCAACCATTGTCCATCCTCCCAATGCGCTGTCCATCTACACAATGCCGTGTTCATTCATCCATCTAGGTGTCCATCCACCCAACGGGGTTCCCTTTAACCCAGCATGGTGTCCATCCATCCAATGCAGTGTTCATCCACCCAATGCAGTGTTCATCCACCCAATGTGGTGTCCATCCACCCACCAAGGTGTCCATCAAAGCAACCATTTTCCATCCACCCAATGCGGTGTCCATTTACCCAATGCCATGTCCATCCACCCAACTGGGTTTCCTTTAACCCAACACTGTGTCCATCCACCCAATGTGGTGTTCATCCACCCAATGTGGAGTCCATCCACCCACTAAGGTGTCCATCAAACCAACCATTGTCCATCCACCCAATGCGGTGTTCATCCACCCATCATTGTGCTATCCACCCAATGTGGTATCCATCCACCCAATGTGGAGTCCATCCACCCACTAAGGTGTCCATCAAACCAACCATTGTCCATCCACCAAATGCGGTGTTCATCCACCCAATGTGGTGTCCCTCGATCAAACACTGTGTCCATCCATCCAACTCTGTGTCCATCCATCCAACACTGTGTCCATTCAACCAACACTGTGTCCATCCACCCACCAAGGTGTCCATCCACCCTCCAAGGTGTCAATCCACCCAAAACATTGTCCATCCACCGGAATGGGTGTCTATCCATCCAACATGGTGACCATCCACCCAACCCGGTGTATCCATCCATTGTGGTGTCTATCCACCAAATGCTGTGTCCATCCACCCAACACGGTGTCCATCCACCCAATGCGGTGTCCATCCATCCCCTAAGGTGTCCATCAAAGCATCCATTGTTGATTCACCCAATAGGTGTTCATCTACCCAATACCGTGATCATCCACCCACCAAGGTGTCCATCCACCAAACGGGGTTTCCTTTAATCCAGCGAAGTGTCCATTCACCCAATGTGGTGTCCATTCCCCCATTGCAGAGTCCATCCTTCCACTAAGGTGTCAATCAAACCAATCATTGTCCATCCAGCCAATGCAGTGTCCATCAACCCAACACTGTGTCCATCCACCAAACTCTGTGTCCATCCACCGGACACTGTCAATCTACCCAACTCTGTGTCCATCCACCCAATGCAGTGTCCATCCATCCAATGCTGTGTCCATCCATCTAATGCAGTGTCCATCCACTCAACTCTGTGTCCATCCTCCCAAAGATATATCCATCTACCCAACTCTGTGTCCATCCTCCCAATGCTATATCCATCTACCCAACTCTGTGTCCATCCTACCAATGCAGTGTCCGTCCATCCAATGCTGTGTCCATCCATCCAATGCAGTGTTGATCCATCCAATGCAGTGACCATCAACCCAACACTGTGTCCATCCTCCCAATGCTATTTCTATCTAGCCAACTATGTGTTAATCCATCAAATGCTGTATCCATCCTTCCAATGCAGTGTTGATCCATCCAATGCAGTGTCCATCCACCCAACTCTGTGTCCATCCACCCAACTCTGTGTCCTTCCACCCAATGCTCTGTCCATCCATCCAATGCTCTGTCCATCCACCCAACATGATGTCCATCCACCCAACACTGTGTCCATCCACCCAACACTGTGTCCATCCACCCAATGCTGTGTCCATCCATCCAATGCAGTGTTCATCCAACCAACTCTGTGTCCATCCACCCAATACTCTCTCCACCCATCCAATGCAGTGTCCATCCACCCAATGCAGTGTCCATCCACCCAACTCTGTGTCCATCCACCCAACTCTGTGTCCATCCACCAAATGTTGTGTCCATCAACCCAACTCTGTGTCTATCCACCCAACACTGTCCATCCACCAAATGCTGTGTCCATCCACCAAATGCTTTGTCCATCCACCCAATACTCTCTCCACCCATCCAATGCAGTGTCCATCCACCCAATGCAGTGTCCATCCACCCAACTCTGTGTCCATCCACCCAACTCTGTGTCCATCCACCAAATGTTGTGTCCATCAACCCAACTCTGTGTCCACACTGTCCATGCACCAAACTGTGTCCATCCACCAAAGTGTCCATCCTGTGTCCATCCTCCCAATGTGTCCAACCACCCAATGCAGTGTCCATCCACCAAACACTGTGTCCATCCATCCAATTCTGTGTCAATCCAACCAACTCTGTGTCCATCCACCCAATGCTGTGTCCATCCATTCAACTTTTTTTCCTTCAACCCGAGTCTGTGTCCATTCACCACACTCTGTGTCCATTGATCAAATGCTGTGTCCATCCATCAAACTTTGCGTCCATCCACCCAATGCTTTGTCCAACCATCTAACGCAGTGTCCATCCACCCAACTCTGTGTCCATCCATCCAATGCAGTGTTGATCCATCATATGCAGTGTCCATCCACACAACTCTGTGTCCATCCTCCGAACACTGTGTCCATCCTCCCAACACTGTGTCCAACCACCCAATGCAGTGTCCATCCACCAAACACTGTGTCCATCCATCCAATTCTGTGTCAATCCAACCAACTCTGTGTCCATCCACCCAATGCTGTGTCCATCCATTCAACTTTTTTTCCTTCAACCCGAGTCTGTGTCCATTCACCACACTCTGTGTCCATTGATCAAATGCTGTGTCCATCCATCAAACTTTGCGTCCATCCACCCAATGCTTTGTCCAACCATCTAACGCAGTGTCCATCCACCAAACACTGTGTCCATCCACCCAACTCCTGTCCATTCACCCAATGTAGTGTCCATCCACCCAACTCTGCGTCCATCCACCCAACACTGTGTCCATTTTCCAAACACTCTGTCCATCCACCCAACACTGTGTCCATCCACCCAATGCAGTGTCCATCCACCCAACTCTGTGTCCATCCACCCAACACTGTGTCCATCCGCCCAACACTGTGTCCATCCACCCAACACTGTGTCCATCCACCCAATGCAGTGTCCATCCACCCAACTCTGTGTCCATCAACCCAATTCAGTGTCCATCCACCAAATGCGGTGTGCATCCACCTTATGCTATGTCCATCCACCCAAGTCTGTGTCCATCCACCAAATGTGGTGTCCATCCCACTGGCGCCGGATCCCATAATAATAACCTATATCTATAAATAACACATGGTACGCAACGGCGAAAATACCTGCCCCCGCATCGGCAAGAATTTCTGTAAAAATATAAAGTTTTGCACAGTGTTTGCGACGAAATTCGATTAAATATACATTTAACTCAATGTTAATTATAACATCATCCCGGGTAATTTGTAATTCGTGCTGAAAAGGGGCGTTTACCCCTGGAAATGATCGTGTTTACCATTTATTCTTGTGTACCATTCGAGTCGGACTTCCGGTGACCTCGAATTACCTTTTAGGAATGTTACGAGCAATCTGATTGGTTAAATATCGGCAGAAGTGCATAGCATTTATCCTAATTTTCATTGGTTTGTAGGCGTCGTGTATGCTTCTTGTATGCGAAATGTCTTTCCTGACCTATCCTTAACACATTGTGACCCTTTGTTATTAAATTTACAGCTTCGTTTTGGGTTGATGTAAACATCTCTGAAAGCATTCATCTGTCCAATACCGTTTGACAGATTTGACAGATCGCGGGAAATATCGCGCGAAAACATTCTTTTCATAGTCCAATGAAATCGTCCGTTTCAAAAGAGCCTCGTTATGATCGATAAAACCGGAAGTAGCAAACTAATCGCAGTCAACGCTGAAAATAACGCTCGTAAAACATCGATTTTCTTTTACATATTTGCGGTTTTATTGGGAATATGTATAATAAATAGCAAGGTAAACATCTATTCAATCAAACTATGTCATAAAAACTGTGCAAAAGTGATTATTATTTGAGAATTTTACGCCGAGGCGGGGCAGGTGTTTTCGCTGTTGCGTACCATGTGTTATTTATATATATAGGTTATTATTATGGGATCCGGCGCCAGTGGTCCATCCACCCAATTATGTGTTTATCCACCCAATGTGTTGTTCATCTACCCAACGTGTGTCCATTCACCCAATGTGGTGTCCATCAACCCAATGCTATGTTCATCCACCCAACGTGTGTCCATTCACCCAACTCTGTGTCCATCCACCCAATGCTGTGTCAATCTTCCCAATGCTATGTTCATCCACCCAACGTGTGTACATCCATCCAATGCAGTGTCCATCCACCTAATGCTGTGTCCATCCATCCAATGCAGTGTCCATCCATCCAATGCTGTGTCCATCCATCCAATGCTGTGTCCATCCATCCAATGCTGTGTCCACCTACCCAACCCTGTGTCCATCCACACAATGCTTTGTCAATCCTCCCTATGCAGTGTCCATCCACCCAACTTGTGTCCATCCACCGAACACTGTCCATCCACCCAATGCAGAGTCCATCCACCCAATTCAGTGTCCATCCACCCAATGCTATGTCCATCCACCCAATGCTATATCCATCTACCCAACTCTGTGTCCATCCACCCAATGCTGTGTCCATTCACCCAACTCTGTGTCCATCCACCAAATGCAGTGTCCATCCATCCAACTCTGTGTCCATCCACCCAATGCTGTGTCCATCCACCCAATGCTGTGTCCATCCACCCAATGCTATATCCATCCAGCCAACTCTGTGTCCATCCACCCAATGCTGTGTCCATTCACCCAATGTGGTGTCCATCAACCCAATGTGGTGTTCATCCACCCAATGTGTGTCCATTCACCCAACTCTGTGTCCATCCACCAAATGCAGTGTCAATCCCTCCAACTCTGTATCCATCCACCGAATGCTGTGTCCATCCACCCAACTCTGTCCATCCACCCAATGCTGTATTTATCCACCCAATGCTGTGTTTATCCACCCAATGCGTTGTTTATCCACCCAATGCTGTGCCCATCCACCCAACGTGTGTCCATCCACCGAACACTACCATCTACCCAATGCCATGTCCATCCACCCAGCGGGGTTTCCTTTAACCCAGCGCGGTGTCCATCCACCCAATGTGGTGTCCATCCACCCAACGTGGTGTCCATCCATCCAATGTGGTGTTCATCCACCCAATGCTGTGTCCATCCATCCAATGCTGTGTCCATCTACCCAATGTGGTGTCCATCCACCCAACGTGGTGTCCATCCATCCAATGTGGTGTTCATCCACCCAATGTGGTGTCCATCCATCCAATGTGGTGTTCATCCACCCAATGCTGTGTCCATCCACCCAACGTGGTGTCCATCCATCCAATGTGGTGTTCATCCACCCAATGTGGTGTTCATCCACCCAATGCTGTGTCCATCCATCCAATGTGGTGTTCATCCACCCAATGTGGTGTCCATCCATCCAATGTGGTGTTCATCCACCCAATGCTGTGTCCATCCATCCAATGCTGTGTCCATCTACCCAATATGGTGTCCATCCACCCAACGATTTGAATATCCTTTCTACCTATTGGACGATTTTTCTGCTCCTGATAAACTTCCATTGCAAATGCGCACTTGAGTGTGAAAAACCTAATTTAGCGTTTATGTAATTGTTTAATGTCAATTAATGCCATTATTTGGTGGTATATAAGTTTATTTTATATTTATTGTCTTATCATTTGACTTTGAATGGCTATTTTGTGCTTTAAAACCAAAAATCTGATTTTGTTTTTGTCCTCCACTCTTTGGATTGTTCTATCGTTCGAAATTTGGACATTAAATTGCCCAATCAGAAAATAAAAAGCAATCTTCACATCAAATTATTTTGACTAGTACAAGCAGATGAGTATATTGTTAGATATTGTTTGATAATATTAACTGAACTGACCCTTCTTCATCACTATATGACATGATAATTTAAACCAGTACCTACAACATATGATTTTGAGAAGAATTTTCTATGATTCCATGCAGAAACAGACTTGTGGTTCAAATATTGTGGCTTGGTGGTTCTGACACTGCATGAGCAGTTTGTCCTTACAAGATGAATATCTTATTATTGACGAGAGGCCCTTATTCACAGCCCAAGCAAGCTAAACCAAAACCCGATAACATTTACGAAAATGTCTACCAGGAGTCTGCAGAAGATTTTTTAGTGAGACCTATTTAAATGTTACAAATATGATGGCTTTGTGACAAGATGATCATAAGTATTTTCTTCCCAAAGTAAGCCAATTCTCATTTCTTCGCAAACTTGTATTTTGTATTGAAATGGGAAGGCATATTCACTATGCAAGGATTTTTTCAAAACCCATACCATTGAGTTGAGAGAGCGGTATAGAGGCAATGCCTTAGTTCATATTAATTCAATGTTATGTCAATTTATAATAATCTGAACAATTTTTGTTATTCAAATCACTTTTTCATATCTTTGTATTTGACAAAAAAAAATACAAAAATTGATGAGAAAATGAAGTACATTAAAATTTTGATCTTGAAATAAAAATGAAAAAAAAGTATGTGATGACGTGGTAGTTTTTATGTAAAATGGCAATTTCAATGGTAACGTATTTGAAAAACACAAAAACGACTAGAATAACTTGAAAAATACAAGCAGGGGGCTTAATATGCATGAGAAATATAAAATGATGTTAATAACCGTTTATGATTTGAGGGATACTATGATTTTTCTTTGAAAGGTTTAAAATACAGTATTTCATCTGAAAAAAAATGTTTATCCGACAACTATACAAGTACCTCTTCGGTAAATGATATATTATCTCCCTTACATGCTCAGATGAAGTGTGAAGAAAATACTACCGAGAACGAGAACGTCTTTAACAGGTAGAACTAGGGATTATAGCAAGGCCAAAGGTCTTAATCTTAAGAGAATTAAGGACGACCTCGGAACTCATTTATTCACTTTTCTCGCATTTATAAGCACTGATTGTATTTTCAGCAAATAAAACCAAGAGGGTTTGACATAAGTTGTAAGAACAATTCAATGTAGAACAAATAAATAAAACCATATAAATCCATTTCAACAAATCTGTCATGGATAGTAATGAGAATACCAGACCTCTGCATGTGTTTTATCAATCAACCTGGCTCATGTTCTACAATGTGCAATGGTTAAGTAGTGGATTTTCTATAAGAAGAAAGAAACACCTTCTGCTAGTAAATAGTTTTCTTGGATAATTCTTATGAGGATCCATTCAAGATGCTTGCGTTGTTAATTCAAGATGATTTGGTTCATGGATTACATCAATAGTTCATTAAAATGGATTATATTACAAAAATAAATGAAAATTAAAAGAAAGAGTTCTCAACCAGAAAAATGATGAATCATATTTATGTTCATTCTGAAAGTCTACTTGAAATGTTCCATTTTGGTTGTGTGTAATGTTTTGACATACAGTTTGCACCATTCGATAAAGACTTGTATTTAGGGATAGTGTTATTTGCAAGGGATAACAAAGTATGCTTGTGGAAAGGGTTTGCTGACTGACATGTCCTATCTATAGCTACAACCACATTAATATAATGGTCAAACATGTGTACAAATGGACCCAAATCATATTATATGGAGCACTCTTGAACAACACAGGGCAGTTTGATTGTACAGAAAAGTGTTTGCTAGACAAGCTTGGTTCATGGATTTAATAAAACATTCTACTTATGTAAACATTATGTTTTTCCAGATTTCACACGAACCAAGAAAGATATTGATACCCTTATGCTGATAAAGTCTTACATATTGAAACATGGACTTTTTACTTGACCATGGTACAAGATTCACTTAGTTGTGGTTTGGTAACCAACCATTGATATTTCCGTGTAACAATGCAAATCAGGGCTATTCTTTGGCCTATTTTATAGCCATTATTTGCATACTTGTCAGAGAAATTATTTGTTTAACAGTGAATATTTTTACCTTCTTTCTCAAACAAAGTAACTTCTATAAAACAGACAATTCAATGGATAATCTGCAAATGTGTCAATGCAATCAGCTATTAAAATTTAGCCAAGCAGAATGCATGTAATGTTACCTAAGGTTACTAGTAGTCATTAGAAAAGTTTATAAAGCACAAATTAAAAAGTAAAAACTTCCGTTTCAAGGAAAAAAGTGTGAAGTCAGCAAGAAGACTGATGTTATAATCTAGTTTAAATACCTACATCCAGTTAAATATTCAAATCAGTGAAAACAATATCAGCCAGTGATCAGTTGTGCTGACACACAAACTCCTGCATGTTCTATTATAACAATGACACCGTTCTCATATTTGGATAAACATTCTACATGCAAATGGTACATAATTCCTACCTTTGAGAATATTCGTCCTAAGTTTTGGCCTTTTTGAAATATGAGGGCAAGGCAGCTCCAATTTTAAATGACATCCTGCTGGTGCTACCAATTAAATGAACTAAAGAAACCTCTCAAAGGCACAATCTCACCTATAAACAAATATCTCAATTCTGTTTTTGTGTGTGTATCTAATGATTACACAAAAAAACGGCAATTCCACAATGTTTACTTTAGTTACTTTATCAAAGGGACCCTCTCTGTTAATATCACAATTTGTGTATGGTTTAACACAATATTATAACTAGACATTTGAAGTAAATAAGCTTTATAGAGAAACAACACTTATTTTGTAAGGTAGAATGTGGAATGAATTGGTGATTGGTGAAGGTAGAGAGTTTGCTTCGTTTATCAACATTTGATTAATTTTGAACAAATTCTGGTCATCATGAATCAAATAAAACACACAAATCATTATTCTAACATCTTGAAAACTTCAAGATATAAGATGTTAAAACAAGCAATTGAGAAGGGAGAGAAAAATGTAATCATTACTCGCCCACAGAAGCGGGCGAGTATATTTGATACGCTTTAGATTTTGGTCTATGGTAGGAGAAGTCATTTTAAAATGCCAAATTAACGTATGATTGATAAACGTTGATATAAGTTGTTTACGATGGCTATCAATGTTCTTTACATATCTTAAAACAATAACTAGAGTTGAAAGTATTTTCCGATCTTAAAATATATTGAAATATTTCTCGAAAATGGTATCTAGGAAGTGAAAGTTTTTAGAGAACATAGACTGATCCCCGAAAAGTCGAGCGGTAATCTCCAATCTATATATAGAGATGTTACGTAACAAATAAAGCTAGCACTCAGAAATGTTTACTCATTGGCTGCTATTTAATCTCTTATCGGTACGAATCTCGCGTAAAAAAGCGGTACTAAATTTGGTTTAAAAGTTGTTAGCTCTAGATCTATAGAGATTGAAACCTCTGCAACACCTGATACTGTCAGATTGTGACTTTACAGTAGATTTTAAAAAAAAAGAAGGATTTTTAGAGAATGTAGACACTATCTAGTCAAAATAATTTGATGTGAAGATGCAAACTTTTCTCAATATTTCCTGATCGTTAGTTTGACTAGGAGATATTAGTACTGCTCGGAATGAGTAATAATTCTTTTTGCATGTATTTCATTTCCAATTTGCTGCTGATATTTTGTTTGTGACTAGAATTTCTCATTTTCTCAAACATTTGTATTATGTTTTACTGTTTACACAAGTTGCTAATTGGGGAATTACCAAAGGTGTTAATGAAACATGCATTCTTTGAAGGTCTTGGACTTTTTGTAAACACCAATAGTTACAATTTAAAAGATCAAAATACAGCCATAGAACATACATTTTATACTGTCAGAATGAGACCTTGCATTTTTACATGGATTTCATTTCCAATTTGTTGCTGATCAGCCTATTGTCATAAAACTAACATTTGCAGTCCTCTTTTGAAATATCCTTTGTGGTATTATTTTTCCGTAAATGACAACCTCTTTTATAAATCTTATGCGCCATGCAGTTTTTATAATAAAACAAACATTTGTACAAATCTGTTGTTTTCTTTACTGCCTTTAACTTAATCATAAAGAAAGAAAAATCAAGTTCTGCGGGCGACTTGATGCATCAGCATCAAAATTTTACTTGTATATACCTGCATGCAATCTATAACAATGTGTAGGTGCTTAAATGTGCATGATCAGTAAACAAGTGTTACAATACTAAATGAGTAGTTCACTTAAAAAATGGTTTTGATAGGCATCCTGTAATATAGTCCAGATAACTTGTCTCGAAGGCTATTGCTATTTTGACTGAAGCGAAGCACGATAAATGTCCAAATGATGAAAATAGCTTCGTTCACTGATTATTATAGAGACTGTCTGTAATAGTGTTAATAGTATAAAAGCGATGAATAAGTATGCACATATATATTGAATATTTGTTAAATCTATATAGTTTTTACATCTTTACATCTCCTGCAGCCTTTAGACTGAAATATTGAAAAGAGTCAGCAGAGAAATGTTACTATAGTTGCGCAAAAAATACCTGCATTTTCTTATCAACTTTTGGTCAAATCAATTGCTCAAAAAAGAAGGATATCATGGGCAATTTCTCCTTAGATCAGTGTGGTTTCTGAAGATTTCTACATGCCTTAAAGAGAGTTTACATCAAGGAATTTATTAATCCTTTACCAGTTTGTGTTAGATATCAATTTGCATAAATGTTTACCAACATTACATGATTATTCAATACAGGTCAGAAAATACTGAATCTATATATGCAGGTGCTTTGGCAGCAGTAATATAACAAAAGCTGTCTCTTGGCTTTGACATCCAATCCAAATCAGATAAGGTGAAAATAAATCTAGATAGATATTATTGTAAGATTTCTACATATTTATAGGACAACTTTGAATTTAGTCAGATCAAACCAGTTTAGCAATTTGGTGCTGTAGCAGAAATAAACGGTATATAACTATATATGACTATCAACAATTTTTGATAGAATCCGGGCAAGTATGAAAATATTCCAGTCTTGAAATCAATATTCCAATAACCAGTCTATTGGCGGCTATTGCCAGGCCTTCTTTGTTCCTGGAGTAGGAAGAAACGATGGTATGAAGGAATCCCCCTTCCATTTACACACATGCCACTCACACTCTCTCACACACTCATATACGAGCCAATCTCTTTTGAATATTAACAGAGCAAGCCTCAGATAATAAAGATTTCTGTGGAAAATATCATGTTAATCACTGAGAGGGTGTACTTAGTAATAGGTGTGCAGTCTCATTATTGTCTTTCCTCCTGGTAAACTAACCTTTACATGTGGATGATATTAATAAATTGTGCAGGTGTTTGAGTATGTATTGTACTTTTTTAGGGGAATTCTCAGTGAAAAAAAGCTGGATATCTGAAAGCTGTTGTGTATTATTGCTTTTGCAAAGTGACATTACATTATTATCTAATTTATTGAACGGGAATTTTAGTGAGTTTGCAATTGTATTGGAAATTTTGGAATTATAGGTTTTGTGCATGAGTCGGCTAAGAATCCACTGCCCCAGATCATTTGGATACCTTTTCCCTAATTAAGACGATTTGGACATTTTCAGTGCTCTACTACAGAAGAGGTAAGCTAATTTAAACATAAACAATTCTTGTTTATCCTTTTTTTCTTAACTTATAAAATTTTAAGAATCCCAAACTAGATTTAAATAGCAATGCATGCAAATGATTTTGATTGTTCATTCTTGGTTGGAGGCAACTAAGGTTAATTATTGTATCATATGATCCCATTTCATCATATAGTTTTCATAAACCAAATACATTTTAGCCTTTAAATAATTCAATATACATTTATCCAAATCATCATTATGCATGCTAAATGACCTTAACTGCCCATGTGCCTTAAGACACCATTCACTCATTCTCATTCATTCACTCACTCATTCATTCATTCATTCATTCATTCACTCAGTCATTCATTCATTCACTCATTCATTCACTCATTCATTCACTCATTCTCAGTCATTCATTCTCTCATTCATTCTCTCATTCATTCATCCACTCATTCACTCATTCATTTACTTACAGATTCATTCACCCAATCCTAATGTGATATAATATTTGATCCAAATCAAAAGTATCAGTAAGTGACAATTATACAAAGGAGGAATGAACAGTTTTGCCTTTTGTCAAAGAAGTTAGAAAAATTGATCTTTGCAAATTGGTATAAATGGGTATGAAGGAGTGGAACCAACTGTAGCAATTGTAAGGGATCTCATGGTTTGTATTCTCTGATGCCTAATAAATATATTTTGTAATGGCCCATTCATCTGTTTACGTAAGATTTACTTACAGGGGATCACGAGAAAATCCTCTTTTAGTAATTGATTTTTTGGTAACTTGTGTTGGAGATCTTGCCAATTAGTTCCACTACATTTATTAGTAAATTGTTATGCCCTGGGTATTAATGGTGCATATTTTTTCTATTCAAAGTGAAAGTTTTACTCTGGGTATTAATGGTACATACTTTTTCTATTTAGAGTGAAAGTTTTACTCTGGGTATTAATGGCACATACTTTTTCTATTTAAAGTGAAAGTTTTACTCTGGGTATTAATGGTACATACTTTTTCTATTAAAAGTGAAAGTTTTACTCTGGGTATTAATGGTACATACTTTTTCTATTCAAAGTGAGAGTTTTCCATAAGTCGATTTAGCCCAAGTCATATAGAAAATGGATATGATAATATTTTGTTTCTTACTACACAAAATTGAATATATGTTCAGTGATGCAAAATGCTTGGTATCCCGAGAAGTGCCCTCCCGGAGAAGTGCCCTTCTGGAGAGATGCCCCCTTATTTAAATGATGCGGAGAACTGCCCTCCCACTTAATATGCAGGGTAAGATATTAGCCCTTCTGTAAAAACAATATGAAACTTGCTCAATGTAATCCATACTAATTTGTCTTTTTGTACAAATATTTTGCAATTTTTGGACTAAGGTGCGTTAGCACATTAGTCCATTGAAGTTACATACCACTTTCTGAGGGACGGTACTTTACAAACTGTGGTCTGACACAAACTACTCATTATCCATCCGCCTTCACTGTGCAGACTAATACCTTCTTTGAACCAAGAATGTTGGCCGGATTCACTCGCTTTACAATCTCCAAGATGTACGTAGCATATTGAGCTGTTGACGGTTAAACTCACAACTACAGTTACAGTTTATCACGGCTATAACGTCACGTAAACATAAACACATCAGAATGGCTTGGTCTAAAAATAGGTACCTAAAAACCCTGAAAAGTACCACCTATCAATGTGAAAATACAAAATTAAGGTGAGGTAAATGATATTAAATAAATAACACGACGTTAGGGGTGGAAACACGTTACATCAATGTAGAAACTGCGAATATGTTTTATTTATTTATTTATATTAAATCCTTATCGAATTGAGCAATAATAAAAAATAAGGTTTTTCGTTGTTTGTTTTCCTCCTTGTTCGACCCAAATTCGCTTGACAGAAACGATGCTTCTATGGAAATGCGCGTTAAATTGTTTCCGAAGACCCATGTGACGATAGTATCTATAAATACCACCATTTAATTAACTCGGATGATCCAAGCTGAAACTGCGTGACATGAAATATTTACGCCTGGATCATTCGGACTACCATGACCAAATGACCATACCATCTTCAAAGGTAATAAAATGATTTCTTGAAGGTTTATTGACACAAAAAAGCATGATTCATGCAGTCAATACTTTATAA
The DNA here is from genome assembly GCA_947846245.1 of Cerastoderma edule. Classification (NCBI taxonomy): domain Eukaryota; kingdom Metazoa; phylum Mollusca; class Bivalvia; order Cardiida; family Cardiidae; genus Cerastoderma; species Cerastoderma edule. The sequence continues at coordinate 39,267,469 of OX401405.1, read as the reverse complement.
TTCAATGTTATTTAAAATTATTACAATTTTCTTAATCCAAATCAGTTTTTAAAATTTTTGTATTTGATAAAAAACAATGAAAATTGATATGTATATTACAAATAAATGTAGATATCTAAAAAATCCTTTCATAGAAATTTCTTATATTTTAGTATGTGAAGTAAAGTTTAATCTTGAAATACAAAATGCTTTCAGCGCTTTGATTAAAATAAGGCGTAATACACATTAATGGTAGAAGTTCCTAGAATATTTTTTGACCAAATATTTAAAGGGACTTTATGTAACAGTTTGCATTTTGAGCAGAGAATACCGCCATCCTTTAGTTGTGGGACCGGACGGATTTTAATAACTGAGTATGTACTTGTTACATTTGAAGAAAGCAGGCACCATTTTATCATACTTAAGAGATTAGTCATATACAAGAACAAGCAAACCAATCTTTTTTTAACTTGTGTATACGACTGCATGAAATTGCTAATGTACGAATTTTGTCGCTGTTTGTCTGAACTGTGGGAAAACGAGAGGATAAAATTTAATTCAGTTGCCAAAACTTTGTGAGCTTATGATGAACATTGACGATTTTTGTTCTTTTGTCTTTGGTTACTGCAAAAGAGGAAAACATCTTGCAGAAGGGTATTCTTTAAGGGGAAACACCACCAAGGAGGGCTTACTAGTATTTGTGTCATCCTCATCAGTTTTGACGAGAGGGCACCTCTCTGCGCTCTAAATTCTAGTAGAAGGGCAGTTCTCCTCCCAGTTAAAAATGTTCGAGGGGGCACTTCTCCAGGAGGGCACTTATCCGTGATCCAAAATGCTTTGGTCTATTTATTATTAGATAAAGGCATTTACAGTCAACCCGCGATAGTTCGAACTTCGCTAATCCGGAATATTCACCATCCAAACAGAAATTTGAGGGCACGGTCCTTACCTTCATCAATTTAACTGTTTAATGCGGAAAATTCGCGTTCCGGAACCGGACAAAAAAAATCAGGAACCAACAGTCACTTTTCATAGTATATGCGTATGGCTAGTCTGGAAACCAGTAAAATCGTTTATTTTGCGGTTACAGTTGCGAATGAAGGGATCGGTCTTCTGTTGTAAACGGCATTCACACGTTTTGCAAACTGGCATGTATGCTTGACCATAACATGTCACCAAGTGTAGTGTACTGGAAGGTGTTGATTGTTTGTTAATCGGTCATTCTATCAGTTGATTGGTCTTACATAATTGTAATTACAGTCGCATGTCGATAGTTGAGTTTGTAAAAGTTGTTGATTGGCTGATTGGTTGCTTAGACAGCGATCAGGAGACAATGTCTGGCAATCATTTTCAATTATTACTCAATCGATATGCTCCTTTTCCCTATAAATAAACTCTCGACAATCCCACCCCATCTCATTTCTCGATATTGAAATAAGAAGATACAACTTGAAGATGTCTACACCCACAGCCAAACGAAGATGTGTCGAAATACCGCTTCAAATTGTCATTTTTTTAAAATCTGTTTTGACCAAATAAACACTTCCTTAACACACTTTGTATTTCCCTTAAATTTTTTTTATTTTCATCTGTATTTCTATTTCTTTCTCTACTTATCCTCCCCACTCTCACTGTCAGTGAAGAAACAATTTTTTGTAACATTTTTATACACAGTCGCATGCATGCGTGACAAGCGTATATAGCGGTCAATTGGAATCCTTCTTTATCTATAGGGGCTCAATCACTGCCGAGAAAAAGCAAGTAGTTCCAACTTCTATGTTGATTTTAATCGGTCCATAACTTCATGAATTCTTATCAAATTTAATCGTCATCTTAAATAAATATACTCTTCCTTGGTTTGTTTTCGATGCGTTTGTGATGTGAAGGATGGTGATCATAGGAATTGAAAACAATCCGCGTTAATTTCCCAATATCCTTGAACTTCTAGTAGAAGGTACCCGTATCTAGGCTTTGGGATTTTTCCCCACCTTTAAAGGAATCCCCAGTATTTTAGTCAGTGCAGGAGAAAGTCCCCACTTAAAATCATTTGCAAAATTCTTTCAACAAACAGGCCTTGTGCCAGAAACGGCATAGAATCATTCATGACGGAGAACGGGTAGTTATCAGCGATTTTGATTTGTCTTCACTTCATGAACCCATGACCCAATTTCAGTAATAGGTTTCCGACTTTGTATATTTGGTTACTAGAGGGTTGGGAACCAGTATGCCTTGTGAGAAGTTTAAAATACGGCTCCCCTTTCTTTGCAGTAATATTGTCATGAAAAAAAATTAAAGAAACTAATTATCACATTTAAGCCTTTACTTTTAATCCGGAAGTTGATTTTATTCTTGAACAGGAGAGTTCATATCAAAGAAATAATTTGCTGTCATTTTTTATTATAAGAAAGAAAAAGAAATATTGCCTGAAGTTTCTTTAGAAGCCAGGAAATACACATGTTTATTTTCGTAACCATTACTGAACGCAAGGTGAGCATGTGCATTTTACAATGGCAAAAGGGAAAAGAAAATATTAACACTTTTTACCCAATGCATGAGGGAAATAACTCTGTTGTTTCAAATCCTGGAAGAAACATTGAATGTAGGTTTAGTTGAGAAGATTAAAAAGAATCACCCAGACTAAAATGTATGTTTGTTTACTTTTTGTTGAGATCAATGTTTAGACTTGCATCTTTCCGCTCCTTTTTTGATCTACCCATTTCTTGTGTCCTGTTCCAGTTTATACCACTAGGGCATGATTGCATATAACCCAACATTTGTTAATGCACTTTTAGAACTATAAACACTATTGGATGTAACTCCTTCCTCTGTCAAACTGTTCCATAAATCTATGACTCTTTGACTGAATCTGTATTTACATATATTGGTACTGCAGTGTTTCTTAACTAACTTGTGGCCCCTGGTATATAGGAAATTGAACTGAAAAGGCTTGTTTTCGTGTACAAGATCTATTTTGTTGATAACTGTAATAAGGCTTGTTCATTTGATAAGAGCATTGGGTTTGAGTACCAACGGAGTCCTGGGACAGTTACATTTTTATCATATGTACTTTGTCTTCTATTTGATTTCTGCTAAACAACAGAATTGTTTTGTTTGTCTTCAAAAGTCTCTTATCTTTCTTTGAAATCCATTCATACTGCGACACAGTTCAGGCCTTTTTTTTGTATTGCATTGCTTGTCATGTTGTTATGTTGCTCCTGAGAGTGACTCAATGAGCTTAAATCGACCTAATCCAATTGTAAAAAGTTATTTTACCATCAAATATGTTGCTTCTAAGGTATATTAACTGCTTCTGTTGGTTCTAAGCTGTTTTAGATACGGTTTTTATTATACCATTTAAGGTTTCTGTGCGTCATAGGATTATTTTTTGAAACTTTCGAAAATAAAAGAATGTAGATTAATTTAACATTTCAGCAGAGAAACCAATAGCATATAAGATGAATTTTGACATTTTTCATTTTATAAAAATCCAAGGGAAATCCGACATAATCTAAATATTGTGTCAATCTATGAACAACCGGTCACGTGACACTCATGTGATACTAAGACTACACGCTGAAAACAAAAATGGATGCTGACGCTAGTATCTTCTAAGTTAGGTGTAATTCGTCATGTGACAGGCACTTGACAGCCCATGTGACGTAACTAATTACCATATAGTTGTAGTAACATACAAAAGTCGAGGCCATGGGTTTTCCGTCGATATCTTCATTTATACCGTGATTTCGGCAAATTTTTTTAATGAATATTTGTTAGAAGCATAGATGAATACCATACGCAAATTCTACTTTTTACCTATATATATTTAGTGTATGACGTCCAGGACCTTTACGTATGGATAGTTATTATTTCATAAAGAACAGTATTTTGGCCTAAATAGAGCATACAAATTAATTTTCTAACATGTTTATGTTAGCTTCTTGATAAGAAACTGTCAAATGCCAAGAAGTTGTGGCATGCATGGCCCAGTTGTTAACTTGATAGACTTGTACTTTGGGGATTCCAGGATGTTACTAGTCCAAATGATCCAGACATAGATATTTCATTCTGGATGTGTTGAATATAAAAAGGCATCAAAGATATCTATTATTCGTGGTAGTTTTGTGGTGCATTTCATGAAATATGTAGAAATATGTAGAAAGGGGTGGAGTCAAAATGACGAGTAAATCATGGCGGTAAATTAATAGTTGCTCCGATTTGTGTGGTAGAGTAGATCTACCTACAATTGAGATGGGCCTTTCCCTCATATGAATTTTGATAGTAGTGGACTATATAAGCAAAATACGCTCTAATTACAGTATTTTCTTGAATCATAAAAATTGGCAAAATAGGTCTAATCTGTTATATAATTGTAGAAACTCTAATCTGTTATATAATTGTAGAAACTATTTCAACATATGATATTTGCAGGTTGTGCGATGGCAAATGGAAACAAACCAGAGACATAGGTAACATATATTACTCTGAAATAAAAGATGCTAAAAGCTACAAAAAACAGCTTTGGTCATGTTATAAAAGAGAAGAATCAATTCATATATCTTTTTGGATGTTGTTCTAAAAAGCGAACGCCTAGTTTTTATTACCCCAGACGGGAGCGACGCGTCGCACACAGACACTAATCCAGACAACGCCGTACATTAAACAACACACACCTTACTCTTTCTCTCATAAAAAGCATCATAGTTTTGTCCTCTAATATCTCGAAAACACATTTAACATAGACTTTTATTTCTTTTTTTAATTATATTGACATTAATCTAAATTATGTTCAGATTAAGGAGCAAGTTTCCTCTGAATTCCTCTTTTATGTTTGAAGGGAAATGGTAGGCTTCAAAACCAAATCCTTTTTGGCCATAGAATATGGATTACTTTCTTGATACAGATCAAAGTTTGTAATTACTGAATACGATTGGTTTGTGTTTTATTTGTATTTTTTCGCAGTTTGAATTTTGAAATGTTAACGACCTTGTCTGGAGAACTGAACGGTAACTAAATGTTGAAAGCTTGCAAAACTGATGATGTCGGATTGGCAGTTACATTCGGATTCAAATAATATTTTGAAAATAAAAATGTTATCCGTGGGAAAAAGTAGTGCCCCAGGCATTCAGGCATGGAATGAGTCGGACAGGCCAATGTTGATAACCACTATTGGTTAATGGACTTTTGTTTTATGGTGCATCAACATTCATGGTTATTCAGTGCACATTTACCATTAGGTGATTATCTTTTTAACAAAACAAACTTTCATCAGGATTGTTTTCAAAATCAATGAAGCCAAGCAAATCTCTTCAATACCAAAATTTAGACCTTTTTGTACGCAGTATAATCAAAGGTATTTAGAGTCAACCTTGTATCGAGCAGCGATATTTTTAGGCAACAAAACCATGCTGTATAATACAACATTTGGATTGATATGGATGCATGTCATTCAGAAAGTGGAAGTGGCTTTCTCAATGACTTACGTCCTGATTTAAGGTAGTTAAGGTTTAAATAACTTGTCAAATCCTGTTTTAGAGTGGTCGCTTAAAAAGAAAATTGACTGTACACCAAGATTATTTGAAAAGTAAACCAAATGGATGAAAGATCGCTTTGTCTTTGTCACGGACAAGTTGATATTAGTTTCATTACATTGAGGTATTCGTATAATAAATGCTTTTAAAATCTTTGCATGAACATTTTAACAATACACACGGTTTAAAGTTACAAATGACCGTTTTTTATGTTAGAGATGTTTTCGTAACATTGCAACGGAAGTGTCCTTTCCTTCGACAAAGGATCTAATCACTTGTCTCTGCTTTGGCTTAAAAACAGATTCATATTTCTCTTCAATCAAATGTTAGCAATCGTCCATTTTTACACCGAGTTTTCTAAAGTATGAATTCTTACTCTGAGCAAGACAATCACCAACAATAATTGAAAGATAAATACTCATGTGGATTTGTGAAATTATTGCATTTTCTATAAGAATTATGATCCCTTTAAAGGACTAGCTTGGAAAGAATGAACAAGAAAATGAAATCATTAGTTTGTTAACCCTTTACAGTATATAGCTCAAAATGCTATCTTATCAATTACCATACAAAACCCCATTTGTCAAATTACCTACTAACACATACAAAACCAGGACACCACATGGATGACAGCATATTACACCTTTTTGCGTTTGTAAAATTGATTCAACTTTAACCCTTAATTACACACATGAACACCATCATCACTTTCTCCAAATTTCATTTTCCTTCTAAATAAATAAGATTTCTTTTTTTTCTGATGATAAAATCATAGGGTAAAATTTTAAACTTTTGCACTAGAGAGAATCTTGATAATGGTCACATGACACCCTTTTGAAAATAGAGATTATCAAAATGAAATGAAGGGAACTCAAATTACCACCCGAATCAATGAGAGGCCTTCGTTATCCGGTCATAAAGATCAAAACATGCTGATTTGTAAAGACTTGATAAGGATTTCATGCAAATTTTTAGAAACTTTACACATTTCTTAAATTACTATTCATTTAAAACAAGAGCATTATAACGGCACCGACCCATAAAGGATATTAATAACATGGAGCTGGGCGTTTGGAAACAAAGGCGTCAAATAACAGAAGTTTAAATAGATAAATTTGAAGTTTCCGATTGGCAGGTTAGACATCAATGTAGAATCAGATAAGAAAGTTGATCAGAAAGTTGATCGGTTTCTGTTGAGCCTGAAGATGATGAAGCGCTGATAAATCTTACCAATTTACAGACAAGCAAGTTCGATCCTTCCTTCAACTTAATATTAGCATGTTTCGTTGCCATTATCAGTTGATATATCCTTTTCCATGTATAAGATGATCAGTTATGTCTACTTTATGAAACAATATTGTGTTGAAAAACCTTTTTAATTGGGAAACGGTTTTGATGGAATGAAAGTAAAACGATTTAGTTTTGCTGAGAAATATACAAAGACAAAGCTTGTATCTCGAGTCATAAATGGCATACTTTTGTCAACAAAATTCCTTTCAATTGATGATTAAACAGAAAAACAAGTTAATGGATCTGCATTAATTTTGGTTTTATTAACCATACTCCAATCAGCGACAATTATCGGAATTAATCCTGTGCAACTAGGTACCTAGGTTGACTGATTATGTATGTGTTAATGCTCTCCAATAACTGGATGGTTTATACCAATGGTGTCAATGATATGCCTTATCTCTATACCTTAAAGTGTTAAATTGATCAATACAAACCAATAGTTGAACAGATTAAGTCATTATTAGATACTATGATCATGTAACGAACCGAGCAAATGAACCTCTCAAAGAGACAAACACATCCGATCAGTGAACAACACTGTCCTTCACGTACAGAGCGGCTGTGTTGTCTATATATGTACCAGTATGTTCTTTCAAACAATGCATTAGGTTCCTTATTTGCATAAACGTTCAATGAACGATACAATCATATATAAAGGTACTTTTGTTTGTTATTGTTAAGTCTGATTATGCAAGCTAGTAAAAGTTTTACTATTAGTGTTAATTAATCGCTATGAAGCAGCTGTAGAAGAAATCTCACTATAATCAATGGTGGCTTTCTGACATTTCACTGATATCAAGCACAAGGTGGGGTGTTGTCATGACTACCATACTAAATACCTTTGATGGGGGTATTGTTTGCAGAGAACAATGATTAATTCAAGATGACAGTTGGTAACTAACACATCCCAATCTAACCAACATCTTGTGTTTGAGAAGATGTAGCTGTACCTGTACTCCATGTTTATGGGAGAAAATAAATACCAGTTTTCTCTAGCATGCTGTCCTTTACATATATTCCACTGGTTCATATCGTTCATGCATTGCACAGTGATAAGCTTTTTATAATCTGCTTAATTACAGCTTTGACATCCTTAAGAAGACATTTTGGAAGGAAAATTGTTCATCAAGACTAAATTACATTTTTGCCATTGTATATTTTTTTCACTTAAAATGGTTATACTTGAAATGGTGTCGTTGTTTTTTAACCTTGATTAGTAATTTTGGTGATAAGATGTAGAAACCCATTCATATCATTTATCCTGTCATCAGTACAATTTATTGACCATTAACAGCGTGCCATATACCGTTTTTGAAAACCGTCATGAGATCATGTGCACCTGGCAGTATTGATTTTTCATTTTGTGTCCTTTTTTTTTAGCTCACCTGAGCACAAAGTCCTCAAGGTGAGCTTTTGTGATCGCCCAATGTCCGTCGTCCGTCGTGCGCCGTCAACAATTTCTTTAAACATCTTCTCCTCCTAAACCATTGAGTCAATCTTAACCAAACTTCATAGGAATGTCCTTTGGGTGATGCTCTTTAAAATTTGTTCAAAGAGATTGATTCCAAGCAGAATTTCTGCAATTTTTAAAAAATCTTCTTGTCTGAAACCACTGGTCAGAATTCAAAATAATTTCACAGGAATGTTTTTTTGGGGCCTATTTTCAAAAGTTGTTCAAAGAATTTTGATATCTCTAAAAACATGGCTGCAAGGCTGCTTTGAACTTTGAACACGTTTTTGTTTTCTCCATCTACATGTATACTAAAATTTATAACTTTACAAACATCTTTTTTTTCCAAACCCCTGGGCCAATTTCAATGAGATTTCATGTGAAGGGGAGAAAGATTTGTCAAAAAGAAATTAGTCATGTGACCAAAATGGCTGCCATGCCCATATTTGGTTAAAACATTAAAAAAATCTTCTTGTCAAAAACCACTGGTCAGGTTTCAAAATAATTTCATGGGAATGTTCTTTGGGGGCCTATTTTCAAAACTTGTTCAAAGAATTTTGATATCTCGAAAACCATGGCTGCCAGGCTGCATTGAACAATATACATGTATGGTAGACTGTTTAACAAAATACATCAATATCAATTTGGATGTCCAAATATGCCAAAATGATAACCACAAAATGGCAACAGTAGGTCATACTGGACAAAAGTGCAGGCTGATCTTCGAACATACATTCTGTAAAAGAAAAATATTCAGATTCCGCATTGTTATTATGAAAATTATGAACCATTTTAATGTCCCACATCACACATACAGTGTCCAACTTGTAAAATGGGAATTAAAAAAAAGGTCATTGCATAGAAGCACCAGAAACTATTATTCAAATAGGTTTTAATCTTAGGTGAGCGGTTCTAGGGCCATTATGGCCCTCTTGTTTGCCATTGAGATTGCTTGGTTTGTTACATTTGCTAATGATTGAGAAATGATTTTAACCCAAGATGTTGATGTTGTCTCTAGTTAATTTGATTGGTGGCCATTACTGAAGAAATGTATGCAGTGATGTGATTTTTCTAGAGCAAGGCAATCCTGTTATCATTGTAGCTTTTAACAGAAGATAATCTTCTAGGCCATCTCACCTGACTCGTTCCTTGAAGGGACCATTTGACAACTAGTCTCTACTTGTGGACTGAGGCAGTAAAAGCACCCTGTAGATCAGGGCCATATTTAAATAATCAGGTCTTTGTATTTTCACACACACTATGCACAGATTCAGTACCTGTTGTTGGACCCTTTTTTAAGGTTTATCTTGAATCATGAGTCTTTGTATTTTCACACACGCTATGCACAGGTTCAGTACCTGTTGTTGGACCCTTTTTTAAGGTTTATCTTGAATCATGAAGAGTTTTTGCCTTTCCATTAGATAATGTGGCACCTGTTTTCCCAATATTATCCACATTGGTTTTAGCTGAATGTTTTTTTTATGATATCTTTGTGCCTGTTCTTTGTCGCTTTTGCTTGAAATAAACTTTACACCAATAGTGAATGGAACCTCAGTTGCTGCATTTGTCTGTGAGATTAATCACATTCTTTTAATTGTCCCCACCTAGATATCAAATCTTTAAGATGTCCCCTTTTGAAAGTGTGCTTAGAGTTTGTGCTCACCAAAATACACATTAACCTGAACATAAAAATTGGGATCACAGATAAGTGCCCTCCCAGAGAGCACTTGAACAATTTTTATTGGATGGAGAGGTGCCCTCCTACTAGAATTTAGGGGCAGAGAGGTGCCCTCCTACTAAAATTGAGGGGCAGAGAGGTGCCCTCCTACTAGAATTTAGGGGCAGAGAGGTGCCCTCCTACTAGAATCGAGAGCGGAGAGGTGCCCTCCTACTAGAATCGAGAGTGGAGAGGTGCCCTCCTACTAGAACTGAGGGCGCATAGGTGCCCTCCTACTAGAATTTATGGGCAGAGAGGTGCCCTCCTACTAAAATTGAGGGTGGAGAGGTGCCCTCCTACTAGAATCGAGAGCGGAGAGGTGCCCTCCTATAATTTAGGGGCGGAGAGGTGCAGTCTTACTAGGATTGAGAGTGGAGAGGTGCCTTCCTACTAGAATTTAGGGGCAGAGAGGTGCCCTCCTTCTAAAATTGAGGATGGAGAGATGCCCTCCTACAAGAATCAAGGGCGGAGAGGTGCCCTCCTACTAGAACTGAGGGCGCAGAGGTGCCCTCCTACTAGAATTTAGGGGCAGAGAGGTGCCCTCCTTCTAAAATTGAGGGTGGAGAGGTGCCCTCCTACTAGAATTCAGGGGCCGAGAGGTGCCCTCCTACTAGAATTGTGTCTGGCTGATACTTCTGCCTCGCTGTGAAGTAACTGCACCAGCAGATAGAAGACCGGTGTACCACCAGCTCGCTCATTAAGTCTGCGGTGCCAACCTGTAAAATGAGGAAAAAGAACAAAATCATTTATCTTTGAAAACAGGCTAGAATAAAATTACATGTACCTTTGAAACGATTTATTTATTCAGTTAATAATACCATAATATCAAGTAATTTAACATTTTTTTTTAAATTCTCCATACAAGGAAATCGATTTATTTATTCAGTTAATAATACCAAAATATCAAGTAATTTAACATTTTTTTTAAAATTCTCCATACAAGGAAATCAACAAAGAAGATGAGGCACATAATAAAAAGGTGACATAAAGAACAGGACAATAACCTACATATGAATTAACTTATTTCAGATTTTTTTAACTTGAGCAGCAGCTTCCATACTTTCCTGTTGGTCATGATCTGCCATGGATGTCTGACAGCAGAGGAATGGCAGGTCTCCATTCTCCTTAACTGCCCGTCTATATTCTTCAATGGATATATCTTTAAAAAAAATATATGTTTTATTTGTATTGTATAATGTTCATATAATTTTAACGAACATTGGACTGAACATTCTTATAAACTAGATCGAACGCTGTTGAAATCAACAAAAGCGGAATATAAATTCTTTTTCTCATGTTTGATTAATTTATCATTAATGTTTTCGAAATACAAATTGGCAATCAATTGTTCTGTTCTGTTCTGTTTAATATATGTAATCAATTGTCTAAAATAAGGGAAAATATCGAAAAAGGTAGTAAGCATTATTCCTTTAAAATTATCAATGTTGATTTCATAGTTGGCTTCCTTTGGAGGCACGCACTCCAAGCTTGGAACATGTTTGTAATTAGTAGAGTTGGATATTCAACCTATCTCATGCCTAGCCTTAAGCAGTCCACACCAACATTCCAACATTCCGACATTCAAAAACAAAATGTACAAAACTTGTATTACTTCTTTTTTCTTATCTTTTCCAATCAATGTGTAACTTATGTTATTTTCTTTATCGTATTTTCCTTTTCCTGATAAATACATGTAATGTCGCATATCCGCTAAGGGTACTGGAAAAGAACCTTATAAGCTTTTGCTTTCGTTCTTATCCATTTCATCTGTATTGTATAACTCGATATTTATGTATATTGTGTATTTTTCGGTGAATAAATTATGTTTAAAACGCTTGCAATGAGTATGCGAAAACAATGCTTACCAAACAAAATCTTAACTCCTCTGATTTCTGATCAACCAATTACTTCTTCGATGCCATTAAATTTATATATATTATAGTCAGATTACTGTTTCTTTTGTTTATAATTTATGAAATATTTACATTTGATTGATTGACTTATAGGCCACTGAGGCCGGGTGTAATTATGATTATTTTGTTACTACTGTATATTGCTTAAACACATGTCACTATAATAAACAATTTACCCACTTGCTTACAATATTCCATTCTAAAAACATTAATAACAATATACTATCAGCGCATCAACTTTTTATCTTCCTTTTAACTGCGGATAGACACAAACTTGACATTTCTATGTGGAAAAAACTGAAAACGACAAGAAAATAACTAACCAGTGTTGCATGCTCGGTGCTGCCATTGCTGACACGCGCCGCACTGCACAGCATGCTGTTTGAAGTTTTCACGCTTACATCATTTTTTTCTCTGAAAATGGACAATAAAGCAAAGCAATCTATTAACATTTAATGCTATGCCATTTACATACCATTTGAGGAAATAATTACATATCTATGAAACGTTCTTTGGTTGTACTTGTGAACTGTGTATTGAATCACATATGTAAATATAAGGTAGGTACGAGTTGACCTATAAAATACGAGTTAACCAAAGATTTGGGTACAAGTTAACCAAAAAGGGTACGAGTTTACAAGGGTACGAGTTGACCAGTAACCAACTGATAAGCCCCTGGGGGGGGGGGGGCATTTTAAATCCGAGGGTCATGATTTGAACAGATTTGGCAGAAGACCTTAATGTGATGCTGCATACCAAATATCAAAGCTTAAGGCCTTATGACTCCAGAAAAGAAGGTCTTTAAATATTTTCCTATTTAAGGCTATATTAAACTGATAAGCCCCCAAGGCAGGGCCATTAAAGGCCTAAAGGTCATCATCTTATCAAAATTTAAAGAAGACCAATAAATAATGCGCTACTTACCAAAAATCAAAACTCTATGTCAAATAGATCTTAAGAAAACAAAGATGAAACCAAAAAAATCAACATATTTAAGGCAATGTTAAACAGATAAGTCCCTAGGGCGGGGCCATTTAAGGCCCAAAGGTCATCATCTTATCAAAATTTGAAGAGGACCAATATATAAAGCTACATACCAGAAATTAAAACTCTAGGTCAAATGGATCCTTAGAAAACGAAGATTTTTAAACCTTTTTCTTCATAATTAAGGCAATGTAAAACTGATAAGCCCCTAGGGTGGGGCCATTTTTGGTCCAATGGTCATGATATGAACAAACTTGGTAGAGGACTTGTAGATTATGTTACATACCAAATATCCTGCGGGAGCAGGGCTTTTCTGGCTCAAGGTCTATGAGCTTTATTCTCTTTTTTTCTTTCTTTCTTTCAACTGCCATAAACTGCCAAATAAGGAATGAAAAAAGACAAGGAGGGTGAAAAGAGGAGGGTGAAAAATTAATGAATAACAGACACAAATGTATATTGGTACTCATTGCTTTGATATTTACAATTTATGCAAGTAAAAAAAGAGAAATCACCAAGTTCTTTTAAAGCGAAATGAAAATCTGTGAAAATTTAAAAAAAAAAAAACCTTTCTAATCCCAAAATCTATGTTTTAGTTGTCAATGTTTGCTAATTAGACCTCAAATGCTATGTACTGTTAGTTATTGGTTTCAAAAGCTCTTTTAAAACAGAATGATCCCGCTAACTTTAGGCTAATTGAATGGTATACAGACATAGAGGTACTTAATTTACTGCTTTGTTGTTCAGTAAAGAGGGCACATGCTTTTGTAGCTTCTAATTAACTTTGAAGTTGTAGACTGTTATACTTGGAATGTGAACCCCAATACAAACTAAATTTCTGATTACTCCTTTATATTTTATTCAAAACCAAGTATATGATATGAATTTTGAAAATGACTTTCTTGTGTTTTTGAATGCCACAAATCAATTCATTTTGGATTTCAACAGATCTTTGGTTTTGAATGGTAAAGTCTTTTGTAAGCATGTCTTAATGAGAAAAGATTATAACCACTTTAGATTCAAATGTTAATTGGCACTGAGGTGACATGTGCAAGATTTAATTCTCATTTATATTTTCCTGAGATTTGGTTGTTGTTTTTTTTACCAGCCAAACAAAAACATGACATAGTTATTATCTCCAGAATACAAAAAAGAGAGTGTTTTCTGGGGATGATATACTAAATTGTTTTCCTATATATCTTATTTCCAGAATATAAAGAAAAGGAACAATCAAGTTAACTATGGATGATGAAAATGGTTATCCAAACAAAAAGGACGCTCATGGATTTAGGATTCAATCATTTTGAAATGAAATATCTAATACACATACAGATATAGTGACATCATTGATCTATATAAAACTAGATTATTGATTCTAGTCAACCCATTTCATTATCTTGTAGTGGAGATAAAGCCATTTCATTATCTTGTAGTGGAGATAAAGCCAATTTATGTTGCAGATATAATAAATTGTTTCAAAGTTTCCGGACGTCATAGGATTATTTTTTTGGAACTTACGAAAATAAGGGAATACTCATTTATTTCATATTTCAACAGCGAGAACAATATTATATTAGATGAATTTGGGCCTTTTTCATTTAGTTCAAATTCGATGGCAAGACAACGTAATATAAATTTAGCATGCATATATGTCAAGCTATGAATAACCGGTCAAGTGATAACAAGCATACAAGCATATTAGGCCAGTCATCCTAGCGTTTGAGGTCAAACAAATTCCTTCGAAAAACTTTTTATACATCTTTATAGATCTCTATGTAGTAATGAACATACTAAAAGTCCTCAAAGAAAAAAGTTGGCGTTTTTTAGGAAAAGCAAGTTAAAGTTTAAAAAATTCTTTAATTTATTGTTGTCCCGTATTGCCCACCATACAAAGAAAACTACCATATGGTGACATCATTTTGGTAAGATGACGTCATTTTGTGGCTGACGTCACGCAACCATACACATTGTTAACCTTTCCCACATCATTAAAATATGAGGCAGTTTATAGAAGCTTCTTTTTTGTAGAATACAAATGTTAAAAACTGGTGTAGTTTATGTTCAACAATATAAGCTTTGAAATTATTAGATAGCATATAAGAATAAGAACAATGAGGGAAGGGGATTGGTGGTTTTGCCGATTTTTGGAACTAAGGAGGCCCAGCCGTAATCTTTCACAACTTTTATACCATGTCATGTTCTGTCTCAATGTTTGCGATTTTAACAGACCTTTCACCACTTATAATAGAAATACATTGTTCAATATTATTATCTTGTATTTACATTCATATTTTAGTAATTCTAACTAGATAGCCAAGAGACCTTCATGGTTGATTAGATTTAAGCAAGACTAAATATATATGGCAAGCGACGTGAGAAAACCCACCTTATGGTCAAAATTTTCGATTTTCGTTTTTTCAGTTATTATTTTAGTTCGATTTTCCTTTGTTAAAATGATATAAGTCTCATGTAAATGCGTAAAAAATACGGTTCCTATAAGTGTTCAAAGACGTCAGGTAAGTAGAGAAATATCTCGCGAGTGACGCGACGTCAACGTTTTGGCGAACGGCGTAATCTAAATCGACGTTTGAATTTTGGAGTTACCATATCTGAGCTCTTCATTATATGAAAATACCTTTCTAGTTCATTCTTGTGCCAAAGCTTATGAAACAAAACGTTCATGTTTAGATTTAATTCAAATTTATAAACAATCCAATTGAATTGGTTGACAAAAACATCAAACACTACAGATCTAGCGGTCAACAAATGGACTATTTTCACTTTTGGCCTGGACTTACTGTTACATTGCATCGATTTCTCGAAATAAGCAGGGATCTACTTGAGAAAGGTAGTCTTGTTTTATTTTTCACTAATGGCCAGAGATCAGGAAAATGCCGGTTATGGACCAATT
The DNA here is from genome assembly GCA_947846245.1 of Cerastoderma edule. NCBI lineage: Eukaryota > Metazoa > Mollusca > Bivalvia > Cardiida > Cardiidae > Cerastoderma > Cerastoderma edule. The sequence goes on along the minus strand of OX401405.1, from coordinate 39,251,697 downwards.
TCGGTTGAGTCGGACCGATTGCAACTGGTGATTTAATGAAAAAATCAGTCCGGATACCACAGACAGATATGGAATTCTACACACTTAACAGTACACGTTTCTCTGTTATCCAAATATCAGTCCATTAATTGTAATTCCCGTGTAAAACAATGTCTTTGGGGTTTCATTATGGAAACTTATCGGCACGATTGATTGAGAATTACAAATTACATGCTTGTTTCACGAGAACCGATTATTTTAACAACATTTGGTTCATTTCTAATGGCACATGGTGGTTTGCAAGAAATCAAGTAATATTTATTTGTAAAGCATGGTGTTCTGTTCTATGAAAAATTTGCTTCCCTCGCCGATTGAAACGCGTTCTATAAACATTGAAAAATTTTCATCATAAATGTAAGGCTTGAAGATTTGGGTCGTTTTTTGAAAATGATAAACAACGAACAGATCATCCTGTTTATGTTTGAAATTGCTCGGCTTTTTCTACATTAGTTCTTGAAAGTTAACAATTCAGAAACAAAATAATATACATTTAAAATGTATTTTATGTGATTTTCAAATTCAATTTTCATATGATATTGTCATCTTAGCACAATGTATGGTTTAGAGAAGGAAGGACACAGAGAACATGTCTTTTTTCACCGCGGGGGTGGCGAAGAAGTTTCAGAGGGAAGGCCGTATCGTCGATTGGGATTTGGAGAATTCCTGATCTCTGCTTATGACCGATGAGTCTTTTCGAAGTACACCCTTCAAAACATGTAAAGATAAATGTGCCAACAATCTGTATGCCACATATGCCAGTTGAGCTCTAGTTTCGAAGTCTTTGTGGCGACACTTGAACGTTATGTGAGCTAACACAAAGTCAACTAACCACCTAGTAGGTCTATGACCAGTTCTATTGAAGTCAATTTCTTTCATTAGTATACGCATAAAACACAGAGCTGTTTGTGCCGATCACTTCAATTAATATTTGATGTGCGTGCATATTTGTTTCATTTTGGAGTATACACATGTTATATTGCGGTAATTGTCCTAGAGTCAATAATTGAAGACAGTTTTTCCATATTGGAAAAGAAAATATGGTTCCAGTCAAAATGAGTTGTAAATCCAAGACCAACATGAAACTTGCATGTGGTATAGTATTTTTCTGGGCTGTCCTGTCACCACCCTCCAAAAAAGGTAGCCAACGACAAACTATTTTTTTGCCCCAAAATAAATAGAGTGTAAGCTGTTTATTAAAGAAAAATAATAGCCTATATTATACAACTTGAAATGCATAATCGAAATGATAAAGATACCAATAGTGATGGAGATCGCATTTGTTTATGAGTCAATTTCATCGGGTTAGCAGTGCGAATCACAGACCGATAACCGGATGCCATATAACATTGTGATGTTGGACACTAACCATATAACATGCAGCCGCATGACAAGTCATGAGGTCATAAATATATTATGACATTTGACGCCATTGTGTACCTGTTACCTGTCATTAATATTGATTTTCCGCTTTGTTTCCTTTTTTTCGTGTTTTATTTTCATTGTTTGACTTTTGATTTGATTCCATATTACTAACAGGCTAGACAGAATACATGTAGATGATTTGTGACTTTGTGTAGGAGTCATTATCGGGATATAATAGGCTTCGGATAAATATCCGATTGGCCTTCGGCCCACCGGATAGTATTCATCCACCTTGGCCGATAATATTTCCGATTCACGAGACAAACCATCAATTGTCTATATATCACTATGATACAGTAGTACAGTCATGTCGCCATATTCAGTTAAACTAGCCATGATTTTTGTATGGTATAAAGAATGGCGAATGATATATAAAAGAAGTGTGAGTCAAAAAAAGAATATCTACATAAAAAGCGGAACGGATTTTGTCTGTACTTAGACTTGTCAAGTACCTTGACAGTTATCTAGATGCATTAAGCATATATCGTGATCTCATTCATAATTCTCCAGCACCCAGTCAAACATGGAGCTAACGGAGTCTGGTCTGTGTGTCTTGTTGCCAACTTGAAGCTTCTTCATATTATCAATGGCTATGTCGTGGAACAGTTTTAATGTTTCACCACAAACAACCATTCCATTTACACGGCCAGTTGATTCATCTCTCTGCCTTTTTGTCCCGCTTTTGTTAAGCTCCTTGACCGGGATCTGTAAGAGTGTCATGACTGTCAGCTCTTTTTCATGATTTTAACAAGGCTAGAGGACGAGCAACAGAATATCATTTGTTTGGCACTTTAGTTAACAACCCTGACCACACTCGTTGATGCAAACATGGTCTGTATTAAAGTCACAATGATTAAATGATCCATCCTTACTGATGGACGCAACATATGACCTAGCCCGATCACCGATGCTCAAAATTCACCATCGTTATCAACTACTGTGTGTCCGCTGTCGTTTTCCTTGAAAACATCCTCCACTAAGTCCTGACGTATTGTTGGTGTCCTTTCAAAGTGGTTTAGTAAGAATGGTTCTAATTCTAAAAATCCAAGGACATAACTGTTAAACCTTGGGGTAACTTTAATTTCAATACAGCTACATATATAGAACATTTATACAAATCATTCATATGATAACTTTTTAAAGGGAAAGCGAATAAAGAAACTCAATAACAGTTGTATGTAAATTTAATTGTTAGGCGGGGTAGGCCTAGTCAGTTTTGCTAGAATCTCGGTTTTTAAAATTGAATCCTCGGAGAATTAACGGATCTTCTGCAGGCAAATTGTCATACTTTACATGTAGTCACGCAGTCATTAGGAAATGAGTTATAATTAAACTTGATTCAACTAGGAATATAAGAATGAGAAAAGATTTGTCGATCACATTATTGATATGTTTACTTTCCTGACCGCTGCTTATATTTCAATGAAATGAGTATTATAATAAATGTTATATATAGTAAATGAATGAAGAATGATTTTAACTCTTATCCGCAGTTCCTTTTTAGACTGGAGTATTTTACAGGGGGTTTAAAGATTAAATGTTCAAATGATAGATCACGTTTGAAAACAGCGGAGGAACTTTAACAACGCCGTAATAAATGACGTCACTTTGACAGCGATTTATCGATTATTGCGCGTTAAACCATAAGGTGGGTTTTCTCACGTCGTACGTCATATTTTTAATCAATATAATCTACCAAACGCTATAGAATTTTCTTTACATTGAAAGTATTAAAAAAATGTGTGGGTCGTTTTACAGCAGATGGCTAGATACAAGGACCCAGATGCAATAATTCTTCATAAGGATAGGCTATTGTTCAAGCTGCATTGCCAAGACAAATTATGAAAGAAGTAGAAACGTTGAAACAAGTGCTGGAGTAAAATTAACACTGCTTGTAGAAAAGACAGGTGAATATTCTCTATACATGTGGACAAACAACATGGATTACAATTCTACAATCTTCAATGGCTATATCACATACCCACGGTGTGGGTGTAATTGAAACAGTCAAGACTAAATACAAACAAATGCACACGATTGCTACAGTTTACTTGACAAATAAAGATATAAAAGAAACTGAACACTATGGTCAAAGAGGGTTGAACGCAGACAGATATATGTGCTCTGAAGGACATGCTAGAATTATTGATTTAAGTTTCCAAGCCCTTGAGGCAAATTATATTGGGATGACAGGGTTTACTGCTATTAACCTCTATTAACACAGATATTTTATTTCTACCAACAATTGACAAAATCCAATTGAATGGAAACATGTCTTGATAAATCCTGTCATCACATTGACCATTTTTCAACAGTGTATGCTGCCAATACTGAAGGACACAAGCTAGATAGAAAAGCTGTATGCAGAGCTATCTGCGGAGATTTCCGTGTTTTTGACCCTCTTGATAACTTATTGATACATTAATGACTCTCACTCAATATTTGGAAAAATTGTATTAGAGTAAAATTTTGGTAGATATGCGCTCATGTAAGTCATCAATTGAGTCAAGGACTGGGAAGCTATAGATCAAGAATTTGGAATAAACATAAAACACTTTCATAACTGCAAAAAGAACAGCAAATTGGACAGCACAATTTGCAACTATGCCAGACCAATATGCTTTTAGATGCTGCAATAGGCTTTGGCAGGTCTTTCCACAGATCTTATTTTTGAGCAATTTCTAATAAGAAGTCTGAAATAAGTAGGGAAAATGACAAGAAACAGAAAATGTCAGGAGCACAATGTGTATAATAGTTATTATCAGTGCTTAGCTATCCAGAGATTAATTGTACCTTGTAAAAATTTCCTCCGAAGAAGGTCAAGACATGAGATAAAAAAAAGGAGAGTCTGAAATAAGGACTGATTTTGACTGATCAGATGTGTTTGTCTTTGAGAGGTTCATTTGCTCGGTTCGTTACATTGGTGGTAGCATTTGGATGAAGAATTCTCCTTCTATCAGAGTTGCCTTTCACACATATCTCCCAAGGGCCAAGACTTGGGACGAGTCTTCTCGGAGGTGGGAGTTATGTAACGTTCCTTGAATGTTTATGCAAATTAGGGAACCTAATTAATTGTTGTAGAGAACATGCTGGTATATATGTTACAGGGAATATGTATAATCAGGGAATATGTATAATCCCTGAAAATTTCAGGGATTATGTATAATCCCTGATTCACTCAGGGAATATACATAATCCCTGAAAAAAGCAGGGATTATACATATTCCCTGATTTGATGTCCAGATTTTTAGACATATTCCCTGAAATTAATTCTGTCTTTATTTTCTGGATTTACAAATCATTTACAAGTAATTTCTGCAGTAAAACAAACACACATTATCATTTGAACCAGTTTATTTCTGAAAGGACATCACATGTACATGTAACATATTAGATAGCTTCAGATTAAAACAATGTTATCTTATTTCACACATGCATTTCAGATAATTGTAGTTGATTCTTTAACCCTTTCCTCAACAGGCTTAAGGAACTTGGTTAGATGATCTTGGTACACCATAATCCATTTGGAATGTTCCTGGTTCATTGCCTGCATGTCTATCAGATCAACCTGCGCTCTGGAATTAAAGTCCTTGCTAATTAGTGGTCTAACAACAACTTCTTTAGTAGTTGGTCTCTTGCGTTTTCGATGGCACTCAACTTACATGGATTTGTACAATGACAGGACGTCTTGTGTGATATTGGCATACTTACTATTTGCTTCTTTCACCATTTTGTCTCTCCCACCATGGCCAGTTGCTAGATGTACTCTCTTTACTATGTCAAATGTTTCTTCAATAGTCACAAAGTAAGTTGGATGTTCATCTGGATGCTGACGTTTTCTGATAAGCTTCTCTACATCTCCACACTTAAGTATTTCATACTTCGTTAGCAAGTAATATTGATGTGGAGACTTCTTGGAGCATGCAGAACCTTCAATTATCTCATTGATAATTTTGTTGTATTCATCCTTTGGTATCAACACTCTCTTGTTTTCTTCATACAGTTTGTATAGTTTCTGCCTAAATTCAATTTCAAGTTCCATCTTGTGTCTGTTGTTATAGAATGTGGTCTAGATCACCTTAGCCTTATTATTTAGTAGTTATCATTGTGTTGCATTATACTGCAAGCAGGTCATTGGTCATTTTCAGCTGAAGCAATTTTTAACCAAATGACTGTTTGCTTTACAGTTGATGAAAACAAGTTCAAACAAATAAGAATAATGTAGGCACTTAAGTCCTGTTCTTTACAAGATTAAAAGAAAATGATTACTTAGTTATACATAATTGACAACATAATCTGTTCACCTTGCAGGGGGTGTTAAAAACTTGAAACGCTTATTTCTAGATTAAGAACATCAAACATAAATCCCGTGCAAACAACTTAATTATTGTTTAACCAATTGGATAGATTAGTATGATTGACGTTGAAAGACAGAATATGTAAATGTGAAATGTGATATCCTTTCAGAAATAAACTGTTTTATATGAGAAATTATGTTTGGTTTACTGCAGAAATTACTTTATGCACTCTCTTTAATTAACTACAGATATTTCTTTAAAATGAATCGTAAATCCAGAAAATAAAGACAGAATTAATTTCAGGGAATATGTCTAAAAATCTGGACATCAAATCAGGGAATATGTATAATCCCTGCTTTTTTCAGGGATTATGTATATTCCCTGAGTGAATCAGGGATTATACATAATCCCTGAAATTTTCAGGGATTATACATATTCCCTGATTATACATATTCCCTGTAACATATAGATAGAGAGCACAACAATGTTTTTAACTGATCTGATGTGTTTGTGTCTTTGATGTCATTTGCTCCTTTCGTTACATTGGTGGCAGTGATGAGATGAAGAATACTCCTTCTATCGAAGTCCTTTTCCACATATCTCTCAAGGGCCAAGACTTGGGACGAGTCTTCTCGGAGGTGGGAGTTATGTAACGTTTGTTGAACGTTTATGCAAATTTGGGAACCTAATGCATCTTTGTAGAGAACATGCTGGTATACATATAGACAACACAACTGCTCAGTATACGATAGTGTTTTCCACTAATAGGACGTGTATTTGTTTTTGAGAGGTTCATTTTGCTCGGTTCGTTACACATGTTAATGCTGATGTAGCCAAAGGTTTTGTTTGACCGATAAGTTAAGACGTAACAGAAATCTCAACCGGCTTACTCAATATTGGAACTTGGAAATTGTTTTGCTGAAAACATTCAACAAGAATGTACAACTATTAAAGATGGTGGTTTGCTTATTCAACCCTTTTCATGAAACTATGGGACAACATTCGAAACAATGTGCTCCAATTATTGTTATATTATATATGAAAAATATCAAGAATGTCATGGATGTTTTGATGGACATCCCAACATACCTTCCGTTTAAGTCTATAAAGCATACTAGTGTTAATAAATAATAGAAAAAAAAAGGTATTTTCCCCTATCAACCAAAGATCATGCTGAGGGGTGCCAATCTACTGAAAGTTGTCACTGTAGTGAACTCAGCTTAAACAAATAATGACAAGCTAGTGCCTCCGTGCTGTTCTGGAGATATATTGTCAAACAGAAGATTTTTCTAGTCTGACCTGGTATCTAACAAGAAAAAGGTATGGTATAGTATGTCAAGGTTTTGTATATTAATGCAATTATTACCATAGCCTTGCTTTGGTTGAACCTTCCCCATTGTCCGTAGTAATTCAACTGTCACTCCTTGCCCCTCAACGTCAAGAAAATAGAAATGGTTCAGGGGAAGGCAGCATGATTGGTGTTCAACCATGCTAACTCAGCTCAAATGGATACCACTTTAAGAGCGATAAGCTCAGACATAGGCAGTAATAATGTGACATGTTGTCACAGAATTGATTGGTAATCCACCTGCAATCCTTCCACCCATTACATCGGCAAAAGGAAACATCTTCCTCCTACCCTATTCCAGAAGTTGTTCCTCCCAGTTCTGGAACACCCTTCCAAATGAAGTAATCTATCAACTTCTTTAAGGCACAAAACGACCAGAACAAATGTTCTGCAGAAAGTTTCTTTAAATACCGTGACCATTAGGCAATAACCAGTCCTGGCTATTGTAAACTGCACATCACAAATGATAAAAAAAGAGCTATTTATATTCGACTTTTCACCAATTGCACCGATACGAGGATAACCCTATGTGGTATGTGTACCAGGAAAGAAAATATGCAGACTACTACCTGTATACATGACGTTACTGAATTTGGCTACATATCAAAGATACTTTGGATTGGAAAGATGACAACTCTCTTGAAAAAGACACAAATAACTGAGAGGAAAATGTGAATAATTAAACCATGTTTCAAGTCCTTGTGAGGTTAAATGACTAAGTGAAAACCTATTTATATGTCTTTTTTAATGAAATGGAGCTAAAGCAAAACGACCAGAACAAAATGTTCTGCAGAAAGTTTCTTTAAATAATATGATCATCAATGGTTGACATCTCTATCTGGATTAGCTGCAAAATATTATGCTAAATATATAAAGAATATAAAAGTGCATATCAAAAAGATTGGGGTTGGCACATAGATCTGTGAGTTCTGATTTGCCAGCTGCAACCGACAAAGAAACTATTAAAAATATCGGCTGTACCTTGCGATTAGAGACGTTACTCTCGTTGTAAACATGGACTTCTGTGTATGGGTAGTTGTGGGGAATGTGGGGAAATATGTTGCAGCAGTAGTTAAGTTCCTGATGATGAAGACATGCAAGGACAATGACATAAACAACCCAACACGTGAATATGTACATGAAATCATGTGTCATATCTCTTTACTATTTAGTCAGTAACTTCAGTGCTTTGATCTGTTATATATTGCTTTATAAACAACAAATAAAGCTACACTTGTCTTATTGATAGTATCTTTATGATTTCTTGTACATTGAAACTAGTTTTGATGTGTTTTGGTTTATTGAAAGTGAATCCGATGTCTGATTTGGTACAGAAAGCTGTGCAAAATATATTTAGAAAGTGCTTCCAGGGGCTTACTGCTTATATAGCCTTTTGAGTTAAGATGTCAATGATTTATCACAAACAGAATTTTGAAAGTCATAACTCATTTGCTTAATGATTCACAAGATTTAACAGTAAATGTATAGAGATTTGAACCAACAATGAAAAACACATTTTGTCAAAATGGCATAATTTGGACAAAAACGGCAAAATAGCCCTCATGTTAAATAGCTATTTTAACTACTTTCTCCTTCGATTTTCTTTTAGGACTTTTTTCCTAGGCTACAAGAGACCTTATAGAAGACAATCCACCAAAAATTTCTTGTGAAGGAATTTGTTTGAGGTTGACCCCTTATTATGGCTAGGATGACTGGCCTATATGCATACACTTTTTTGCAACGAAGTGTTTACATCAAACTAGCAAGATTAACATACGGTTGGCATTGTATAACTTGCACAGAAAGAACATCAGGGTATACGGGGTTCAATACCAACAAAAAGCAGAAAAACCTTCTGGTTTCTTACAAAATTAGTCCAAATCGAAAGTGAGACTTGTTATTCAAGAAGTCCCTTAGCAAAGTCGTGTGTAGACACATCCATTATTCTCTACTGACAATTGCATTCAATCCAATACAGTCTGACAATATGTCTAGCCTGTGAACAAGTCCGGAATGTATATTTCCTTTTTTTGTTTTGACTGTAATTTTGGATTGTGGACTAGGCCCAAGTTTTTTTCCAGTCGGCCATGTTGATCTTCTAAGTTTATCGTACATCGTCACGTGACAGCCCACCTGACGTAACCTATTACCATATAGCGGATGTAACATCCATGGGCTCATGCAATAGGGGTCTTCCGTCAATACGATTTTGGTGACTTTTTTTTATGAATATTTGTTTGAAGCATATCTGAATATCATATGCAAATTCCACTCTTTACATATATATTTTTATCGTATGATGTCCGGGAATTTTAACAATGATCTCAATGTGAATTTTCTATAGGTAAGCAGTGTTAATTTTGGATACCATTATATCCTTTCACAAAAATTTGACTGTGAACATGTGAACCTTATTTCCCTTATGCAAAATCATGGAAATAGGTCAGAACTTACCAACACAGCACTGATAGGCATGGAAGCTTGTTTCATTTTTTAAATAGCAACTTTTGAATCCTCATGTACAGAGTAAACTTCTGACATTGACTTAACCTTGTCATCGTTAACATGTCCTCCAATATTTGACTTTGGAACTCTCTCCTGGAGCATATTCCAGCTGCACTGTCTCCTATTTGGTTTCACTGTGCTAAATATCAAGAGATAAAAGACAGAATCAATTGAAGATACCTTCTTGGACAAGAATGCACAATTAGTTTTTCAATAATGTACAGTTTTGATCAGGGTTGGGAAGCTGTCAATAATCTAGTTCTATATAACTTTAGGACGTTTTCATTAGTTTTTTCTGCATTTTCTGCACTTTATCTGCATCAAAGGGGGATAACAAATCTGTTACCAAAGAGGTACTTGCATAGTAGTCAGAAAAACGTGTTTTATTTGTGTTTTATTCAGATGAAATTTACTGTATGCAATATTTTCAAAGAATTATCATATTATCCATAAAACTTTAAAAGGTTATTATTATTTTATATGTCTCAGGAATATTAAGCCCCAGCTTCTTTTTACAAGTTTAAAGTTATTTTAGTCGTTTTTATAAAGGTTTTTCAAAAACAATTACCATGGAAAATGTCATTTGATCAGAAAAACTAACTCCATATATATTTTTTTGCATTTTTTATTTCAAGATTTTTACTTCACACACTAAAAAATAAGAAAATTCTATGAAAGGAATTTTTAGATATCTTCATTTATTTGTAATATACATATCAATATTCCTTGTATTTTGTTGAATACAAAAATTTGAAAAACTGGTTTAGATAACCAATATTATTCAGATTGTAATAATTTAAAATGAAATTGAATTATAAAGTATTGAATGTATGAATTCATGTTTTTTGTGATAATAAACCTTCCAGAAGTTATTTTATTACCTTTGAAGATGGTATGGTCATTTTGACATTATTGCCCCAAATTAATGTCTTCTCCACCAATGATAGCGTTCTCTTGGGGGATTTCACATGTGATTGTTTCATTTGCTGCAACAAAATTCGAATGTTCTTCACCACTGCCACTTTCATTATATGTCCTGTTTGACTCTTGTCTCAACAGTATCCCATATATATCTGAAGTAAGTGTATTAAGCACTGAATCTCCAAAAAGGTGTTGATGGACTGCCCTTAACACTGCCTTGCCACTTATCATTTGTTCAATTGTTTTTGGCGCATATATGGTCTCCAACACGTCTTGCAGTCCAGTTGCAAGCATATTAAGTTGACCTATACTTCCAAAAAAATCATATAAAAACATCCTAATCTTAGAACAACATTCTTCAATGGACTGTCATGTGTCTCACTTTGTACAATTGAAGACACTTTCCAGTAAAGAGGTTGATTGGATGTCACAATAGGTGTAGCTTGGTACCTAATAGCTTCTGTACACACAAAACATAAAGTTGAGTAAACACTGGACAAAAAGCACTAGGTTTTAGATCAATCATTGGTAAGAACTTGTTTTTTACCTTAATGGTCGGGCAATTTTCAAAATGATATCTAGGTAGTCAGTTGGGTCTTGGACATTCCTGGTTCTAAGATTCTTCAGATTGATGCATGGACGCTCGAGTGGAGCCTTGTGAAACTTGATGTTTATCTTGCCTGAGGAAATGAGATCTTCAGTAGAAACATGAACTCTAGATATTTGAGAATCTTCTTTAACACCAGGGGTAACGGACCTTACGACACAGAGCAGTTAACCACACCAACCAAAAACAGGGGGCGTCACTCTAATCATCTCCGACTTTTCGACTGAAATGGCGTAATGCACAAACAGGGATCCCTGTTTGACATTAACAATGTTTTAAGATAATTTTATTTGAAATCGGAGATAACCTTACAGAAAAAGTACATGCCTTTGTTGTTGGATGCTACCTTCATAGCGAGATATTATTTTTGGAAAATATGTAGAATTTGTGAGAGTAAAAAGAAGAAAGGGAATATCTCTGTTATATATAACATGGATATGTCTCTGGCGTTAGAGGAGAGATTTACCCCAGCAGTCTGGGGTTCGATCGGCGCTAAATGTGATCAGTCCATAGTACCATCGAGCCCGGGTTCAATCGGCATTGATCCGTTCGGCATTGGTTCGACCAACTCTGATCGTATTACATACTAATTCAAAGCAGTCATTATGCAGTATTTGTTGGTTATGAACAAAATGATCTTATTTTCATTTTCTTAAACGGCTTTGATTTTCATTTTAATATAACAGGTTTTCTAAATGATACACAGACCTTTTTATTTTTTTGTCAACCTCTGGGCCAATTTCAATGAAATATCATGCGAAGCATCCCTAGTTGGATGGGAAGATTTCTCAGAAAAAAATAGTCATGTGACCAAAATGGCTTCCATGCCCATATTTGGTAAAAACCTTAAAAACATCTTATCAAAAACCATTGGTCAGATTTCAAAATAATTTCACAGGAATGTTCTTTGGGGGCCCTTCTATAAAGATTGGTAAAAAAAGTTAGACAGCTCGAAAAACGGCCACCAGGGTGCGTTGAACTTTGAAAGTGTTTTTGTTTTCACTATATACATGTATGGTAAAATTTAATAAAAATATTTTCTTCCTAAACCTCTTGGAAAATCGATGTCATGCTGAGCATCATAGTTGGAAGGGAGAAAGATTTGTCATTTAGCAAAATTAGTCATGTTACCAAGATAGCTGCCATGTCTATATTTGGTTAAAACTCTAAGAAAAATCTTCTTGTCAGAAACCACTGATTAAATTTCAGAATTAATTCTGCAGGAATGTTCTTTTGGGGCCCCTTTTTAAAGATTGTTCAAAGAATTTTTATACCTAAAAAAAACCCATGGCCACCAAGGTGCGTTAAAATATGAACCTGTTTGCATTTCCACTATATACTTGTATTGTTGAATTTTTAACAAAATACATCAATATCGAGTTGGATGTCAAAATATGCCAAAATGATAACCACAAAATGGCAACAATAGATCATACTGGACAAAAGTGCAGGCTGATCTTCGTACATACAATCTGTAAAAGTAAAATATTCAGTTTCCGCATTCTAAGAATTATGCACCATTTTAATGTCCCACATCGAGCATACAGTTTCAAAGTTGTAAATTGGGAATAAAAGCATAGAAGCGCAAGAAACTGTGTAAAAGTTAAAAGCAATGCTTCTAACTATTCTTCAAATAGGTGGTAATCTCAGGTGAGCGATTCTAGGGCCATTATGGCCCTCTTGTTAATAATTTCAGTTGGTGAATTATGTATTTCATACATTTTTGACAAAATGTACTGACAACAAGAGATGGTTTCTGTTTGTCAACCATCAGCCAATTGGGAAAGCTACGGAGGCCAATGGCATTTTGACATTTAAAGCGATGAGCAAATCTTTATGACCGATAAAATACCAATACTCGCTCACCAAAACTCGAAATTAAGTCACCAATGACAATGAAAAATACCAACAGTTTTACTGATTTGAGTCCAATTTAAGCCTGACTGTCAGTGTGAACACCCCAAAACATTTTGTATTTAACGAAACATTACAACCTATTTTGTACAGTCGAGCCGCGATAGTCTGAACGTCGTTAATCCGGATTATTCACCATCCGAACAGAATTTTTAGGGAACGGTCCTTACCTTCATCAATTTAACTGTTTAATGCGGAAAATCCGCGTTCCGGAACCGGACAAAAAAATTCGGGAACCAACAGTCACTTTTCAGTATATATATGGCTAGTCCGGAAACCAGTATAATTGTTCATTTTGCGGTTACAGTGCGAATGAAGGGATCGGTCTTCTGTTGTAAACGGCATTCACACGTTTTGCAAACTGGCATGTATGCTTGACCATAACATGTCACCTAGTGTAGTGTACTGGAAGGTGTTGATTGATTGTTTGTTAGTCGGTCATTCTGTCAGTTGATTGGTCCTACATAATTGTAATTAGGGTCGCATGTCGATAGTTGAGTTTGTAAAAGTTGTTGATTGGCTGCTCAGACAGCGATCAGGAGACAATGTCTGGCAATCATTTTCAATTATTACTCAATCGATATGCTCCTTTTCCCTATAAATAAACTCTTCACAATCCCACCCTCTTCATTTCTCGATTATTGAAATAAGAAGATCTTGAAGATGTCTACACCCACAGCCAAACGAAGACGTGTCACAATACCAGTTTCTTTGAAGAAAGAAATCTGCAGATACAAGAAAGACAACCCAAAGTCGACGCTACAAGACATACGGTTGCATGTCATTAGACATTCATCCCTCAACATTGGAAGATCAAAATAATAATTGTGTATTTCTTACTTCATAGTAATTATCATGATACATGGACACCGTGTGAAGGTAAACATTTCGCTGTAACTCGCATATTCTTTATTCCGGAAAATTCGTTAATACAAACATTTCTCCTAGGAACGAAAGGGTTCGGATAAACGAGGCTCGACTGTATAACATTTCACTTTTGTTATACATGTCACATAATATTTTATTTAATCCACGCAAACCAAAACAAGTTGGCTACATGGGAGTTTCCTTTTAAACCATATCATGAAAACACTGTTTTTCATGTGTTGTGAGAAAATACGTATTTTTTCTGAAATGTCGTTGGTCCGGACATTTAAAATCCATGTTTGTCAGGTTTTATTGTCTTATTAGATGCTGCAAGTAAGAATCAAAGCGCTGATAGCGCTGAAGGACTAAGGTGCGTTTAAAGCAAGATGATTGGGGATACATTTGAAAACTTCTTTGGGCAACATCTCAAGGAAAACAGCTGCTCCTTTTTCAAACATTACTATACTTATTATTTCTGTGAACAGAGACTGGGCGATAGTCTATTTTTCGAACATCTGGACATTTTACGATTTCCCATGAGGCAACAGTTATGATAACATAGAGCAAAACAAAGCGAGTAAATCCGGACTACATTCCTAGTTACAAGAAGGTATTAGTCTGTACAGTGAAGGCAGATGTTTAAAGAGTAATTGGGGTCAGACCGCTGTTTGTGTATCGATAAAGTACCGTCCCTCAAAAAGTGGTATGTAAATTCAATGGACTAAGGTGCTGACGCACCCTTAGTCCAAAAATATATAAAAAATCATCAACAGTGGGTTGGGTTGGCTACGGATGATATACAAATAACCTATAAGGCTTTTCTTTTGGGCACCGGCTAATGTGCGAACAGATAGTACAGGTTTCTATATGAACCCTCATTCTTTTGTTTTATATGCTTAAACAAAAGATAAGACAGTCTCTTCTTGGTTACATCAACCAAAGGAGAGACGAATAGATGCTACCCAATCATGTTGATCCCCCCAGGCCAATTCAAGTACTAGAAGTGTTAGTCTTTCGACTGTAGTGTTCAATATTGTCTTTTCCAATGATGTCTCGTCCAAGTTTGTTCTTACTGTCATTGTCTTGTCCAACATCATTTTGTTACAACTTGTCATGACCACAAGTAGGTCACACCAGAAAATGATTGAAATGCTAAGTGATAAATTCCGAATGAAGTATTTCGATGGAAGGATTATTTAATATTTTATGCATTGTCTTTAAAAAAGATACATGCTGTTAATTGCCATTACACATAAGAAAGGGCAGTAAATATAGTAAATGACAAGATAGCTCTGAGTGGCCTCTGTGGTCGAGGTATTAATGTCGCTGACTTTTCATCAATGGTCCCTCATCGCTTTGGGCTTGATTCTCTTCCAAGGAAGTAAACCATAAAATTAAATAGCCTCGCCTGTCGTGTCTGATATTTCTGGATGAAACTATTTGTAATGAGAATGCAAATGCAAGTCTTATAGTCAAATAGAGACCAAACCTACTACTTTCATGAATTAACCTGATTAAGTTATTTCATGTGAAATAACTTTATATAGATATAGTCACATCTTGATGCATATTTCACACACAAATTTAAACAATCTGCTTTATTTATCAAGATTTTAATTTGAATAAATCATGTCAAAACTATTCAAATAAAAATATGTTTTTTTTACAACTAAATTAATGGTCAGACACTGATTACATAAAGTTGTCCACTTGCATCGTTAATTAGCCTGTGCTGTGTACGCATATTAACCGTTGCATTAAAATAATCTTTTTTCACCATGTTCAAGGCTTGAAAGACTAAAACCAATGTGATTGAGAAGTAACAGTTAATGTGCGTTTATATTCCCAAAACAATGTCATTAAGAGTTTGATAGCTTTAAATATGAATATTAAATATTGTCTTTTTAATCAACTTTGAGAAGTTCGTAGTAATTTCTTCCTCACTTTGTTGGTTTGTTTTTTAATACAAGTGCATGTCGAACGCACATATCAGTTTATATCAATGAACAAATATATCACATGTTCTGTCAGAGAATTAAAATGAGAAACTTTGTGCTAAGATATTAAAAAAATAAACACACCCCGTCATCACATGTCAACACATAGTTATTAGTATAGAAGCCAGTGCCTGTACATATAGAAGCAATGCAACGCGGGATTATATGCATAGAAGCTGTTTTGATTAAACAACATGATATCGCGACACATCAAACATCGAATACACGCCATTTAAAAAAAACCGTGGTGTATGCATAAGGATCTAGCAAAATCATAATACAAGTGCATGAATATTACTTACATTGTAACAGAAATGATCTGCAATTGTTTTGACACTGTCTGCAACTTCCGGCGATAATCGATGACAACTTCCGCCGTGGAGTCCATGTGTGTCAAAATAGATTTCACGAAAAATTAAAGATGTTTCCTCTATATCTTTTAAACAGCTGCAAATTAACGTGGCAATTTTTAAGGGAACATTAGGTAATAAGTGATTTATGCGATGCAATTGTTTTTATTTCTCTTGTAATTTGTTTGAGATAAAACTGCATCTGTCCTGGCCTATTGCCTTTATCACTCATTTTCTTAAAGATCTTGTTCCAGTTATCATATTATTCACATTGCTATGCAAAAAAAGTATTTGTTTTATGGAAAATGAATATAAACCTGCAATATTTGATCAATACAACTATGGTGTACTTTACTGGCCACCTGATTTTGCTGAAAGAAAAGCAGTTTTAAATCATTTTTTTTTCTAACTTTATCTACCTACTTAAATCTGCAACTTTTTGCTTTGAGCTATCATGTATGTCTAGTTTCGCACAAAGCATTCAGAAATTCTTTTACAATTTTGTCTAGGTTGAATCTTACATTGAATGGCCTACATATAGTAGGTGTATCATCCAGTTAGTGATGACAATGGGCGTTTTCGGTCATTATCTTATCAAATATTATTCAAGTATGAAATTTAAAGGCAGAGTCTGTCATTTTTCAACCTTATATTATATATATATATATATATATATATATATATATATATATCGGTCATTATCTTATCAAATATTATTCAAGTATGAAATTTAAAGGCAGAGTCTGTCATTTTTCAATATATATATATATATATATATATATATATATATATATATATATATATATATATATATATATATATATATATATATATATATATATATATATATATATATATATAAATATATATATATATATATATATATATATATATATATATATATATATATATATATATATATATATATATATATATATATATATATATATATATATATATATATATATATATATATATATACTATATATATATATATATATATATATATATATATATATATATATATATATATATATATATATATATATATATATATATATATATATATATATATATATATATATATATATATATATATATTGTATGTCGTCTGGGAACTTTAACAACCCTATTAAGTGTAAACCGGTTAAGATAATTATTTTAAAAAAAGCAATAAATAAGAGTTCTTAGCAACATTTCAGCATACCTATTCATATTTCAGTACACATAAAAACTGCATTCCTTTTACATAGCTGTTGTCAGTAAAACTGGAAGTGATTTATGTTTTTGAGAGATAAGAATATGTTTTACCACAAGACACCCAGCAGACATGGGGTATATGGCCAGGTTAATATTAGCCAAATGACTGTTGTGTGAGTGCTGCTCTATGGTAAGCATGGCAGGGAGTCTCTGAGATAAGTGGGTTTGAAACTTGACAACAATTAGGCTGTCCTATCCAATTTACTGTAGGAAATGTTTATTAGAGGCATGCTTGGTTAGTATGTAATGGTAACCAGACATTGCTATGCAGATGAATAGTTTGCTGCTAAACCCATTTACTCTTCCTAGAAGTGGACTATTGATAGACTTAACAGACTTACCTCATTTCTGTTTTTTTTTTAAGTTAACTGTTCTTTTATCAGAATTGACAAAGGGAGGAGAGAGCCACTTCCTCATTTTAAGCTTCAACCATTAATAAAAAATTGTTGGTTGAATGATTCAAATCCAGGAATTAATACCAATGCCATCTGATTTGCTCTTTGTTTTCAAAATACTGAATCTTTTAATGAAGATATGGCTTATTCATTAGCCATCTGATTATCAAAAATCAATTATTCATTCATAAAGTGTCACTCAATGAATTAATCATATTGGTAAACTGCAAGTCAATAAATTGCATATTTTGTGCTTTGAATTGTTTACTACTGTTTTTGTTATTTTTTTTTTTCAATTGTCATTCAACAGTCATTCAACAATTAGTCTATTGAAATCAAATTCATATAACATGTTAAAATGAACAACACAAATCATATACAATATAGTGAATGGTTAGTAAGTGTTTCATATTTCTGTAGATATTTTCAAACCTTTTTTGTTTATAGAGTGGCAAATTGGACAGATGTGTATCCTTATCTGTAAAATTTCCATAATATTTGCCTAATTATGTTTGAATCCATCGTCTTGCTAATAATTTAGCAGTAAGACTGGTTTGTGGGTTAGTTTGAGCATTTTCACCTTGCCATTAACTAGGATCAAACAGGTACTAGAGGCCGACACTCTACCACTCCACTGCTGCTGATAAATGCTGAAATACAACAAAGATCTATATAGTTAACAACACCCTTTTTGGATAAGATTTCTGATATCTGCATTCAGGCAACAATTTCATTATGAGCACACTTAAGCTAATATAGATTCATCAAATAGTATGGAACGCCGTTTGCACAATGATTCGCTTAAACTATGGGTTTAATAGTCAAACATAGTTAAACAATAGTTAAACATAGTGTTTAACTCTTAAACCCACAGACTTGAACCATGGTTTCAACTTACCGAACTTTAAACTACAGTTCAAAGTCTTAATCCATAGTTGCAAGATGAACCTATAGGTTTAACTGTTAAACCATATGTTGAAGAGAAATTATTGTACAAATCGCGTATGAGTACTTTTGAACTATGGGTTTAAGGTCTTAAACTACAGTTTTCTCTTAAGCCCTATGTTTAACAGAATTATTGTGCATTTGGTGTTAAAGGCCTAGTTTAGTCCTTCTTTAATTGACCCCCCCCAAAACCAATAACCAGATGCCCACCCGGTGTGATGACCAGCTGTGATAATTAATTGGGATTACGTAATACCATGTATAGCACTGTGTCAAACTGATGGGTGACAATTTTTTTTAAAGAGGACATTTAAGCAGCAGAATTGATTTTTTTTTCAATTAGGCTTCAAATATTTTTTTTTGGAAGTTTGAAAGGTTTTTTAGTAGTTTTTTTTTTTTTTCAATTTGTGCCTTATATAAAGATCATTTTACGTAATTATGACTTGCAGCATAGTTATAGTTCCTCTGTAGTATCATCATCATCATCATCATCATCATCAACATTATCATCAAAATCATCATCATCATCAACATTATCATCAAAATCATCATCATCATCAACATTATCATCAAAATCATCATCATCATCAATGTTATAAGTATAACGAGTGCTAATTTATGGAGTAACTAACTTATTATTTTCTTCACATTTCTTAACAGTTTATTAAGAAAAATCTTCTTATCTTGTAAGTTATTGTTTTAAATAAAGAAATCAAGAATTCAACATTTATTTCTTATTAATATTCCACATTATGAAAATTGAAGCAAAATGACATTTTTTTCTATGCAAGACTTGAAATATATTTTTGGAATTTTGGATGTTATTTTAATAGGGGATTGTTTTTTTTAATTTGTGCCTTGAATATAGATTAATTTATGTAAGAATGACTTGCAGCAGGGAATGTTATAGTTCCTCTGAAGTATATTATCATCATCATCACCATAGTATATCATCATCATCATCCATTTTATAATTTTGACAAGTGCTAGTTCATTGAACAACTAACTCATTATTTTTTTTATATTTCTTGTCAGTTTATTAAGAAAAATCTGTTAATCATGTAAATCCTTGTTGTAGATAAAGAAAGTTATAACCAAACACGTATTTCTTATCAATATTCTACATCATGAGAAACCGAAGGGTTGGGGTATTGCATAATCTGACCACCCATTCCTTATCAAGTAATATACAGGAAATTTGCTCCATGCTGTGGAACTGTATTGTTGCCCTGCACCCGATTGTATAAACGTCGGTTAAACTTAACCAAAAGGTTAAATCCCGGTTAACTGTGAATTTCTGGTTAAAAGTTTGGTTAGCTATTGTATAAACGTTGTTCAAAGTTAACCAATGTCGAATTTCTGGTTAAATTTAACCCTGGTCCTGAGGTCGGTTAACTTTTTGGTTAACTTAACCAATTAATATAACACATAGGTAATAGCTTCTCTTGAACCAATCTTACAATGAAACACACAATTTTAACGCCAGGACTTACAAAAAATGAGAGGCTGCAGTTATTTAAGTTATTTGAGATCTAGTTTGACTTTGGAAAACATATCATACTATGCATTTTTTCCAACAACATAACTTTACGCAATCATGTGTGGTGTAACGCACAATATCTAGATTATGGTGTCTTTTTTGATTTGGGATAAACAGTAAGATGGACTAGTAAAATATGCTATTATTCTAACACTCTAATCAAACGTATACATGTTTACATGTGTGCTCGCTCTTACACACTATTTAAATGTGTTAGCCTACAAAATCACGGCATATTTTTGTCTGTGAACAACAAAATCCTTGGACAATTGTTCCAATATTTAGACGAAAAGAGATTGCATTCCTTCAAGAGTGTTACAAATAAATCAATATTCCCCGTGTGGTACCTCAAATACACATGTACATTTAAAGTGTGATGCGATTGGACGTTGCCTTGGTACGATGTAAACAATTGTATTTTCTATCGATGGTTCCAACTTTGTCGAAGAAGTGATAGATCGCATATAATCTAATTTGTATAATAGTTATTTCCTTTAATATCTTTAGATAAATTTTGCTTTATTTTGTGTCTAACCTAGTACAACGATTTGCACAGAGTTTAATGTTAAAATGGCTTTAACATGGCGAAATCCTAGATTACGAATGGCAATTTGGGAAGAGTTTAGTCGAGAAAATCGAAAGAAGATGACGACATCTCTGTCTTGGTTTCAAATGAAAAGGGAATTCAAGAGTTTCTCCCTGCATCTTTGCATATATTTACGATGTATATGATTTAATTCCAAAACTCTTTTTATCATAATCCCAGACTTCTTGTTCCCATATTGCGTCCACGGACAGTTTCGTCACCATTCTTGCATGTCAACATAGGCCGACAATCGCGATCTCAATTTACTTGGAATATATGCTACCCGCAAGCTAAATATCTTACATAGTGCAACTTTTCTTTGTTTCATAGCTAATTATGCTTTCTTTTTAGGTGGTAACTTCTTATTCAATGAAATAAACTACTTATAAGAAGTGAAGCGGTGAAATATTCTCAACAGGAACTGAGTTATTTTGTTGCATTATGGGATATATTGGTTGAAATAACTTGTGGTTAACTCTAACCAGTTTGGTTAGCTAACCACTTGGTTAAATACTGTTATACAAACGGGTTTACCAGATTGGTTAGCTAACCAAAATGGTTAAAGATTAACCCAGGGTTAGCAGTTAACCGAGGGTTAAGTTAACCGACCTTTATACAATTGGGTGCTGTAGGGTGCCCAGTGGGAGATAAGATACCTAGCCTGGGGTCCTGGCCCATGCTAACCCGCATTAGGGCCAGGTGTCAGAGAATGAATTGTCTCTTCTGATTGGCTAACGGATTGCCACTCGCCTTATTATGAAAAGATGGCGTTTGAATTGTGCATTTACCCTTTTTTACCCTTATCATTTTTACCCTTTTCCAACCCTTATTCAGCCTGGGTAGCATTTACCTTTTACAATTTTTATACAATACTCCATTTTTTATAAATTAATTGCACTTAAATGGATTTTGTTCATTTCATTTTATTTTTCTATTAATTTATTGTTTGATTTAAATATTGGGATTCAAAATATCAGATTAAATTGATATCTTTTGTAAAAGAATCAAACTTTTTACTTTAGTAGTTATCTCTGAATGAATTCTACCAAAACTATTGTTTATATATTCAAATGAGTTTTAAATCACACACAAAACATATTGAATGGAAACAAATTGGAAACAAATATCTCCACCAATCAATATTACATATCATCTTAAATCCTTCGATGCTTAAATTTGAGGCTTGTGAAGTGTAATAGGAGATTTTGAAGAAAGAAAGACCACATAAAAATGTGAAAAAATTGGGATTTTCTTCTATCTTTCCCATAGAGTCTTCCCATAACATGTTCTTTTTAATCAAATCCAACGACACATAAAAGGAAGGGGTAAAGGGTTTCACGTATCTCTGGTTAAACAATCACGAATTCAATAACAGGCAATAAAGATAAGAATCCATCCGACAAGAGTTTTGGTATATCAACAAAACGGCATCTGTATTTATTCCCTTAATGCAGTTATAAGTTAGATAACAAACAAGGAAAAAAGAACGTGATTTTTCTTTTCCAAATTATAATCAAAAGCCAAGCTTCTCGACAAATTAAGCACCTTTATTTTTCGTTTTGACAAAATCATATGAAGCCTACAAAATCAATTATAATTAGTATTAAACATTATCGCAATAGGCTTATTTAGTGTTGTTTGAAAGTCTGATTTAACATAAGAACCTGTAGTTGACGAAGTCATCAAAAAGGGGGGAAACGCATGAACTAAGAATAAACTGATTTGGACACATTTAGATCTCAAGAATTTGATATCAGAATTAATACTATTCTAACATATATTGCTTATCAAACGATTTTCCAGATATATTCTTGTCTCGTCATATCTCGTCTTTTAAAACCACGTTTAACTCTTACTTGGAAGATTGACACGCCTTCCTTAATTCTGTAACTATCTTGTCAATATTAAGTACTTTTCTATAACAAATTTAAGCACACGACACCATCTATTACAGACATTCCACCATAAAGTTTACTTTGATCTACTCCGGATTTGTTATATGGTAAAACACGACGCAAAGAGCTTGACTTTTCAATACTTGTGTCACAAACACAACCCTGTTTGGGTGATTTGCGCGGTGTACTGCATTTGTGTTCCATTACAAAACACAACGCTTTAAAATACAATAAAAACCGGAGTCACTATTTCATCTTAAAAGGATCCAACGCTAAGTAGGGTGTCTAAATAGGTACAGTTTCCCATGAATAAGCTTGCAGACTCTTAATCAACGCGCATGCGCAGTCGATGTTGTTTCATTCGGAATACCTCGGCATAACCGAACACTATTGTGTTCGGTAAACTTTCTCTGACACCTGGCCCTAGTTTGCGGTATACGAACGGGCCAGGACCCCAGGCTGATAAGATACCAGACATTCCAAAGACTAGGCCTTTAACTACAGTTTTAAGGCTAAAACCATGGTTTAAAGTCTCTTAAACTATGGGTTAACCCTTTAAGGTATAGAGATAAGGCTTATCAGTGACACTATAGGTATAAACCATCCGATTATCGAAGACCATTAACGCATACATAATTAGTCACCCTGGGTACCTATTTGCACAGGATTATCTCCGATAATTGTTATTGATTGGGGTACTGTTAATCAAACCCAAATTGATGCATTTTACATTCATCTAATAGATTTTCTCAAAGAATAAAAGACAACGAGAACAAAATTTCCTTTAAGTTGATGTTTTTTTCTTTATTAAGTGATACATTCATATCAGGATTAAGTTGTAGAAAATTAAACAAACAATGAAAATGTATATTACGGTGTGAATTATACAAAATCAAAAGTAATAATATGACTTATGTGTTCTCCCTGAGAGATCCCTAATTTGTTTTTCTGTTTTGTCATCAATTGCAGGGAATTTTGTTGCCGAAAAATACCATTCATGACTCGAAATACATACTTTGTTTTTGCATATTTCTCAACAAAGCTGAATCGTTTTACTTCAATTCCCATTCAAACCGTTTCCAAAATGAAGAAAAGAATGTTTTTCAACGCAATATTGCTTTGTAAAGAAGTTAAACCTGGTCCTTCTAATAAATGTAAAACAGTAAAAATCAACTCATTTTGGCAAAGAAACATGCTAATATTTCCGTAAAATACGTGTCCATGGGTGATGAATTTACCAAAAGCTCGTAGTTGTAGTCAAAGTCGGAGGAATGATCTTATTTGCTTGTCCGTGAATTGGTAATATTTATCAACATTTCATCATCTTCAGGCTTAAAAAAACCCGATCAAATTACTGCTCTGAATCTACATTGATGTCTGACTTGCGATCGGAAACACCAAATTGGCTAAATATTTTAAAAAGGCCGTCTTTATAACGTCAATTATTTGACGGCTCGATTTTCAATCCCCTTTAAACTTTGAACAATAGCTCCGTGTCATAAACATCCTTTACAGGTCGCGTGCCGTATGCTCACGTTTTAATTGGATAGTATTTTTAGAAATGTGTTGAGTTACTAAAGAATTGCATGAAATCCTTATCGAGTCTTTACAAATCGGCAGTGTTTTGATCTTTTATGACCGGAAGACTTCTCATTAATTGGATTGGTAATTTGGATTCCCTTTATCTCAATTTGATAGCGTTATTTCCATAAGCGTGTCGTGAGACCATTATCAAAAGATTCTCTCTAGAGCAAAAGTTTAAACTTTGACCCTATAAATTTATCATCGGAAATGAAAGAAGACATATTTATTTAAGAGGAAAATAAACTTTGGAGAAAATGACATGTGTGCAAAGATGTGTTGTTAAGAGCTTAAGTTGAATCAATTTTTCAGCTGTCAAAAAGCGTTCTATGCGGTAATCGATAGAACGTCAAAATAGGTTTTATACGGTAATAGGTATAACGGCGAAAAGGGTTTTATACGGTAATCGATAAGGCGGCGAACGGCGATATATACCGTAAAGGGTTAAACAGGTAGCCAATAGAAACTATAGTATTAACAGAATTGACCAATAGAAACTGTGTGTTAAGAACTAGCCAATGGAAACCCATGTTTAGAATTCAGCCAATCAAAATGTAGCCACTCTAGGACGCAGTGTGATTTGCCAATTCTGTTACTACTATGGTTTTGATTGGATGTCTCTTAAACCCTATGTTTAACAGTTAAACACTGGGTTTAAGAGACTTTAACTTGAAACCATAGTTTAAAGTCGCTTAAACCATGTAATGGTTTAACAGGATTATTGTGCAAACAGCTTGACAAACCATGTTTTAAGGGTTTAAACCATGGTTTAAAGAAAAAATACTTTTAAACGATAGTTTGTGCCCTAGAAACTATAGATTTAAGAGAAAACCGCTTAAACCCTAGGTTTCAGAATTTAAACTAAGGTTTCTGTTAAACATAGGGTTTAAGAGAAAATCACTTAAACCTATGGTTTCAGACTTTAAACTATGGTTTCAGCTTTTTCAATCTGAAACCATGGTTTCAAGTCTGTTAAACTATAGGTTTATGAGTTAAACCCTATGTTTAACTGTTAAACCCATGGTTTAAGCGAATTTTGTGCAAACAGCATTCCATAAAATAGAATAATATGGGCGTCATAGGACCCAGGGACCAGGAAATCTCTGAATCTGACATTCATGCAATGCACTTCTAGTGCTTTCTGAGCAACCATGGGCAACAAGCAATGTTTCCTCAAACCTAATCGAACACTGATCAAGTCAATGGTCGAATCCATGTCATGAATGTTCTTTAACGATTTTCAGCATTTAAAATTAAACGTTGAAGAACCCTGGCCTCATCAATGCTTTTGTGCATGTTCAAAAGACATTTTCTGGACAAGTGTTCTCTCCTACACATCTTATGTTTGCTCAAACCTTGTAGGACGCTGATCAGTTTGTCATGATGTGAAGGCCCCATTACCTTGAAAAGACCTCACTCTTGCATACTTAACACTGCATTAAGAGTAGCTAGAAGTACTACCCTATTACCTTGGAAAGACCTCGCACCTGCATACATAACACTGCATTTAGAGTAGCTAGCAGTACTACCCCCATTACCTTGGAAAGACCTCGTACCTGCATACTTAACACTGCATTAAGAGTAGCTAGCAGTACTACCCTATTACCTTGGAAAGACCTCACACCTGCATACTTAACACTGCATTAAGAGTAGCTAGCAGTACTACCCTATTACCCTGGAAAGACCTCACACCTGCATACTTAACACTGCATTAAGAGTAGCTAGCAGTACTACCCCATTACCTTGGAAAGACCTCACATCTGCATACTTAACACTGCATTAAGAGTAGCTAGCAGTACTACCCCATTACCTTGGAAAGACCTCACATCTGCATACTTAACAATGCATTAAAGGCCTAGTTTAGTCCTTCTTTAATTGACCCCCCCCAAAACCAATAACCAGATGCCCACCCGGTGTGATGACCAGCTGTGATAATTAATTGGGATTACGTAATACCATGTATAGCACTGTGTCAAACTGATGGGTTTCTTTTGACAATTTATTTTTAAAGAGGACATTAAGCAGCAGAATTGATTTTTTTTCAATTAGGCTTCAAATATTTTTTTTTTGGAAGTTTGAAAGGTTTTTTGGTATTTTTTTTATTTTTTTATTTTTTTAAATTTGTGCCATATATAAAGATCATTTTACGTAATTATGACTTGCAGCATAGTTATAGTTCCTCTGTAGTATCATCATCATCATCATCATCATCATCATCATCATCATCATCATCATCATTATCATCATCATCAACATTATCATCAAAATCATCATCATCACATCATCATCATCATCAACATTATCATCAATATCATCATCATCATCATCATCAACATTATCATCAAAAGCATCATCATCATCATCATCATCATCATCAATGTTATAAGTATAATGAGTGCTAATTTATGGAATAACTAACTTATTATTTTCTTCACATTTCTTAATAGTTTATTAAGAAAAATCTATTTATCTTGTAAATCATTGTTTTAAATAAAGAAATCAAGAATTCAACATTTATTTCTTATTAATATTCCACATTATGAAAATCGAAGCAGAATGACATTTTTTTCTATGCAAGACTTGAAATATATTTTTGGAATTTTGAATGGGTTTTTAATAGGGGACTGTTTTTTTTAATTTGTACCTTGAATAAAGATTAATTTATGTAAGAATGACTTGCAGCAGGGAATGTTATAGTTCCTCTGAGGTATATCATCATCATCACCATAGTATATCATCATCATCATCATCCATTGTATAACTTTGACAAGTGCTAGTTCATTGAACAACTAACTCATTATTTTTTTATATTTCTTGTCAGTTTATTTAGAAAAATCTATTAATCATGTAAATCCTTGTTTTAGAAAAAGAAAGCTATAACTAAACACGTATTTCTTATCAATATTCTACATCATGAGAAACCGAAGGGTTGGGGTATTGCATAATCTGACCACCCATTCCTTATCAAGTAATATACAGGAAATTTGCTCCATGCTGTGGAACTGTATTGTTGCCCTGTAGGGTGCCCAGTGGGAGATAAGATACCAGACATTCCAAAGACTAGGCCTTTAAGAGTAGCTAGCAGTACTACCCCATTACCTTGGAAAGACCTCACATCTGCATACTTAACACTGCATTAAGAGTAGCTAGCAGTACTACCCCATTACCTTGGAAAGACCTCACATCTGCATACTTAACACAGCATTAAGAGTAGCCAGCAGTACTACCCAATCTACAATCACAATCTGTCCAAGGTTGAGTCAACCTAAAACCCATTGTTCGCTCTTCTTGGTGGATTTAATTATACAACCCCCCCTTCACCCAAAAAAAAGAAAAGAGAGAAAACATTGTCTTTGTTTATTTCAATAACAGGAAGCTTACTTTAAAAGTCAAACTTAACCTTTCAATTGAAGCAACTTAAAATATTCCTTTCACTTTATTTCTTTATTCCTTACATCCATATGAATCTTTGAAATATCCTATCAATAATATAGATATGTTGTCCCTATCTATAAATCTCCCATGTGATGTAAATAATACAGTCGACACTCGATAGTTGGTTAAAGGTGATAACTTGCTGCATTGACAGCGATCAGGAGACAATGTCTGGCAATCATTTTCAACTATTAGATATTTTTTACTTCATAGTAATTCGAATGAAAAATGGTGTATAGGTAAACATTTCACTGGAAACTCGCCGATTTTTTATTCTGGATTATTTGTTAATACGGGAACGAACGTGTCCGGATAAACGTGGCTCGACTGATTTTGATTTGTATGATGACCAAAAGTTGTTCAATATTAATTGAGCCCATTTGATTGTCTACAAAAGCAAACTGTTAATTCTTAGAATGTATTGAAAACTGTCTATCCTTTAATTTACTTCATGAATTATACTATATTGAATTGTCAAAATCTACAGTTCATCATAACTCATAGAACTAATTATAGTTAACATTTCTGTCCTTTTTCTGAAAAAGAGAGCATTTTCATTGTGTACTTCTCAATCAATCTTGCCGTTTTGTTGACATGCTTGTAATTAAACCCCCAATTTCAACACATCCAGTGATTACTTTACCTCTACGTCCCATGTCCCTGACACACATTTTTCAATGCAGACGCATGTTTTATACCATCCGTGTCCATAGGGACGCAAGGATTTGAGACCGCCACATCTTTCGTATCTTTGAATCAGCGATATAAACTAAGCTATCACTGGTTGTAAGATTTACGTTCTTGATAAATTTATTCTTGCACCGCTTAGATTGTAAACCGCATTTTCTGTTTAGCTGACTGTATAAGAAACAACCAATTGATATCCTTGTACCACAGTCAATTTACGTAGAGAATCAATCATCTGCTCTGACAGCTGACAATTATGCCACAAAAAGGAAGTTTGTTCTATAAAGTCGCCACGAAAAATATCTAATCTTCTCAATCTAAGTCAAAATGAACCTGAGAAAAACACTACTGATTCCGGGAACAATGAGTCTGCGATGCTTAGCGAGAGTGATAATATGGATTCCAGAATCCAGATCGAACGAAACCAAACGCAAAGTTTGTACATTGGTTAAGGCTGTATTCATTGCTACGTTATAGTAAAAATGATGATGGGGCCAATTCCATGTTTTGTGATGCATGCAGATCAACAAATAAATGAAATGGGATGATTAAAACTGCTCAGAATAGGAATTATCAAAACTCAACTCTTGTCAGACAGGCATCCCTGTTGGACCATAAACTATCTATTGAAACACCTGTTCTGCAACAAATCTTTCAGTCTTGTGAAAAAACAATTTGTTTTAATATAAACAAAGCAGTTCAAGCATTATCAAAATGTGTAAACTGGATGACTTGTGAAGATATTCCATTCAACAAATACAAATCCCTGATAATTGCTTGCTTTAATCTGGACCCATTATTTTATGCCTGGACCCATTGACCCAAATTGTATGCATCCCAATGTACTAATACTTTTAAAAGGTAAAATGATCACTGCATGTCTCGAGCATTGTTTACATGCTGTTAACCAATCTGAACTTACCACGTTTATCCAATTGAAACACCGGAAGTAATATGGAAGCCATATTATTGTTTCTCGCTAGACTTCTTTCGTTGCACTTTTGTTTTCAAATATAGGTCTTAAATGTGAAATCTATATAGTCATTCAATTTGAGGAAACAATTATATATATATATATATATTACGACTTAAGTTATATATATGACAATTTATAATTTCACTATTATGTATGAGTTCCAGATCAAAAATGATGATTTAAAATAATGTTCAACACTTCCATTTACATTGAACTACTTAACAAGAAGTCTCCCAGGAGTCAGCCTACACTTGTGTAAGAGGTGTAGTTACAATAAGCTGTTAACAAGAACTGATTGATTTTGATAATTCAAATTTAAGAGTGTAGAATGCCACATGTCTCTGAAGTATCTGGACAGATTTCTTCATAAAATCTTAATATGCAATTAGTCTATATTACTATATGCAATACGTCTTAAACCATCAAACTGGCAGTTTCCTGACCCCTTGTTTGACCTGTCACATTGATGTTGACTTAAGGATGATTAAGGTTTGATTGTTTTAAGATAGATCTATGATTTCTCTAAACTATCTTTTCTGAAAAAAGCATCATATATAAGGTTGAAAAAGTAAAAAAAAATAAATCATATATTGCCATGTTTATTTTTTTGCTACAGTCCAATACATGTAAAATGCCCTGATTCAAAATTTGGCTAAAAATGGCACTATTCCATTTACTCATTCTGATATAAGACCTGAGACATTAAAAATCTTTCATCAAGATTGGTGATTTGAATCATGCTGGGAATTCCATGTTGTTCTGATTTATTAGTATTGTGTACAGTATTCTTTTGTGATGGGTATCATCAGGAAAATTGTATGTCGCCACTCAAAATTCTGAGATAATGTAATATTTCCTTCCACTTGTTTACATTGTAAATTATCTATTTTGACATTTGGCCTTTCCCTTTGACCTTGACCTTGAAATCATTGACAAATTAAGATACCTGTATGTATTAACATGTCATACCTGTATGTATTAACATGTCGTATCAGTTACCATTATCAGCATAGAGTGGCTGAAAATATAAAATGAAATTGATTTGAATAATTGAAAAACTTAGTAAAACTAAAGTTTGAAATAACAATTGCAAGACTCTTTACAAAATGTATTTTTCTATCATTATTGTTGTTGTTATTATTATAATTATTATTATACACATCGCACACAGGCGCGGAAAGTGTATATAGCGATTGATCGGAATCTTTCTCTACCTCGAAATCCTTCTTTACCTATAGGGGCTTAATCATGCCGAGAGAAAGCAAGTAGTTCCAACTTTTATGTTGATTGTAATCTGTCTATAACTTCGTGAATTCTTATCAAATTAAATCGTCATTTTTGTAAATAAACCTTTCTTCCTTGGTTTGTTTTGGATGCGTCTGTGATGTGCAGGATGGTGATCAAAGTTAATGCAACCAATCCGCATTAATTTACCAACATCCTAGAACTTCTAGAAGAAGGTATCTAGTGGCACCGGATAACAGTCAAAACGACCCAATGTCAAAATGTCCCATGGTCAAAACGGCCTGGAATAAGTCAAAACGTCCAAATTATCGGTTCAAAGTATTAAAACAGTATAAACTTTCATTTGGGCCGCTTTGACTGATTGAAAAAATCAACAATTGGGCCGCTATGACCTTTCCAGGGCCGTTCTGATCGATCTCCGGGCCGTTTTGACATGGGGCTGTTTTGACATGTTTCCGCGGCACCCGTATCTAGGCCGTGGGATTTCCCCCATCTTAACAGGAATCCCCAGTGTTTTTTTACTCAGTACAGGACAAAGTCCCTACTTAAAATCATTTGCAAAATTCTTTCAACAACAGGCCTTGTGCCAGAAACGGCATGGAAACGCTCATGAAGGAGAACTGGTAGTTATCAGCGATTTTATTTTGTTTCATAATCCCATGACCCAATTTTAATAATAGGTTTCCAATTTGTTTATTTGGTTACCAGAGGCTTGGGAACCAGTATGCTTAGTGAGAAGTTTAAAATGCGGCTCCCCATTCTTTGCAGTAATATTGTTATGAAATAAAAAAAGACATTAATTATAACATTTAAGCCGTTACTTTTAAATTGCAATTGATTTTATAATTGAACAGAACGGTTCATACTAAACAAAGAATCTGCTGTCATTTTTTCATTACTAGAAAGAAAAAGAAATATTGCCTGATATTTCTTTAAAAGCCGGGAAATACACCGTGTTTTTTTCGTTACCATTACTGACCGTGAAGTGAGCATGTGCATTTTAATTTATTATAATGGCTAAAGGAAAAAGAAGATCTATTATCACCTTTTACCCAATGTATGGGGCAATATCTCTATTGTTTCAAATCCTGGAAGAAACACTGAATGTAGGTATTGTTGAGTAGATGAAAAAATCACCCAGATTAGAATGAATGTTTGTTTACTTTGTTGTTGAGATCAATTTTTAGACTTACATCTCTCCGATACTTTATGACTTACCCGTTTCTTGTGTTTGGGTTCCTGTTCACAACTGCGATGCAGTTCAGGCCATTCAGGCCTTTGATTGTTATTATACGCATCACGTGGGCATGCACGGAAAGCTTATATAGCGATCAATCGGAAGCTTTCTTTACCTCGGAATCCTTCTTTACCTATAGGGGCTTAATCACCGCCAAGAGAAAGCAAGTAGTTCCAACTTTTATGTTGATTGTAATCTGTCAATAACTTCGTTAATTCTTATCAAACTAAATCGTCATTTTTCTTAATTAAATCTGCTCTTCCTTGGTTTGTTTTGGATGCGTCTGTGATGTGCAGGATGGTGGTAAAAGGTAATCTATACCTTAGTTCATTGATCATATTGAGACACTCCATACCTTAGTTCATTGATAATATTGAGACACTCTTTACCTAAGTTCATTGATAATATTGAAACACTCTACCTTAGTTCATTGATCATATTGAGACACTCTATACCTTAGTTCATTGATCATATTGAGACACTCTATACCTTAGTTCATTGATCATATTGAGACACTATACCTTAGTTCATTGATCATATTGAGACACTCTAAACCTTGGTTCATTAATCATATTGAGACACTCTATTCCTCAGTTCATTGATCATATTGAGACACTCTATTCCTTAGTTCATTGATCATATTGAGACACTCTTTACCTTGGTTCATTGATCATATTGAGACTCTCTATACATTAGTTCATTGATCATATTGAGACACTCTATACATTAATTCATTGATCATGATGAGACACTCTATACCTTAGTTCATTGATCATATTGAGACACTCTATACCTTAGATCATTGATCATATTGAGACACTCTAAACCTTGGTTCATTAATCATATTGTTCATTGATCATATTGAGACACTCTATACCTTAGTTCATTGATCATATTGAGACACTCTATACCTTGGTTCATTAATCATATTGAGACACTCTATACCTTAGTTCATTAATCATGTTGAGACACTCTATACCTTAGTTCATTGATCATTCTGAGACACTCTATACCTTAGTTCATTGATCATATTGAGACACTCAATACCTTGGTTCATTGATCATGTTGAGACACTCTATACCTTAGTACATTGATCATATTGAGACACACTATACCTTGGTTCATTAATCATATTGAGACTCTCTATACCTTAGTTCATTTATCATATTGAGACACTCTATACCTTAGTTCATTGATCATGTTGAGACACTCTATACCTTGGTTCATTAATCATATTGAGACTCTCTATACCTTGGTTCATTAATCATATTGAGACACTCTATACCTTGGTTCATTGATCATGTTGAGACACTCTATACCTTAGTTCATTGATCATATTGAAACACTCTATTCCTCAGTTCATTTATCATGTTGAGACACTCTATACCTTAGTTCATTGATCATATTGAGACACTCTATACCTTAGTTCATTGATCATATTGAGACACTCTATACATTAGTTCATTGATTATATTGAGACACTCTATACCTTAGTTCATTGATCATATTGAGACACTCTATACCTTAGTTCATTTATCATATTGAGACACTCTATACATTAGTTCATTTATCATATTGAGACACTCTATACCTTAGTTCATTGATCATGTTGAGACACTCTATACATTAGTTCATTTATCATATTGAGACACTCTATACATTAGTTCATTGATCATGTTGAGACACTCTATACCTTAGTTCATTGATCATATTGAGACACTCTATACCTTAGTTCATTTATCATATTGAGACACTCTATACCTTAGTTCATTGATCATGTTGAGACACTCTATACATTAGTTCATTGATCATATTGAGACACTCTATACCTTAGTTCATTTATCATATTGAGACACTCTATACATTAGTTCATTTATCATATTGAGACACTCTATACAATAGTTCATTTATCATATTGAGACACTCTATACCTTAGTTCATTGATCATATTGAGACACTCTTTACCTTGGTTCATTGATCATATTGAGACTCTCTATACATTAGTTCATTGATCATATTGAGACACTCTATACATTAATTCATTGATCATGATGAGACACTCTATACCTTAGTTCATTGATCATATTGAGACACTCTATACCTTAGTTCATTGATCATATTGAGACACTCTAAACCTTGGTTCATTAATCATATTGTTCATTGATCATATTGAGACACTCTATACCTTAGTTCATTGATCATATTGAGACACTCTATACCTTGGTTCATTAATCATATTGAGACACTCTATACCTTAGTTCATTAATCATGTTGAGACACTCTATACCTTAGTTCATTGATCATTCTGAGACACTCTATACCTTAGTTCATTGATCATATTGAGACACTCAATACCTTGGTTCATTGATCATGTTGAGACACTCTATACCTTAGTACATTGATCATATTGAGACACACTTTACCTTGGTTCATTAATCATATTGAGACTCTCTATACCTTAGTTCATTAATCATATTGAGACACTCTATACCTTAGTTCATTGATCATGTTGAGACACTCTATACCTTGGTTCATTAATCATATTGAGACTCTCTATACCTTGGTTCATTAATCATATTGAGACACTCTATACCTTGGTTCATTGATCATGTTGAGACACTCTATACCTTAGTTCATTGATCATATTGAAACACTCTATTCCTCAGTTCATTTATCATGTTGAGACACTCTATACCTTAGTTCATTGATCATATTGAGACACTCTATACCTTAGTTCATTGATCATATTGAGACACTCTATACATTAGTTCATTGATTATATTGAGACACTCTATACCTTAGTTCATTGATCATATTGAGACACTCTATACCTTAGTTCATTTATCATATTGAGACACTCTATACATTAGTTCATTTATCATATTGAGACACTCTATACATTAGTTCATTGGACATCTGGAGACACTCTGTACATTAGTTGATGAATCAGTTCTGATCGTTGGTTATTTTATAAATGACATTTGGTTGAATTTTGATGCTGATGAAGAAACTGTTATTTAAGCCATCTGTTTATATTTGTGTGAATTAGTGTTTTGCACTGATCAGATATGATTGTGGTTTTTAAAGGTTTCTCTGCTTGGTTATTTTGTTTGCAGTGGTTAGCATCCGCCATCTCCTTCTATTGCTCTTTTCTTACCAATATATTCCTTTTGGCCCCAAGATGAGCTTTCTTGGAGGTGGAAGTATCTACATTATCATTATGCATGCTAAATGACCAAAGCTTACAAGGCGCCTTAAACCCAATTCATTCATGGTTTTATGCCATGGCATTAATAAGACTTTATATTTGAACTTTGTATTTGGAAATTGACCAATATTCAATAACTTTCTCCATTATTAAAAATGTCTTTGCTTGTAAAGGATATGATACATGAAGGAATATAATCATTGTCATTTTCTTTAAATGCTAAGTGATTTTACTTGAGAAAGGTCTAGAAGGGTCTAGCACTCATTTGTTTAATGACTTCTCAATGTTTTAGTTTGGAAGAATGCTCAACTAAGTATACCTTGTGTTCTATTGCTGGTAATATACTTGCCACACACGCCATCTACATTTTTAGCATTGTTCATGCACTAGTTTCCCACCAAACAAAACTGGTATTGTCATTATGTATAGTTTCTAATTAAGTCATGTCTCCTATAACAAAATTTAGAATCATGAAAAACAAATCACTTATCAACCTGCTGGAAACTGCAAAAGCAAGCTTTTGTGAAACCTGTTCTTTATTTAGCCTGGATTTTTTTTTGTATCATTTTCATGCTATGGTTCGGCTCAAAGTGGACTTTTGAATCAATCAAGAAAAGAAACAATTTGGAAAGAAAAGCCAATGTACTATATTGGTTCAAGATATATATGATATTGAAAGCTTTGACACAGTTCACTATTTAAGATGTTGCTAATTTAGAACAAAAGATGTTCAATATTGGCTTATCCCACATATTGTTCTCTGTGAGTAAGGTAGGGCCACCATGGCTGAAAAAAGTCTGCGCCATCAAATTTGCCAAATGACAAAAAAGGGAGCAAAATTTAAGTAGGAGCCAAATTCTGAGCAAATGGCTCTGATAAGAGTTCAAGATCAAACATTAAGCTTTGAGTGACTCAATCAAATTTAATATTTTATCAAATATAACATTAAATACGGATTTTATTTTGTTTCTAGATTCTTAGTTTCAATATTCATTATAGAAATGTCCAATAGATTAATGAAAAGTGGGCATGATTTTAGTTCTCTTTGTTTTTCCCTTGTCAAAACTACTATTTGATAATTCGCATGATGACCAATCAAGTGTCTCAGTATAAATAAAACCATTGCATTGGTGAGGAAAGCAAACATTCAAAATTATCAGAACAGAACCTCAAGTGGTGCTTTACAAATTAACCGTCTTTTAAATCTTAACAATCTACTATGCATCATAACATATCAGACTGAATGTGGTTCATATCATTGAACTTGTAAAGGTGTCACGTCAACTCAATCAAGTGTACTGAATTAGTTAAACATAAATTAAATCACGATTTATAGACGCCTTGGGCATTGTTTAACACAGGGATAACAATGAGCGGATTATTTTGGGGATTTCATAGATACTTTCAAGGACGTTCTCGGTAGTTTTTTCTGCGTATTTCATTTGCGCATCCAAGGGAAATAATAATCTGTTAATGAAGAGAAACTTGCATAGAAGTCGGATAAACGTTTTTATTCTGATACAATACACTGTATGCAATTTTTTTCAATGAATAATCATATTATCCATAAAACTTTAAAAGATTATTAACATTATTTTATATGTCTCAGGAATATTAAGCCCCAAGCTTTTTTTTGTAAATTTAAAGTAATTTTAGTTGTTTTTATAAATGTTTTTCAAATATGGTTACCATCGAAACCTGTCATTTTACAGAAAAACTGACTCGTCAACATATCCTTTTTTTGCATTTTGTCTTTCAAGATAAAATTTTACTTCACATACTGAAAAATAAGATAATTCTATGCGAGGAATTTTTTAATAACTTTATTTATTTGTAATATACATATTAATTTTCATTGTTTTTCGTCAAATACAAAATTTGAAAAACTGATTTGGATTACAAAAATTGTTCAGATTGTAATAATTTAAAATAGCATTGAATTATAAAGTATAGAAAGTATGAATTCATGTTTTTTGTATTAATAAACCTTCCAGAAAGGTGAGCTTTTGTGATCGCCTAATGTCTGACATCCGTCGTGCGTCGTCTGTTGTGCGTCGTGCGCTGTCAACAATTTCTTTAAACATCTCCTAAACCATTGAGCAAGCCTCAACTAAACTTCATAGAAACGTCCCTTGGGTGATGCTCTTTAGCAGTTGTTCAGAGAAATTGATTCCATGCAGACCTTTGGTTGCCGTGGCATGAAAAAGGGGAATTTCTGCATTATTAAAAAAATCTTGTCTGAAACCACTGGTCAAAATTCAAAATAATTTCACAGGAATGTTCTTGAAGGGCCTCTTTTCAAAAAGTGATTCAAAGAATTTTGATATCTCAAAAAACATGGCCGCCAGGGTATGTTGAACTTTGAACGCATTTTTGTCTTCACTATAATTATACATGTATGGTAAAATTTGTAACTTAACAAACATCTTTTTTTTCCAAACCTCTGGGCCAATTTCAATGAGATATCATGTGAAGCATCCCTAGTTGGAGGGGAGAAAGATTTGTCAAAAAATAACTAGTCATGTGATCAAAATGGCTGCCATGCCCATATTTTGTAAAAACCTTAAAAAAATCTTCTTGTCTGAAGCCACTAGTCAGATTTCAGAATAATTTCACTGGAATGTTCTTTGGGGGCCTCTTTCTAAAGATTATTCAAAGAATTTTGATATCTTGAAAAACATGGCCACAAGGGTGTGTTGACCTTGAATGTGTTTTTGTTTTCACTATACATGAATGGTAAAATTTATAACTTAAACATCATCTTTTTTTCCAAACCTTTGGGCCAATTTCAATGAGATATCATGTGAAGCATCCCTAGTTCGAGGGTGAAGGTTTGTTAAAAAAAAAAAAATAGTTATGTGACCAAAATGGTTGCCATGCCCATATTTGGTAAAATCTTAAAAAGAATCTTCTTGTCACAAACCACTGATTGGAATTCAGAATAATTTCACATTATAAACTGATCTTCGTACATACAATCTGTAAAAGTAAAATATTCAGTTTCCCATTGTAAGAAGTATGTACCATTTTAATGTCCCACAGTAAGCATACTGTGTCAAACTTGTAAAAGGGGAATGAAAAAAAGGTCAATGCATAGAAGCACAAGAAACTCTGTGTAAAAGTTAAAAGCAATGTTTCCAACTATTCTTTAAATAGGTTGTAATCTCATGTGAGTGGTTCTAGGGCTATCATGGCCATCTTGTTTCAAACTCTTACAGGCATTGATTGAAGAATTCTACAAAAGGACATTAAGAGATAGTATATTGTTTTAGCATAGCAGTTTAGATGAAAAGCAATTATGCTCATTGAATCGTGGTCGGTCATTTTAACAATGGACAATTCTTTGATTTCGTTGATATCGGCTTCAACAAGAATGGTCAAGGTAACAAAATATTACTTGCGCTAAATTAATTAAAGTAAGTGAAAAAATGCTTCATTAATTTGCAGTATGATTCTTTGATTTTACATATTATGGCCCTTTATAGGTATGCGCCCTTCAAAGTTTGGGGCCCGTTGCCCTTCTAACCTTATTACCCAACTATGACACTTAATTCCAACAAAACAGGTTGTTCCTCTTAAGAACATAGACAATGACAATGACAATATTTTATTCAAGACGTAAACTATACAGTTTCTTGTCACAAATATAAATACAACTGAACAATAATATAAAGTACGTACATGTAATATCATAAAAAGTGCTTTCATTGTATTCACTTTTGAACTATCAAAATACCCAAAATTTTTATACTGTATTATATTTAGCTACTGGAAGAGTAACTCTGCATAATGCGATAAACATTATAAAACTATACCCTGTATTGTTGATGCCTCAATGTTGTTCATACTACTAGCTCTTAATGTAAATGCTTCCTTTATAAACTTTGCCAAATTGATAAGAATTTGTCTATTATTGACTAGTCCATCTCAATCGACCAAAAATAACTTCATTCAATTAACTGCAATTATCTTCAAACGATTCATTTTTGGGCTCCAGATGAAGTCCTGTGTGTACCCTACAGAATATATTGGTGCACCGCTGCCGCACAGACAGTTAGCCTTTCTTTTCTCCTTTAAGATGCCCTGGTTTTGCTCACCTTTCCTACCTTTTTTATTTTTGTTGTTTTTTCTTGTCTGATTTTGCTCAATTGGAACCGGTCACATTTACCCGGATGAGCAGGGATCAGGAAATCTCCATATCCCGATCCGTCTGAGAATTGGTAGAATTTTTATTAATTTCTTTGCATATACTCCATTAATTATGTTTTATACGAAAAAAAACATTAAATGTTTTTTCGTTCATAGGTAACATGACTTGTTTGATCGCAAAAAATAAGAAAATAGAAAAACATAGATTTCAGCAGAATGTCCCACTCCAGGGCGACGCCATTTTGTTATTTTTCGAGTCCGCCGTTTTGAATGCGATCAATAAAAATTAAGAATACGCTTGCTTTCAACAAAAAAAGCGTCAAGTTTGCCTATTCATGTTGCGCGAGAAAGCATGTGTGTTCATACAAACGTCACCAGCACACGAGTTACGTCACCAAAAGCTGAAACTTTCTGAGGCTTATTTTTTGCAGTTTCCGTTTTTGTAATAAGCTCTTTCGATGTTGGATTAGAAATCAAACAAAAGAAATGTTTTACAAGAAAATTCATTTTTTGCATTGACATTTTAGCGACAGATTGTGTCAGATTTGAAGGAAAACATTACAGTGACCCGGATGTGATCGGGTATAGAAATATAGACGCATGATTTAACACTAAAAGTGTCAAGGAGATTGGATTTATGGAGAATGAAATAAATTCCATTGTAACTAATCGGACATTAAGAGTGTTCTTAACCATTTGTTACTAAAAATAAGACATAAAAAGAAGGGGGATTAGACTCGGTCAAAAGCCTTTGAAATAGCACAAAAGACCATAGCCTGGGGTCCTGGCCCGCGCGTATACCTCTCACTGTGTGTGGGGTATACGCACGGGCCAGGACCCCAGGCTTAAAAGCCCATTCAATAATTCCTCTATGGGAGAAGTACCTTGAAGATTATTGCCAATCAATTGATGCCCAGTAGAATAGCCCGATAAGAATTATGTTCATGATTATTCGAAATTAGTGTATGGTATAAGTATCTGTTGATAGTCTCAATAATGATCCGTGAAAGAAGCTTTTTTCTACATTTGGACATTTATTGTGCGTCGCTACAGTCAAAATAGCAAAAACCTTCGTGACCAGAAATCTGGACTAATCTGTAGATAACTCTTGTCCTAAATTTGCCTACGTAACCAAAGACCTAATAAACAGTGCATGATTTTTTTTGTCAATAGATTGCACCTATATATATTATGACAATATCCATTATCAAAATAAACTTTTTCATTTGAGAATACAATTGGTATAAACTTAATTCTGTTTCTATATTTTCAGTTTAAATAGATCTTAGTAACCTGATCCTGATTGAAACGAAAGGTTAACAGGATTTTAGGTCTGTAATAACAGTATTGGAGACTCCCTTTTGGTGGTTCCAATGATGTTCAATAAAGTTGTTCAATGTTAACCAATCACATTGAGTCCGCGTGGGAAGCAAATTTCAATAATATCATACATTAAAACTCTTTGATTTATTGCAATTCATCAATAGACAAGTATCTTAACACACCAGACCAAATGTGCATAATATAATCAGTTAGTGCTGGATAAGGGTGTCACATGTATTCTCAATCAAACGTGCCGGCTTTGTTTACCATCCCCAATTTATACAAGCCTTGGGCATTGTTTGACATGAGGAAAACAAAGGATTGATTATGTGATTCTGGAGATATTGTCAGGTGTGTTGAGTGTCATATCTGTCTAATATCTGGAACAAATTATTTATATCTGAACTTGCAATCGGTCCAGTACAACTGAAATCAGTCCAAAACCAACAAGAACGGCATTTTTCTG
The DNA here is from genome assembly GCA_947846245.1 of Cerastoderma edule. NCBI lineage: Eukaryota > Metazoa > Mollusca > Bivalvia > Cardiida > Cardiidae > Cerastoderma > Cerastoderma edule. The sequence goes on along the minus strand of OX401405.1, from coordinate 39,210,501 downwards.
ATTGATCCCTGCATGTGAGAAATAGGTTTACTAATGAAGATGTCAAATACGCAAACTTATTCAATCTTAAACAACTCTGATAAAACACCTCTTTGACGACTGCTTGAATTCAATGTTTATATTTTGTTTTTAAGTATTTGTTTTGGTGGTGAACAAGTTAATCTTGTTCTTGAAGGGGCATTCATGCATAAGTATTTGAAATGGTGGTGAACAAGATCATCTTGTTCTTGAAGGGGGATTCCTGAATAAGTATTTGAAATGGAGGGGAACAAGTTCATCTCGTTCTTGAAGGGGCATTCATGCATAAGTATTTGAAAAGGTGGTGAACAAGATCATCTTGTTCTCGAGGGGGAGTGCATAAATATTTGAAACGGTGGTAAACAAGTTCATCTTGTTTTGGAAGGGGAATGCATAAGTATTTGAAACGGTGGTGAACAAGTTCATCTTGTTCTGGAGGGGGAGTGCATAAGTATTTGAAACGGTGGTGAACAAGTTCATCTCGTTCTTGAAGGGCATTTGTGCGTAAGTATATGTAATGGAGGGGAACAAGATTCTAATTATCGTGTCAACATTTGGGATTAAATGAGAAACATTTGTCCAATGCAGATGGTATGGCAACCAGTATTTCACCTTGTGACAAAAAAAAGCAGATTTACATTTTAATCATACAATATCTTCCTTTGCAGCGTTTTGAGCAAAATGTCACTTCTTCATCAATTTCCAACATAGATCTTTAACCCTTTCCCAAACGCCAAATTTTCGATTGTCCATAATTGAAAGAGTTTGCAGACAACATTTCAAAATGTGATGAAAATATAAAATAATCTTCTGATAGGGCAGAAAACATTGTGGGAAAAGGAAAAACTGCTCGTTACGAGCAATTTCTCCTTTTCTCACAATGTTTTCTAAAGTCGTCTGCAACAAAGTGGTCAAATTCTTTATTGTTTGGTAATGGGTTAAAAGAGCAAGTTCTGTAGTCACAATGATTTCTAACATACATCATGAAACATGTATTTTTACTTGCTTCACCGGTTTAACTTGTTTTTAAACAGTATTAAAATTTCATTTACAAGAAAGATCTTCTTTGTTATATTTTCTTCCCTTATCATGATAAAAATATAAATTTTCACAGTTTTTAATTGTAATCTTCAGGTGCTGCTAAGTACGCCTTTTACTGAAAACCAGGCAAATGTCTGTGATCATATACAGAAAAGGGGTCTAACGTCCGAAGTCTGGAAATCACAACAGGTATGGCAGACCTGAAATGTTAAAGGGAGTGATAATGAAAACATAAAATTGATATTTTCAAGCCAACCAATGTATTGTCGTTTACTTATCTATGATAATTATTGAGTGGAAATAGTTAGCGTTTTTTAGGTTTAAGCTTAAACATAGTTTGTTGTAGAATTTTGAACCAGGTTTTCCGAAGAAAACAAATGGTTATTAGATTGTGAATGTCGGCGGGTGGGAGGATGGGCATGGACAATTTCTTCCGAACTTAACTTTTCCTACATTTCCAAACAGATTCTCGATGAAACTTTCACAAAATGGTTGTCACTGAGTGCCCTGGTGTATATTGTCGAGATTTTAAACTTAAGGACATTTTCTACAGTTTTATAAGAATATAATCCTTTCATAGAGTTATCTAAATTTTTGATATGTTGTTTAAAATTTTATTGTGAATTCAAAAATGAAAAGAAAAATGCAGGTCGGCAAGTTATTTTTTTTGTAATATGACAGTTTCTATGGTAACCGTTTGGGGCAAAAATGTCAAAATTTGACCATTCCATCTCCTAGGTAATAAAATGATTTCTGAAAGGTTTATTGACACAAAAAACATCAGTTCACACATTCAATACTTTATATTTGATTGGTACTTTAAATTATTACAATCTGAACAATTTTTGTAATCCAAATCAGTTTTTCAAATTTTTTTATTCGACAAAAAGCAATGAAAGTTGATTCGTATATTACAAATAAATGAAGATTTCTAAAAATTCCTTTCATAGAATTTTCTTATTTTTCAGTATGTGAAGTAAAATTTGATCTAGAAATAGAAAATGAAAAAAAAGTATATGTTGACGAGTTAGTTTTTTTGTAAAATGACAGTTTCCATGGTAACCGTATTTGAAAAACATTTCAAAAAACGACTAAAATAACTTTAAACTTGGAAAATAGAAGCTGTGTGCTTAATATGCATGAGAAATATACAATAATGTTAATAACTTTATATAGTTTTATAGATAATATGAATATTCATTGGAAATAAAATGCATACAGTGAATTTCATCCAAATGAAAATGTTTATCTGACTACTACGCAAGTACCTCTTCGGTAACATATTATTATCTCCCTTGTATGCGCAGATGAAGTTGAAGTGCACAGAAAAAACTACCGGGAACGTCCTTAAGTCAAGGTCAGGTCACTATTGCTAAAAATAGATTGAATTTGAGGAATCCTCCCTCATACTTCATCAGATATTGATGAAACAATGATTGTCACCAAGTCCCCTGACACAATTGATATTTTTGATTGGGTCATGATCAAGGTCACTTTGGCTAAAAATAGATTTTTCTACATTTCTTTACAAGGCCTTTATTTCTTGACCAATGTCTTTCATATATGGTATTTAGGTACCCCTGATTGACTTCTTCATTTTGATGGGGCCAAAGGTCACTTTGTCCAAGGTCAAGGTCACTTTCGATAAAAACAGGTTGTCTCTTTTTTTCTTCATTGAGCCTTGATTTAATGACAGATGTCTTCAACCTTTGATATATAGGTACCTTTTATTGATATCTTGAATCCTATGGGGCCAAAGGTCACTAACTTAAGGTCGAGATTACTTTAGTTAAAATTAGATTTGTTCCTACATTTCTTAAAAGGGCCATGATTTCTTGACCAATGCAATTGAACGTCTAATTATCGACTTCTGTAATGTTTCCATTATCTTATTTCCGTTAACATAATAACCATTGCAACACAAAGGTGCGAATTTTCTATTCACAGTGCATATTTAATGACAATAATGATTTATTTGGACTATGGGTCCCTAAAAAGTCCTTTTAAAGCAAGTTTGATGAGATTTACCTGTTAGAAAGCAAGATAAACTGTTGTCGTCAGTGCTGTAGTAACATGTTGTCTGAAGATGACAGATCCTTAGTCCAAAACTTGTCACATTTGGCGCCCGCCAGCATGAGCCTTTACTGTTAGGGAAATAGGCTTCTGCACTTTTCAGTGCTTTAATGTAATGTTTTCATGGGATTGCTTTCTGACCAAATTTTTAGATTCTTAAGACTTCCTTGTGTTTTTTATGCATTTGTGATGTGTAGGATGGTGATCAAAGGTAATGCAAACAATCCGCGTTAATTTTCCAACATTCTAGAACTTCTAGTAGAAGGTATCTAGCAGCTCCCGTATCTAAGCTGTGGGATTTCCATTTAGTAACACTCGGACATGACATTGATATTGCTGGCATTTTGCCCAACATATATCAAATGCACAATTAAAACTATTCACACTAATGGATATAACTCCTTCTTCTGTCAAACTGTTCCACAAATCTATGACTCTAGATGACTGAAGCTGTATTTACGTATATTGGTGCTACAGGGTTTCTTAAATAACTTAAGACTGTGGCCCCTGGTAGATAGGTCATTGTACTGAAAAAGCTTGTTTATGTCAAAGATTTTTTTTGTTGATAACTGGAATTAGACTAAAAGTCTTGTTCATTTGATTAGAGCATTGGGTTTGAGTACCAAAGGAGTCCTGGGACCTTTACATTATTCATGTCTCCTTTATCTTCTTTTTGATTTCTGCTATATAACAGAATTGATTGGGGTGTCTTCAAAAATCTCTTAGCTTTCTTTCACATCCAATCATACGCACGAAACCTCTCAGATTATACTGCGACGCAGTTCAGGCTGTTCAGGTCTTTGATTATTGTTTGAGAAATGAAAACATCCAATGCTAAGCAATAGCAATGATAGAGCAGCCTTTAAGATTGGTTTGATGGTTTGAAGTTTTACACATGGCTTGTATTCTTTGGAAGAAAAACGGGTTTGCACAAATTTTTTTGTGAGAAATCGATTTGTTTACTGTAGTAATCGTTTTGTTTATTTAAAAAAACCCAGAAACTACCAAATAATCAGACGTAGCTTTCAGAATAAAATTCTAGGCTTCTATTGGTTAAATTTCATGAATAGAAGAAATCCTATTGGACTTTAGAAATATGGAAATAATGACAGACTTCACTGGAGAATTCATAACAAACACTATGACGTCCGCCATTTTGATTTTACTGTAACATTCGAGGAAAAAAGCTTTTTAATTTCCATTCATGAGAAATTCATCAATAATTGGGCATGTGAGAACCCTCCTATGGTAGCTTTTAATCATGGAAAATGCATCTGAAGGGTTATGAAATCACAAGCATTTTGAAGTAAAGAAATCCGAAATGATTTTGGGTTTAATGGACAATGATTGTTAAAATCAATTTTTAGCTCACCTGAGCACAAAGTGCTCAAGGTGAGCTTTTGTGATCGCCCAATGTCTGTTTTCTGTCGTCCGTCGTCAAAAATTTCTTTAAACATCTTCTCCTCCTAAACCATTGGGCCAATCTTAACCAAACTTCACAGGAATGTTTGTTGGGTGATGCTCTTCAAAAGTTGTTCAAAGAAATTGATTCCATGTAGAACTTTGGTTGCCGTGGCATGATAAAAAGGGGAATTTCTGCAATTTTTAAAAAATCTTCTTGTCTGAAACCACTGGTCAGAATTTAAGATAATTTCATAGGAATGTTCTTTAGGGGGCTCTTTTAAAAAAACACGGCCACCAGGCTGTGTTGAACTTTGAACGCGTTTTTGTTTTCACTATATACATGAATGCTAAAATTTATAACTTTACAAACATCTTTTTTTTCCAAACCTCTGGGCCAATTCCAATGAGATATCATGTGAAGCATCCCTAGATAGAGGGAATAAAGATTTGTCAAAAAAAAAAATAGTCATGTGACCAAAATGGCTGCCATGCCCATATTTGGTAAAACCTTAAAAAAATCTGCTTGTCACAAACCACCGGTCAGATTTCAAAATAATTTCACAGGAATGTTCTTTGGGGCCCCTTCTATGAAGGTTGTTAAAGAAATATAGAAATCTTGAAAAACATGGCCACCAGGGATTGTTGAACTGTGAACGCGTTTTTGTTTTCACTATATACATGTATGCTAAAATCTATAACTTTACAAACATCTTTTTTTTCAAACCTTTGGGCCAATTTCAATGAGATATCATATGAAGCATCCCTAGTTAGAGGGAATAAAAATTTGTCAAAAAAAAAAAATCAGTCATGTGACCAGAATGGTTGCCATGCCCATATTTGGTAAAAACCATGAAAAAATCTTCTTGTCAAAAACCATTGGTCAGATTACAAAATAATTTCACAGGAATGTTCTTTGGGGGCCCTTCTATAAAGATTGTTAAAAAAAATAGATATCTTGAAAAACATGGCCGCCAGGGTGCGTTGAACTTTGAATGTGTTTTTGTTTTCCACTATATACTTGTATTGTAGAATTTTTAACAAAATACATCAATATCAATTTGGATGTCCAAATATGCCAAAATGATAACAACAAAATGGCAACAATAGATCATACTGGACAAAAGTACGGGCTGATCTTTGTACATACACAATCTGTTAAAGTAAAATATTCAGTTTCCACATTGTAAGAATTATTTACCATTTTAATGTCCCACATCAAGCATACAGTGTCAAACTTGTAACATTGGACTGAAAAATAGGTCAATGCATAGAGGCACAAGAAACTCTGTGTTAAAGTTAAAAGCAATGTTTCTAACTATTCTTCAAATAGGTGGTATCTCAGGTGAGCGGTTCTAGGGCCATTATGGCCCTCTTGTTTAATGTTTATTACTCCCAGTGCACCAAACCTTTAGTTAGTCCCTTTGAAAATTTGGAGGATGGTTGTACAAACCTTTTCATGGAGGAAGTAAAAAAAAAAAAAAATATATATATATATATATATATATATATATATATATATATATCAGGAAAGAAATGAGACACAGTTTGTGCAAAGGTTTATCTTTTATGATAGCTGTAAACAATTTATTCGAATGGTATAAATATTTACATTGATGAAGACGTACATGTGTAGTTAATCCATCATCCAGCAGTTATGTAAATCATTGCCTTGAACACCATGTTTAACATATCTCTATGTAACTATTGTGAGTAGACAGTCATTCTGGAAAGTAGATTTATTAAACATTTTTGGTCTTCTGCCATTAACTGTTTAGTATGGACAGTTTGTCACCATTGTTCTTATGTTTACCTAGAATTGGTCTTTATATGGTGGGCCTATATTGAAACCATCACAAGGTCAATACTCTGTATATTTGTGTGCATTCAAAACAAAAAATGGACTTGACTCCATTAATTTAGTATCATGACTTACTGATCAATTTTATTTCGCTTACAATCTAGAACTGCTTCACTTATTTTGACGAGATTGGTTTTGAAATAAAAAATAAAATCTTAAAGGGTATTCAATCCTTAATTGGGTAATCGAATGTTAAGGCCCTTGAATGTTGCAAAATAAGTAATGAAGACTAGTTCAGCTTGTATGAGGTAAATGTTGCCTCAATCATCATAATAACCACTAAATGACCTTAGATGTAGATAATGTCTTATAACCCCATTCTTCCATTTATTTTTGTCTCAAAAACAACTCTAGTTCTTAAAAGATCATAGGCCTAAGGTTGATAAAAAAATGGCAACTAGGACAAGCAATAAGGGTCTTTCGTAAAAACTCCCATTTTATAGGAGATGCGTTTTTTCTCATAGCCTGTAACTTATATGCAATCAGACTTGTGTCAAAATGGAATTGAATCTAGTAAGTCCAATTATCATATGGGGCTTCTGAGGACTTGATTTGCAGTGGATCATTAATCAAACTAAACTTTTCCCATTACCCTTCTCTAATGAATGAAATATACACAGGCTATTATATGTAAATGGATACTTTTTGGAATGTCACAATGCTTGGAAGAATCAGTTCTTGGTGCATTTAAAATCATTAGAATTACCTCCCTATCATTCTTATAAGGAGACTTGGCAGGTTGCCTCATCATATTTCTCATGGCATTTTGAGTCAATCAAGTAGATTTGCATCCCACCAATTCTCATCACACTTTGAACAGAATTGGCTTATTCCCATTTCTAGAATGTTTTAGAGGTTTCAAACGAAGAATTTATCTTGCCAAATCCCATAAGGTATTGGGATTTCTCAGAATTTTGTCCCACCAATTCCTGTTATATTATGGCGTTTTGGGGATTTCTAAGTATTGTGTCCTTACAATTCCACCACCTAATGGTGTTTCTGGGAAGAATTTTTACACTACCATTTCCCAAGATTCTATTGGGATTTCTAAGAATTGCTTTCACCAATTCCCATGACCTAATGGTGTTTCTGGGAAGAATTTTTATACTGCCAATTCCTAAGATTATATTGGGATTTCTAAGAATTTCTTTCACCAATTCCCATGACCTAATGGTGTTTCTGGGAAGAATTTTTTATACTGCCAATTCCTAAGATTATATTGGGATTTCTAAGAATTGCTTTCACCAATTCCCATGACCTAATGGTGTTTCTGGGAAGAATTTTTATACTGCCAATTCCTAAGATTATATTGGGATTTCTAAGAATTGCTTTCACCAATTCCCATGACCTAATGGTGTTTCTGGGAAGAATTTTTATACTGCCAATTCTTAAGATTATATTGGGATTTCTAAGAACTGCTTTCACCAATTCCCATGACCTAATGGTGTTTCTGGGAAGAATTTTTATTCCCAGGGTGTATTTGGGGTTTTTCAGTAGAATTGTGTCCCAACACTTCCCTGGATGATATGAGGTTACTATTTACAACTGTTTTGTCATATTGTGGATGTTTGAGACTACCAAGTAGACGTCTATTCCATGTAATTCATAGAAATAAGATGAAACTAAAGATAAAACCATGAGGAAAATGCCAAATTGTAGGCAAGATGTTTATCTCACACTAGTTTTAGTTTCTTTAATTTCCTGCTGCACACATGTCAAAATGAGTATAGTCTATAATGAAGTAATGGATTTGAAAGCAAAAGTGGTAATAAGTAAAAGAAGGTTATTATCATTTATGGACCAGGGGTTCATTTCTTCAAATGCCTTAAGTGCACTTAGCTAAGAGCGATTAAAATCACACTTACGACTGTTCTTATGTGCGTTACATCAAACAATCACAACTGCTTATGACGATCATAAATTAGGAGCGAAAATCAAAACGCTCGCAACTATCTCATATTTACTGAAATGGCTGGCATAACGTAAACTTTACCGCATTGCACCGGAATTTATGCATATCCTTACCATCCTTTTAATGAGTTTAAACCTTGATTTAAAAGTATTTGTCATTTTATACATTATATTTAGGGGTTATCATAAAAATTTTGCATAAAATGGAACAAACATACATAGAAAAAATTTGGTTGCATGATGATTTTCCAACACCGACATGGCTGAACATAAAATGCGTGATACCGGTAAACCGAGACTTGACATTTCTTCGGGCCCTTGCTTTGCATATTTACAACTTGTTTAGAGGTGAACAAGTACATATTGTCGCACATCTCATTGTTTAAAATCAATTATGTACATGTTCGAATGGAATAATCCATGTTGTGTAATTCTAGATCATTTATAAACAGTATATATATCTAGTTCTGAATGAAATAAAATCTTTCAAAATCTTAGAAAAATGGCCGCCATTCTGTGATGTCATCGCACTTAAGACAGCCCCAGACCTCTCTTAGAGTTAAGAGCGTTTTTCGCTTTCAACTTCTAAGAGCGAAAATTGATGAAATGTGCTTTTAAAGTAAGTACCATTGCTTTGGTTGAAAACTAAGTTGAAATGTCATTCACAAAATATCTATCATTTGTCCGATTTTGAATTTATATTTATAAAATGAATATCAACAATTTTGTTCTTTATTTCATATTAATTACCTCCCTTTAATTTTCAATTTTCACATTGAAAATAAAATTACATGAATGAAGTTGGCCAAAAAAAATTCCAATCCAGGAAATATTCTTATAATATGAAACTTGAATTTATAACGGCAATTGTTCTGTAAAATCTTTAGGTTTTGTTATTCTGACCTTTCTCCATTACCCAGGACTTACCTTAAGATCGTTAATGAAATGGGCCCCAGGTTAATCTCTGGGCAATTTCAATTTGATGTTATGCTGAACATCCCTAGTTAGAAGGGAGAAAGATTTGTTTAAACAAAATTATTCATGAGACCAAGATGGCTGCCATGTCCAAATTTGGTAAAAAACTAAAAAAAAACCCTTTTTTTCAGAAACAACTGATCAAATTTCAGAATATTTTTTACAGGGATGTTCTTTTTGGGTCCTGTTTTAAAGACTGTTTAATATCTCCAAAATATTGTCACCAGGGTGTGTTGAACTTTGAACCTGTTTGCATTTTCACTATATATATGTATGGTAGAATCTTAACAAAATACATCAATATCAATTTGGATGTCCAAATATGCCAAAATGATAACTACAAAATGGCAACAATAGATCCTACTGGACAAAAGTACAGACTGATCTTGGTATATATAAAAGTAAAATATTCAGATTTCTTAATGTAAGAATTATGTACCATTTTAATGTCCCACATCAAGCATACAGTGTTGAAGTTGTAAAATTGGAATAATGATAAAGTCAATGCATAAAAGCACAAGAAACTTTGTGTAAATTGTTTTTAACTTACTTTTCAAATAAGTTGTAATCTCAGGTGAACGGTTATATGGCCACCATGGCCGTCTTGTTCATGTCTACTTTGTCTCCTATCTAATTTGCTATACAACATAATTATTTGGTTTGTCTGCAAAAATCTCTTAGCTTTCTTTTAACTCCTATTAAACGCATGAAACCCCTCAGATTGTAATGCAACGCATTTCAGTCCAATCAGGTCTTTGATTGCTATTTTTGTTAATTATCAAGCCTGTATACCCTGTTGTTCTTTCTTTGCAAGTTCTACTTTTCCAACCATATACTATTCCCGGTAGTTTGATGTAAACTCTTCAGTGCAAGAGCGTGATTATTTGTTTTCAGTGTAAACTCTTCAGTGCAAAAGCATGATTGTTTGGTTTCAGTGTAAACTCTTCAGTGCAAGAGCATGATTGTTTGGTTTCAGTGTAAACTCTTCAGTGCAAGAGCGTGATTGTTTGGTTTCAGTGTAAACTCTTCAGAACAAGAGCATGATTCTTTGTTTTCAGTGTAAACTCTTCAGTGCAAGAGCGTGATTGTTTGTTTTCAGTGTAAACTCTTCAGTGCAAGAGCGTGATTGTTTGTTTTCAGTGTAAACTCTTCAGTGCAAGAGCATGATTGTTTGGTTTCAGTGTAAACTCTTCAGTGCAAGAGCGTGATTATTTGTTTTCAGTGTAAACTCTTCAGTGCAAGAGCGTGATTGTTTGGTTTCAGTGTATATTCTGAGTGTCACTTGACACATTGGAATAATTATATCCACACTATATTTAGATTATGTTGTCTTAACATCAGACATTATTTTACTGGTTTTTCTGCTAAAATATTAGATAAATGTGTATTTTTTTATTTTTCGTAAGTTCCAAAAAATAACCCTTTGACGTCTGGGAACTTAAAAATCATTTTACATCCTTCAACAGACAGGCCTGTTGTAAAGAGACATTCATGATCAATATCAGGTATTGATCTAATAATTAATCGGTGATTTTGTCTAGCCTTTTCATTCAGTAAACTCATGTCCTGATAAGTAAAAAGTTAATTGTCTCTGCAAAGCAGTTTTTGACCTTTTGCTGTGGTGGTCAGTTGTTTTTTATGACTTAATACTACAGACAATGGTTAAAAACCATTCTACAATAACTACATTTGTTTTTGAAGTATTACTCATTCAACAACAAAGCTTGAAAAGGTTAAAGCATATTTTCTCTGAGTGTTTTGTAATTCTGTTAGAAACTTTTAATGTTTTTGTTATTTTTGATTAATATGTGATTGAATTATGGTAAGCTTATCTTACATGTACAGCATTTGACTGCAAGAAAACACAGTTATTCCTGATATTTAGTGTGGTTGAGTCAGTAAACTGATAGTTTAATCAAAGCGCTGATAGTGCTGAAGGACTAAGGTGCGTTTAAAGCAAGATGGTTGAGGATACAAGGATACATTTGAAAATTTCTTTGGGCAACATCTCAAGGAAAACAGCTGCTCCTTTTACCAACCACCATTACTATAATCATCATTTCTGTGAACAGAGACTGAAAAATAGGCTATTTTTCGAACATGTGGACATTTTACGATTTCCCATGAGGCAACAGTAATACTAATTTAGAGCAAAACAAAGCGAGTAAATCGGGCCTATATTCCTAGTTCCATGAAGGTATTAGCCACACAGTAAAGGCGGATGTTTAATGAGTAATTGGGGTCAGACCGCTGTTTGTGTATAGATAAAGTACCGTCCCTCAAATATTACAGTAATTAAAAAAGCACAGTTAAATACTTTAATCGTTTAAGTGCAAGGTCTGATTTCAAATCAAACATTAAACTTATTCTCCTAAGGTTTTGCTTTTCATCTTTATTAGATCATCAACATATTGATGAGGCTTATTGCATCTTAAGTACAATGTATATTGAAAACAATAGCTAGGTTTCCTTTTTTTCAGGTATTCAAGTGATGGTCATTACAAAAACTGACCTCATCCTTAATGAGACATCACGCAGTTCAGCTTGTACACATTTTTTCTATCAACCTTATGATGGTTACAGAAACAAAATTTATCATTCATAGCACATTTTTCATCAACAGTCATTGACATTGGAAAAATTAAGTGTATTAATCATTATCTTACTCTTGCATTCTTTTTTCAGTGTTTTGTTCATTTGTTTTGATATGAAACTATTGGTTTTTGCTGTGTAACAATGGGCTGTTCAAGTTAATACTGTACAATTGATTCTGATTTTTCATGCGAAAATAGAGGACATTCCAGCTGCTTTATGGCATTATTGATGATGGTGTATATGTAGTGGAGACCTCAATTTACAATAAACAGTTAAATGTATAAGTGGGCTGGATAGCTCAGATGGTAGTGTTTGCACAGGTTGTGTTTGTCCTGGGTTCAAGTCCCAGTCTTGCTGCATGTTTTTCTCACCTTGGGTTTGTTGGGGCCCAGGGTAAATGACCGGCAAGAGCTACAGTGGTAGATACTCAAGATTCGTTCCCCAAATGAATGCTGTGCCCGGGAAATTCAAGAGGAATTTCAAGTGTGTAGGAGGGAGTCCTGATCTGGCTGCAGGTTTTTCTCACCTTGGTTACATGTATATTGGATACTGAAACAGAAAATTAATATTTGGATTTCTTCTTGTCTTTTCAGATAAAGAATGTTAGTGACTATATTCTTAGCATAGGCTTGAACCCACCAACTAACATGAGGTCAGTATTCATTCATATCATAGCAACACATTTACCTCAGCCTGACCTCATATTCAAACTGTTTTCACCAAAACTGCAATGAAGACTTACTAACAAGGATTCAGTCATTCATATATTTCTGTTGAGGTGTGCATGTCAAGCAAGCAACTAGAAAGATGCTTTTGCCATGAACATTAGTTCATATTGGATGGAAGATATAAAATTGTAAATTATCATTAGTTAAGGGATTCAAACAAGTCTTTTTAAGTAGTGTGGCACATACGCAAAATCATCAACAGTCGAGTCCCGTTTTTCCGGACGCTTTTGTTCCCAAGAGTAATATCTGTATTAACGAATTATCCGGAATAAAGAATCAGCAAGTCCCAGTGAAATAATTACTTATACACCGTGTATCATAATAATTACTATGAAGTAAAAAAATACGTAGTTAAAAACATTGTCTCCTGATTGCTGTCTATGCAGCGAATAAACACCTTTTACAAACTCGACTTTCTGCATGCGGTGATGATTACAATAAGGCAAGACCAGTTTACTGACATAATGACCGATTTTCAAACAATCAACACCTTACAGTAAACTACACTGGGTGACTTTTTATGATCAAGAATTAATTTGAGTTTGCAAAAGGTGTGAATATCGGATAACCGTACCGTCAATTGACTTAGGTTACCGCAAACAAAAATACCCATTATACGTGTTTCCGGACTAACCCTACCCATGGTCTATTGAAAATTAGGTTTGGTTCCTGAATTTTATTGTCTGGAGCCGCAACATAGATTTTCTGGATTAAACATGTTGTTGAAGGTAAGGACCATTCCGTACAAATTCTGTCATGATGGCGAATATTCCGGATTAACGACGACCAAATTATCGAGGCTTGACTGTTGACAGAAATCGTTGTTTACCTATATGAAAATCCTCCATGCATTTTGCTGAGAGAAATCAAGTGGTGTTTAGAAGGCTGATTTAAAGGCTCATGACAGGAGACTAATGCTATATCAAACTATATTATTTGGTAACCTTTTGGTCAACTTCAAATAGTTATCACCAAAAAAAAACCTCCATCAGCATAACTTAAATATGAAAGCCAACAAGAAATAATCCAGATCACGTAATACACAATTTTTTTAACTGACCAATCAGAATTTGTTATTTCAAATAGTTAAACAAACAGATTTTTGTTAAACGTGATTTAATTTGAGACAACTATATTTTAAGCACCAAATAACTTGTGTTTAAGGAGTTTATTAACCTTTTAACCGCCTATAGTGCCGGACAAATCTGGCGCACTTTAAGTACCTTATATACCATATCCGCTGTTAATAAACGACGTAATATGGTTGTATGTATAGAAGCACTAGGTGCACGTAAGAGTATAGAAGATGTAGTATAGATTTTTATGAATCAGTGATGTCATTTGAGAGTCTGTTACAGATGTGCAGTGGTAAACTCTGTGTTTTCCCCATTTTTCCACACTTTCACTTGGTATACAAGAGGGTAACAAGGTCGGTAGGGAAAAGGTTAAATATGGTCCCACAGCATTTATAAATTATTTTTGATGACTTATGAACATAACAAAAGACTTTCATAATATTTATACTGTAATTTAATTATACTGACATCCTTTCATGTGCCTTTAATACGTCCATAACTTAGTGGATTCTTGTCAAATTAAATTCTGGATGATCTTTTTCTTTTGTTCTCATAACTCTTCTCTTTCTTGTTATGGTTCATGATGTGCTTGTAATGTGCAGGAAGGAAATCATAAAATTGAACATCCATTAATCATATGTTCATTAATCAAAGCACTGACTGCGCTGTAGTGGGGGTGCAAGGTGTGCTTGCTTCAATGTCACAATATGTTTTTTTCATAGTAAAAGCCATTGATCCTTAGGTAGTGTTGGTCTGTGGAAGTTATTGAAACATCCCATTATAGACAAAATAAATGCCTGTATTCATATTTTCGAAACGGTAAGAAAAGCATAAGTTCGAGTAGAAAACCATCTGTTTCCGTGCATTAGTATCAATTGTATTGAATAAAAACAACATTTTGAAATGTTTAAAGGCACATAAAAGGAGATTAATGCCTTATCAAACCATTTTATTGCGTAAACTTTTGATCAGATTCAATTAGTTATCACCAATAAACCCCATCAGCAAAACTTGAACGTGAAAGTCAACCAGAAATAACCCAGATTGCATGTTTAATAATTCAGATTGCCTCATTCTTCACTTCTGACCTTGACAGTTGATACACAAACATTTGAACTGACAAATCAGAATTCGTTATTTTGACTATGTAAACAAACAGGTTGTTGATAAACATGATTGAATTGGAGACAAGTATATTTCAAGCACAAAATAACTTATGCTAGAGGAGTCTTTTTAAAAGGGTCTAAATGCATTGGTAAATTAATTCTGATGACTTTTAAGAACATAATAAAAAAAACTCCATATATGTTTTCAGTTATTTATTTGTACTTATCTCCTTTAATGTGCCTTTAATGATCCTTAATATTTGTATCAATCTATAATAACTAAAGTGAACAATTGGCTATCATAGCCTACTTGGTTTAACTATGAAATATATTCCCACATGTTTCAAGATAATATGCATGCCAAATACATGCTCCATGGCTATTCTTGGCAGATTTATTAGGGTTGATGGATTCTTTCAATTCTTTAAGAAGCAATTAATGTGGCATCTTACCTATATTATTCAATTAATTTGAAAACTTGTAATACAAAAAGATAGATTAGGCATGTAAAGGAAATTGTTCATCACATGTCAGACAAGTTTGTTGTGGTTTATTCCATTCTCATGTACAGGAAGGAGGTAATGGTATGTCCAAAATACGAAGTGTAGAAAACAAAAACAACTTTCTTTTTATATGTGTTGTGCATGTGCAGCAAACGAATATGTCGATCAGTCGAGGCATCCCAACAGTCGGAATCCTTCTTTACCTATAGGGGGCTTAATCACCGCCGAGAGAAAGCAAGTAGTTCCAACTTCAATGTTGATTGTAATCTGTCTATAACTTTGTGAATTCTTATCAAATTAAATCGTGGTTTTTCTTTAATAAATCTACTGTTCTTTGGTTTGTATTTGATGCGGTTGTGATGTGCATGATGGTGATGAAAGATAATGCAAACAATCCGCGCTAATTTCTCAACATTTCCGACTTTTTTTAAATGGTTTCTAGAGGGTTGGGAACCAGGCATTACAGTCAAAACGGCTTAATGTCAAAACGGTCCACAGTCAAAACGTGTCATCAAAGTACAAAGTGTTAATAGCATAAAACGCTATTTAGGCCTTTTTGACTGATTGAAAAAATCAACAATTGGCTGTTCTGACCATTCCAGGGCTGTTCTGGCCGTTTAAACTGTGGGCTGTTTTGACATGGGGCCGTTTTGACATGTTCCATGAACCAGTATGGTTAGCGAGAAGTTCAAGATATGGCCCCCCCTTTCTTTGCAGTAATAGTGTTTTGAAATAAAAAAAAAAAGAAATTGATTATTACAATTAAGTCGTTTCTTTTAATTTGGATGTTAATTTTATACTTTAACAGGGTGTTTCATACAAAACAAATAATCTGCTGTCCTTTTTACATTATTAGAAAGAATAAGAAATTTGCCTGATGTTTATTTAGAAGCCATGAAATACACTGTGTAAATATTTTCGTAACCATTACTGAACGTAAAGTGAGCATGTGCATTTTACAATGGCAAAAGGGAAAAGACGCTATTATCACCTTTTACCTAATGTATGGGAGTTATATGTCTGTTGTTTCAAATCCTGGAAGAAACAATGAATGTAGGTATTGTTAGTAGATACAAAAATCGCCCAGGCTAGTCTGATTATTTACTTTGTTGTTGAGATAAATTTTTAGACTTGTATCTCTACAATCCTTTTTGATCTTCCAGTTTCTTGTGTTCCGGTTGGTAACACTCGGGCATGACATTGATATGGCAATTAGCCAACTTATCTTTAATGCTTTTTTAAAACTATTCACACTATTAGATAAAACTCCTTCCTCTGTCCAACTGTTCAATAAATCTATGACTCTGACTGAAGCTGTATTTACGTATATTGGTGCTGCAGTTTTGCTCAAATAACTTGTGAATGTGGCCCCTGGTAGATGGGTAATTGAACTGAAAAAAGCTTATTTTCATCTGAAAAACTGCAAAACTGGGTGAAATGGGTTATGCATTATGATAGTATATGATGAAACATAGTGTAAAACCGCAGAATCATGACAATATTATGCCTGCACTATTTATTATATATTTTTCAATATGCTATTTCCACAAATTTAGTGCCCACCAATTTTACTTAACTTAACTTTATTGTTTACATTCAAGTAACATCTAAAATAGCAAGGAGCGCTTGGATAAATGAGTCGCGATCACCTGGTTAGAAAAATCATGTGAAACACATAAAGATGCTGTCATTTATCCAATACCAACAATTTCAACATTCTATATGAAGAATTTCTTGGGTTTTGTTGGTTTCCAATGTTTCTCGGCTGACCTTGTTTTATCGCTAATTGTAAACAAACCTTATCGTATTCACTCTTTTAAAAGCATCATGAGAACTTGTTACCGTCTCAATCTCTCTGTAAAAGGGAATTTAAAGTATTTTTTTGTTAGTTTTCAATTATTCTTGAACTTCACAATTTGAGTGTTCATGAGTGCAAGTATGGCTTTAAATAGAACTAAATAAATCAACATAAACTTCAACATATATGCTACTAATTCTGAAGAAATCATTGAGGTATTCAAATAATTGAATTATTCCTGCACTATGCAAAAACGAACATATCATGTACCCGGAGCATGATAATGTTTTGTATGACGTCAATCAATTTTAATTTCATGTACCTGGAGCATGATAATGTTTTGTATGACATCAATCAATTTTAATTTCATGTACCAGGAGCATGATAATGTTTTGTATGACGTCAATCAATTTTAATTTCATGTACCTGGAGCATGATGATGTTTTGTATGACATCAATCAATTTTAATTTCATGTACCAGGAGCATGATAATGTTTTGTAAATCTTTCCTGGGTTGGCTGTAATGACACCTTGTTGCTAACCAACAAGAAAGAAAAAAAGGTTACTAACTGGTTTGATTACGATTTTAGCTACATATGTCAGTTTTTTACATATAAATATATTTTGCCATTACTTTTTTGTAATGATTGGGCCAAAGAAGTCCAATTTTCTAAAATTGAAAAAAATGCTGTTATTCAAATTTCGATTAAAAATTTATAATAAAAAAATGTAATCTTTCCAGATCTGGAAGGATTTTTTCTGTGATAGAAGAGAGCTCCTCACCAAAATGAAAGAGAGATCACTGCAAAGGAGAATGCACTCTATCATCACTTCAACCGTGTATTGTTACGTTATACACAGTTATTGTATTTGATTTTGTTGACAAATACTTTTCAATTTTGTTGTTTTCGTTTATTTCATCATTTACGTCACTGATTGCGAGGTAAGATTTGATGAAAAATCGATCTGAATATAAGACAGATGTAATATTTTACACACCTAACAATATCGCCGGAAACACAAAGTTAATCTGTTAACTGTTATCCTCTTGTCGAACAATGCCCGAGGCGTGTATCAATTTGGGTTTAATTGCAAACAAATCTGCACGCTTGGTTGAGAAGTACAAATGACATGCTTGTTCCGCGAACTGATTTCTGTTATGAGTTTCCAATAAAAATTAAATACCCTTATCAATCATTTACGTTGACTTTATATGAAAGACAGATAAATAATAAAAAAAACTCATTTTATTTTCAAAAATTTCAAGCAGTGCATTTAATCATATGTAATTTTTACTATCATTTGATTCTCATATTGATCACAAAACATTGATCCTGGCTGCAAAATAAGCACAGGTATCCAAAGTAGTTTTTATGTTGATATGGACGATATTTGGTGATAAGGTTTTAATTTCACGGTACTTTCAACCATCGCAAAATATAAACCCCGCCAATTTAGGAACCCTTGAAATACGTGAAATATTGCCACCGCGAATATAAAGCGCTTTACAGAACCTCTAAACCAAGGAAACTAATTTCTATTTGGTTGAAGAATTTTCCATACAGATGACATAACTTTGGTTTACAAATTGAAGTGATTTGGCCAGGTTTCATCCATTGTTATAATCCTGTCCAAGAAAGTGTCTCCTTCTGCCTCATTCCGGGTTAGAAACATCAGGGCACAACAAACTAGACACTCATTTTCCTAATCCATAAGGAGCCGTGGCTCCAAGAATGCACTAACTTTAGGCATACCCGTCTGTCTTAGTCCGTCTGTTAAAATTACATGAGTAGTAGAGCTTGAGACATAAAGTTCATTCACAATTGCTCTTACCGTTGTGCTCCTGCCGGCTTAAGTGATTTTGTTTACACCTTCCTTTATGGAACATCCAGTTGTAGACTGTTGACCGCCTTTTGGATAAACATGCATTGAATTTCGCCGGCTTTAAAAATGTGATCATCATTTGAAAACAATAACTTCCATATTTTCTTGTTGACTAGACCATTTTAAGCGTTTTTGTTCGTGATTTCATGGGCGCAACACACAATTCAATTACACTCCGCAGTTCAACGACACTGTTTGAAGTCTTTTTTTGTTGGAACATTTTTCTTTCTCTACAGGATAAAAGCTCTAGTTTTAATAAAAATCCTGAAAATGTTTTGAAATTCAGAGGAAATGGCTTCATGATGTCATGTTATTGCAAGCTGTTTTTTTATCTCTCTTGTAACATGTTGAGTGAGACCAACCACGCTTTAATTATTTGGAATATGTTTGAAATGTTAGTATTTTTCAACCTGCCCCAGGTTCCAGTAACTACGCTGCTACAGTAACCAATATATCTTGCTAGAATGATGTCTTTGTTTTTTTCACATTCGGTATATGTTGAAAACAAGTGAATGCATGCATGTATTAGATTTCAAGAGTATCAAACAATGTTATACAGATATAACAAATTCTACAATCTTTCTAAACAACCCTTGTAATGAAGAAATATGTCAAAGTCATCATCATCGCCAAGGGAGATTTTAATCATTTAAAATAAACTGTCTTCTATTGATAAAATGATAAGACAGATCTATATAATGTAACTTAAGCAAGACTGTTGGTATCCGTCTCTGCCTCATTCATTTTGAGAGTTTAATATAGCAGCAGCACATTTGTCTTGTAGATGTAGTTCACTGTTTTGACAATATATGTTTAATAGATAAAGATCTATTATTTCTATTATGCGAAATTATCAAAACTTGTAAGTGTATGGAACCCACACTATGAAATGGATCATTCTGATCAAGTGAAGGTACTAAGGTGCATAAGAGAGCAATTCTAGGATCATTAATAAAGTAGTATTTCCATCAAATCATTGAAAAGCACAGAATATTTTATGCATGATTATCAATTTAATCTTTGTTACCCATAGAACATAGAATCTTTCAATCTACAAGGGTTGTTTGGAAAGATCGTGTTTTTTTTATAAAAAAAACGTATAGGCCTATTTAAATAGAACTAAATAGATTGCCATAAATTTCAACATATATGCTACTAATTCTGAAGAAATCATTTAGATATTCAAATAATTGAATTTTTCTTGCACAAAACAAAAACGTACATATCACCTTCCTGGATCATCGTTATATATACGAGGTACAGTCAAAAAGTTCCCGGACTGCGTCTGATATTTGAATGTGGTATGGGATAGCGCCTTAAAATATATATGTCAATGATAGAAAATCATTTTCCCATACAATGATATAACATGAGGCGGGGTAAATAAAATACTAAAAAATATATTACATTCTAAACAAGCACAACTTATACCTTAGGAGCACATTGATGTTAAGATGTAACGTTATACACAGATCCGACGTCAATTTTGATAACTTAAAATCATTACTGCTTTTCAAAGTATTCCCCATTGCATAAAATACACTTTTCATTTTGTTTCACCCAGCTACCATAAATTGTAGCATACCACTCTTTTTGGGAAGCTGCGTATGGCCGATCTCACAGTGAATGTTCATTCCTCTTTGGATTCGAATCTGTGGCCTTGCATCTCAGCTGATTCTTTATTCACTGTCTTACCTCTGGGTACGGCGTGTTGGAGGAGCATCCCTTTACTGTCCATAAAGAAAATATACAGGATTTTTCTCATAGACCTCACAGTATTGTCCTTCTTTGTTTCAAGGTCATAAAAGTTAATTACCTTTCATCTGTTGTGACGATACGGTTTCAGAATCAGTCACCATCTTTCCTCCATCGTCGATAAAAGGTTTCAGACGCTTCAATCCTCTTCTGCATATTATCCGCCGATAATAGCCGAGGGACCCATCATGCACATACCTAGGTATTGAGATATTAATATTCTATGGACAGTTCCATGACTTAGCCCCACTGTATCCGAAATATCATCTATGGATTTTCATCTATCCTTCATTACAACAATATAGACTAGTCCTTTCCTGCTGTCTGTTTTTGGTCTCCCGCTATGTGGATTATGGTCATACACCTGTTACTTTTGAGATCTTGAATTCCCATTGACTCCAATGTTAAATCAGGCATTTTCAAGACTCTGCTGAGTGAAGAATAGTGTTTTTTACGCTTAGCTTTATACAGGAACATTAAGTTTGGCCATTTAACTCTCAGAAACTGTAATAAAATGGACACCTCAATCGTCTCATTTTTTTCTACGGAGCAAAGTGTATTATTATCGTCCGAAAATCAGTGCACTAGCTGTCAATTCTAGCCGAGGTACTGGCATCTCTTACCAGCAAAACTATGCACCAGAAGTCGAAACTCAAAATTTCTAAATGGGACTACTTTTGGGTACTACGACCTGTAAGTACTCCGTAACAGGTACGAAACCTTATCGTTGATATGTTCTCTACCCTCTTTAATACGCTTATGTCAATCACACACGAGAGTCCTGGATACCTTCTTTGAGCCTTCTTTCTTGTTCATGAACTTTTCAAGTGTCTGTCTGTGTCAAATCCACCCATACACAAAATTTAATGACCGCCCGCTGCTTCGTATGTCAATATGACGTCGGCCTTTTTTCTCCACTAATTTTATCCATTTCACTTTAAAGCTCTGAATAATTGCGTTCTTCAAGACGATATTGTTGATTTTTCATAGTTGTTTTGAGATAACGTGGAAATAACATCATGTGAAGTTTCGTTTCGATCAGGTGCCATTTAAGGAATTTTTTTGTGATTCACAACTGAATGAAAGTGTGCCATTTTAATGTTTCCAACATGCTCCGTAACCTAATCTATCTAACAATTTAAACATATTATTGAAAGAAAATAATAGGTGTACAATTGAGAAATTACACATACCCAGAGAAATTGAATAGATACTGCATTGTAACAAATTTTAGCTCAATCAGATGTCAAGTATACTTGAAGCAGATGCAGTCCGGGAACTTTTTGACTGCACCTCGTATATGACGTCATTCAATTTCAAGGGTCACTTAAGTCTAAGAATTGTTGCATTTCCTCAACATAGTCACCAGTAATGTCGACACACTTCCTGTGTTTACTTATCCATTTTTAGCTTTTGTGATCGCCCAATGTCCATCGTCTGCGTGCGTCGTCAACAATTTCTTTAAAAATCTTGTCCTCCTAAACCATTGAGCCAATCTTAAGTTAACTTCACAGGAATGTTCGTTGGGTGATGCGCTACCAAAGTTGTTCAAAGAAATTGATTCCATGCAGAGCTTTGGTTGCTGTGGCATGAAAAAGGGGGAATTTCTGCAATTTTTAAAAACCCTCTTGTCTGAAACCACTGGTCAGAATTCAAATTAATTTTACAGGAATGTTCTTTTGGGGCCTCTTTTTAAAAGTTGTTCAATGAATTTTGATAGAAGAAAAACATGGCCACCAGGCTGCGTTGAACTTTGAACGCGTTTTTGTTTTCACTATATACATGAATGCTAAAATTTATAACTTTACAAACATCTTTTTTTTGCTAACCTGAGTACTTAGTGCTCAAGGTGAGCTTTTGTGATCGCCAAACGTCCGATGTCAATTGTGCGTCGTGCGCCGTCAACAATTTCTTTAAACATCTTCTCCTCCTAAACCATTGAGCCAATCATAACCAAACTTCACAGGAACGTCCGTTGGGTGATGCTCTACTAAAGTTGTTCAAAGAAATTGATTCAATGCAGAACTTTGGTTGCCGGGGCATGAAAAAGGGGGCATTTCTGCAATTTTTAAAAAATCTTCTTGTCTGAAACCACAGGTCAGAATTCAAAATAATTTCACAGGAATGTTTTTTAGGGACCTCTTTTTAAAATTTGTTCAAAGAATTTTGATATCTCGAAAAACATGGCCACCAGGCTGCGTTGAACTTTGAACGCGTTGTTGTTTTCACTATATACATGAATGCCAAAATTTATCACTTTACAAGCATCTTTTTTTTCCACACCTCTAGGGTAATTTCAATGAGATATCATGTGAATCATCCCTAGTTGGAGGTGAAAAAGATTTTTCCAATAAAAATTAGTCATTTGACCAAAATGGCTGCCATGCACATATTTGGTAAAAACCTTAAAAAGATCTTCTTGTCACAAACCACCGGTCAGATTTCAAAATAATTTCACAGGAATGCCCAAATATGCCAAAATGACAACCATAAAATGGCAACAATAGATCATACTGGACAAAAGTGAAGGCTGATCTTCGCACATACAATCTGTAAAAGTAAAATATTCAGTTTTCGCATTGTAAGAATTATGTACCATTTTAATGTCCCACATCAAGCATAAAGTGTCCAACTTGTAAAATGGGAATAAAAAAAAGGTCAATGTATAGATCACAAGAAACTCTGTGTAAAAGTTAAAAGCAATGTCTCTAACTATTCTTCAAATAGGTGGTGATCTCAGGTGAGCGGTTTAAGAGCCATTATGGCCCTCTTGTTTTGTTTCGTCATACCAGCCTTCACTTAACAATGACACAACACTCTGAGTCTGTTTGGTAAGTTCAGCTGACAAACTAAGTTACCCTCTAACTCAGATGCCAATTGAATAATGGTCAGGGTTGTACGTCGGGTGTTCCAATACCTCAACAACTAGGAAACTAATTTTCATTTGTGTTGTAGAATTTCCCATACTGACAACATATCTTTGGTTTCCAAATTGAAGTGATGGCCCAGGTCTCATCCATTGTAACAATCCTGTCCAAGAAATTGTTTCCTTCTGCCTCATAGCGGATAAGAAACAACAGACTCAGCTTATTTTTTGCATATCAGTAAGGAGCCGCGGATCTAAGCGTGCACTAACCTATGGCATACCAATTCTGTCTGTTAAAATTACATGAGTGGTAGAACTTGAGACATGAAGTTCATTTGTTCTTAACATTGTGCACCTGTCCGCTTTAATGCTTTTTGTACCTTAAAGGAACATCCAGTTGTGGACGACCGACCGCTCCTTAGATAAACATGCACTGAATTTCGTCCGCTTGAGAAATCGGAACGACATTTTTAAACAATAGCTGGACTTAAACTTCCATATTTTCTTGTTAACTAGATCATTTTAAGTGTTTCAGTAAGTGATTTCACAAGTGCAATGCACAATTTAATTACACTCGCAATTCAACGTCACTGTTTGATGTCAGTTTTTGTCCAAACATGTTTTTGCTCTCTGAAGGATAATATCTCTCGTACAACACATTGAATGAGACCAACCACGCTTTGAGGAATATGTCTGAAATGTTTGCATTTTTAGACCTACTCCAGCTTCCGTTAACTACGTCATTACAGTAACTAATATATCTTGCTAGAATGAGGTCTTTGCTTTTTCACGTTCAGTATATGTTGAAAACAAGTGAATGCATTCATGTTTTACATGCCAAGAGTATTGAGCAATATTACACAGAGATATAACAAACTTCTACGAACTTTCCTAACAACCCTTGTATATACAACAAAGAGAAAGTTATAGACATTAAAGATGCTTTTGTGTTTTTGGAGTAACAAACGTCAAAAAACTGTTATTGACAATCCTTGTCACTAAACCAAAGTCATTTTCCATTTCTTTACTATTAAGTTGCTTAAACCCCATGCTTTCGTTAATTAACGTGAAGTGAACCGTTATGTCTGTTTGATCATCTTTGGGAAATCCGGTTTATAAACAAATTGGAGAATTCTTTTTAGCACGCTTTGCATTTGTTACTCGACAACAAAAAATGAATTTTAAATCAATTACCTCCCTTTTATTTTTGATTTTCACTTTGAAACTAAAATTACATGAATCTTGTTATTCTGACAATACCCTTTTTAGCTCACCTGAGCACAAAGTGCTCAAGGTGAGCTTTTGTGATCGCCCAATGTCTGTCGTGCGTCGTCCGTCCAGCGTCGTCCGTCGTCAACAATTTCTTTAAACATCTTCTCCTCCTAAAACATTTGGCCAATCTTAACCAAACTTCACAGGTATGTCCTTTGGGTGATGCTCTTCAAAAGTTGTTCAAAAAAGTTGATTCCATGCAGAGCTTTGGTTGCCGTGGCATGAAAAAAGGGGATTTTCTGCAATTTTTAAAAAATCTTCTTCTCTTGTCTGAAACCACTGTTCAGAATTTATAATAATTTCACAGGAATGTTCTTTAGGGGGCTCTTTTCAGAAGTTGTTCAAAGAATTTTGATATCTCGAAAATCATGGCCACCAGGCAGCATTGAACTTTGAACCAATCTCTGAGCCAATTCCAATGAGAATTCATGTGAAGCATCCCTAGTTAGAGGGAATAAAGATTTAAAAAAGAAAAAAAAATCAGTCATGTGACCAAAATGGCTGCCATGCCCATATTTGGTAAAAACATTAAACAAAATCTTCTTGTTACAAACAACTGGTCAGATTTCAAAATAATTTCACAGGAATGTTCTTTCTATAAAGATTGTTAAATAAATATAGATATCTTGAAAAACATGGCCGCCAGGGATTGTTGAACTTTGAACGCGTTTTTGTTTTCACTATATACATGTATGCTAAAATGTATAACTTTACAAACATCTTTTTTTCCAAACCTTTGGGCCAATTTCAATGAGATAACATATGAAGCATTCCTAGTTAGAGGGAATAAAGATTTGTCCAAAGAAAAAATCAGATGGTTGCCATGCCCATATTTGGTAAAAACCATGAAAAAATCTTCTTGTCAAAAACCATTGGTCAGATTTCAAAATAATTTCACAGGAATGTTCTTTTGGGGCCCTTCTATAAAGATTGTTAAAAGAACATATATATTTGAATATGTTTTTGTTTTCACTATATACATGTATCGTAAAATTTATAACTTAATAAACATATTTTAAAAAAATATGAATTTTTATATCTCGAAAAACATGGCGACCAGGGTGCGTGGAAATGTGAACCTGTTTGCATTTTCACTATATA
Source organism: Cerastoderma edule (assembly GCA_947846245.1). Lineage (NCBI taxonomy): Eukaryota > Metazoa > Mollusca > Bivalvia > Cardiida > Cardiidae > Cerastoderma > Cerastoderma edule. Next base: position 39,184,537 of record OX401405.1, on the reverse strand, counting down.
CTTGTATTGTAGAATTTTTAACAAAATACATCAATATCAATTTGGATGTCCAAATATGCCAAAAGGATAACAACAAAATGGCAACAATAGATCATACTGGACAAAAGTATGGGCTGATCTTTGTACATACATAATCTGTAAAAGTAAAATATTCAGTTTCCACATTGTAAGAATTATGTACCATTTTAATGTCCCACATCAAGCATACAGTGTCAAACTTGTAAAATTGGAATGAAAAATAGGTCAATGCATAGAGGCACAAGAAACTCTGTCTAAAAATCTCAGGTGAGTGGGTCTAGGGCCATTATGGCCCTCTTGTTTTCTTACTCACTGATTGACAAATGCCGAGGTGGTGATGGTATACTGACAAACTACCATTATATCTTATTAAGCAAGAATTAACTGATTTAGATTTACCCTGTAAGTCTCCCTCCTCATTTCAACCACTTTCGCTTCACTTCCATGCGCCATTTGACAATGGCATCTAAATTTACCACCTCTTACTCTAAAGTTTCGACACTTTTTACAAAATAAACCTGTATAAACAATCTTAGATATCTGTGATTTTAATGTTCTAGATCCTCTTTGTATGATTTACGAGCAGGGTTGAGAAGCTGTCAATACTCTAGTTCTTTGTTACTTCAGAAATTTTTGTTGTTCTTTTTACGGTGGAAGACGATTTGTTTTAAAAAGTTAAAATCTCCTTCTCTGAGAGAGTCTCTTTAAGAGTTTACCTTCTTTATTCATTATTCTAAAATGTTGACAAATCAATGTTTTTCTTATCATGAGAATTCTCTGTTTTTGACATGAATTCATTCTTTACTCAAAGAATAAAGCATTCATTTCAAGATAAACCTTGTCACTCTGTGTCTTACTATTTTTGGACACTTCTGTTGCTCATTTAGCTAAAGAGGGGGATACTTTAGAGACTATGTAAGTGAGTACCATGTATGGAAATAAGTGACTTAAACAAGTTCTTAATCATCATAAACCCACCTACTGCTATTAAAGGCACATAAAAGGAGATAAGTACAAATATATTACTGAAAAAATATATGGAGTTCTTTTATTATGTTCATATAAGTCATGAGAATTGATTTACAAATGCAATGAGAACCTATTAAAAAGACTCCTTTAACATAAATTAGTTTGTGCTTGAAATGCCGTTGTCTCCAATTCAATCATGTTTATCAACAACCTGTTTGTTTTCATATTCCAAATAACGAATTTTGATTGGTCGGTTATAAAATTTGTGAACCAACTGTCAAGGTCAGGGTGAAGATTCACACAATCTGATTTATTAAACTGACTAATCTGGGCTATTTCTTGTTGGCTTTCACATTAAAGCTGTGCTATTTTGCAGTTTTTAGGCGATAACTATTTGAATCTGACCCAAAGTTCACCAAATAATGTAGTTTGATAAAGCATAAATCTCCTTTTATGTGCCTTTAAATGATCCAAAAAGTTTGTGCTCAAGGTGAGGTTTTGAGATAGCCCACTTTCAGTGGTGTGTCATGCGTCATCTGTTGTCAACAATTAAACATCTTTGTACCTAAACTGTAGAGCCAATTTCAACTACACTTTGCAGAACTGTTCCTTGGTTGATGCTATTTAAAAATTGTTCAAAGAAATAGATTCAATGCAGAACTTGAGTTGCCTTGGCATGAAAAATTGCTTTACTTACTTACTTACTTAATCCTGATTTTATTTGTCATCTGCTGTGGGAGTCCCAGTCACTGGTGTGGGCAGTAGGTTGCTAGATTTTCTTATACCCCATCTCCAATTTGTTCTGTCCATTGGGCTGACACTGAGGAGGTTGCATTCCTTTATATCATGAACAATGCAGTCCGACCAGGCCTTTCTGGGCCTGCCTCGTCTCTTCGCGCCAGGAATGGTCATGTCAAGAGTTCTAATAATGGTGGTATTAGAGTGCTGTACGTGTCCAAACCATCGTAGGCGTTTGCAGCGAAAGGGGGCAGTAAACACTAATTGACCTTTAGTTTCGAATTGGTAGGGCCTTCCAACCCGTTTGAAGGAGAAATTCTTGATAATAAGCAGTGCTGAGACATTGTTATGCTTTTTATTGAACGTAAATGTTATCATAAAGTTTCATTAGGGTATATTGAATGATACAAATATGCTGGTTACACAAATTTTTGCATTGGAAGTGTCAATACTGGAACTTATCAGCTGCTTGGGAAAAACGCTGAAAAGGGCGTCAGAATAGTGCATTTTTCAGGTGGGTACATACATTTGAAGATAGCAAAAAAATCTTCGTGGTCGTACACCACATATCTGTGGATAAGTTGTATGCCTAGACTGTGTGGAAAGTGCAAATAGTGGCGATGGACCTCCTGTATTCGCAGGGAATTCTGTATAGAAGTTGAAAATGTGTCAAAATTGAGCCTTGGACACATGATTTTTTGCCACGTTCATGACCGGTTATTGCTCAAGGAATAATGTCTATGACAACTGTTCAGGTTTTCTTTTCATATTTCTAGAGGGCCACAGGCAATATGCATTTGGTGTGTAAGTATTGCTTTCGTCTGTTTTGTTTTAGTGAATCATCGTGAGGCAGGACTTAACAGACGTACACCTGCCGTCCCAAACGAAGGACCATTGATGTGTACTGCTCCCTAAGGCAGTTGCTACCTCAGATATCCCCAATTTGGCATTAGAGCGTCTGAACTGGTGACATCATTTTGTTTGGCTTCACAGATCCAGCAAACCATGGCTTTATCGTTCCTGCGGAGTCTCTGTAAGTCAGCAGCTGTAGGAGCCCAGGTCTCGCTCCCATGTAGTAGGGCAGAGCTCACGCAAGCAATCAACAAATACCCTACCCCTGGCTGGCAGTGTGACATGTTTGGATGTTAATATTGGGAGCAGCTTCTTAAATTTACCACAGGCTTTTTAATTCTTTAAAACTCTTCTAGTCTGAAACCACTGATCAGATTTCAAAACAGTTTCACATGAAAGTTTTTTGAGGGCCCCTTTTCAAAGACTGTTCAAAGAATCTTGATATCTCGAAAAACATGGCCACCAGGGTGCATTGAACTTTCATTGTAAAAGCTATCACTATATACATGTATGGTAAATTTTATGTCAAAATGGATTAATATCAATTTGGATGTATAAATATGCCAAAATGATAACCACATAGACCATACTGGACATAAGTACAGGCTGATATTTGTACACATAATCTGTAAAAGTAAAATATTCAATGTTCACATTGTAAGAACCATTTTAATTTCCCACATCAAGCATAGAGTGTCAAAATCTGTAAAATGGTAAACAAAATTAAAAAATATGTCACAAGATAAAAGCATAAGACACCTTGTAAAAAGCTTAAAAACAAAGTTTCTTATCTTTTTCTTCAAATATATTGTAATAAGTTCAATGAATGTAATCTCAGGTGAGTGGTTCTAGGGTCATCATGGCCCTCTTGTTCAGTAATATCAATAGATAGTGCAGGGGTTTTATTGTCATGATCCTGAGGTTTTTCGCTATGTTTCAACATATTCTATCATAATTTATAACTCATTTTACCCAGTTTTGCAGTTTTTCTGAGCGCTAGTATGCTATTAAGAGGTGTAAAGACTTAGTTGTCATTGTTGTATTGCCACTGCCCTGTCATTCCGGTGGTAGCTTTTGATTGCAGTAGCAAAACCATGGTAGTACTTGGGGACTGCCACAGACGGAAAAAATGTGATATTCTGGTTGTCCAAGCATGGTCACCAGAGTGCTGTGTCCCTCAGAATTCTTCGATTTCACAGCAACTGGAATTGTTTTTTGTTTATTCTAATTTTCTGCTTTAGAAAAGTCTCAAAACTTCATTTTGGATATACTGTCTATGAAAACATATGACTGGTGAATAAGGGAATAGCTACCAATGTAATGATTAGAGTCTATCAAAGATTGAAATGAAAGTGGTGGTTCTTCATTAAATCTGCCCATGAATGCCCTTCTGTTAATTCAAGTCAAATTCCTCTGAAATTCCTGGAATGAACCAATTCATTTATAGCTTAAATTCTCTACCAACACATAAAAGCTGATTACTTTTTGTGTATCTTTCTTCTTTGTGCACATGCTAGCATTAATTTCAGTATGTCTTGTTCAATCTTTACTGAAATCCATACACATTTACACCATTCATGCCTTGTAAAGATTTACCATTAATATCATGAATGGTTGTCTTAACTTATCACACTGCCATTCACAGTTCTGAGTACTTCTTTACAAAATAGAAGGAAATATTGTGAAAGAGAATCTATAAGAGACAAAGACAGCAACTTTCTCATTCCCTTTAACATTGATTTCCACTGTTGGTATCTTATAAGAAACAATGAAAAGTAATTCATAATCTGGACAATATCACAAAATCTTGTTAAAGGAAACAATGGAATTCATAAGTTTGTTGGAAAATTGGAAATACTGAACAACCCTAAAGAGACGAGAAGCATGTTTCCCAGGCAAATAAATGGTTTTTAAAAGTCCCAATGTAATACAATAAAAGTATATACACATGTTTGTAAAATGTGGAATTGGTGTATGGTATTCAGCTATGCTTCAAACAAATGTTCATGAAAATAAAGTCATTGGAATTGCTTGATGTGTAGCTAATGACAGAAAACCCCAACGGCATCACTAACTGGATGATACATCCACTATATGGTAATAATTACACCATGTGAGCTGTCACAAACCAAGAAGATAAACACAGCTGACAAGAAAAAGCCACAGATGCAGCAGCCTAGTCCAGAATCAAAATAACAGGTAAAACAAAAAAGACAAGATACATTGTGGACTTATTCACAGTCAAGACATATTTTCAGATGGTTTGACAGTACTTGGGAGAAATTGAATCGTCAGAAGAGAACAATGGACGTACGTGTCTACACACAATGAATTAGCAAAGCATCTTCTTGAACAGCAAGTATCACTTTATGTTTGGATACTGTATCCTATTTCTGTAAGAAACAAAAAGTTTTTAACCAGGTCTGGTTATAAGATTGCCGAATGTCGGCGGGCAGGAGGATGGGCGTGGACAATTTCTTCAGAACTCAACTCCTCCTACATTTTTCAACAGATTTCAATGAAACTTCCACAAAATGATTGTTAGCAAGTGCCCTGGTGCATATTGTCGGGATTTTAAATTTCAGTCAAAGTCGAGGTCACTGTTGCTAAAAATAGATTGAACTTGAGAAATCCTTCCAAGTGCAAATCCTCCCTCATTCTTGAACAGATTTTGATGAAACTTTCACATATTGATTGTCACTAAGTCCCCTGACGCATATCAAACTGTATTTTTGATTGGGTCCAGGTTAAGGTCACTTTGGCTAAAAATAGATTTTTTCTGCATTTCTTCATAGGGCCCTTATTTATTGACCAATGTCTTTAATATTTGGTAAGTAGGTACCTCTGATTAACCTCTTGATTTTGATATGGTCAAATGTCACTTTGGTCAAGGTCACTTTGGCTTAAAAAAGATTGAATTTGGGAAATCTTACTCTTCATTTTTCAACAGATTTTTAAAAAACTTTCACATGATGATTGTCACCAAGTGCCCAGAAGCATATCAAATGCTTTTTTAATTGGGTCTAGATGAAGGTCACTTTTGCTAAAAATTGATTTTTTTCTACATTTCTTCATAAGGCCCTTGTTTCTTGACCAATGTCTTCCGTATTTGATATTTGTGTAGCTCTGATTGACCTCTTCACAAGGATGGGGCCAAAGGTCACTTTGGTCTTGGTCACTTTGGCTAAAAATAGATTTTTTCTCTATTTTTATTCATTGAGCCTTTATCTAATGACATTTATCTTCAATCTTTGATATATAGGTACCTTTTATTATTCTCTTCACTCCTATTGGGCCAAAGATCACTTTACATAAGGTCAAGGTTACTTTTGCTAAAATCAAGTTTGTTCCTACATTTCTTGAAAGGGTCCTGATTATTTGACCAGTCTTTTATATTTGGTATGTGAGTAAATCTGATTGACTTCATCATTTAATAGGGTCAAATTTCGCTGGTGGAAAAAATAGATTGAATTTGAGAAATCTTTTTGAGTGTAACTTCTCCATCATTCTTCAACAGATTTTGATGAAACTTTCACTTAATGATTGTCATGAAGTCCCCTGACGCATGTTGATCGCTTTTTTGGGGAGGTCATGGTCACTGGCAAAAAATAGATTTGTTTCTACATTTGGTTATATAGCCCTTATTTCTTGACCAATGTCTTCCATATTTGGTAAGTAGGTACCACTGATTGACCTTTTCACTTTGATGGGGCAAATGTCACTTTGGCTTAAAATAGACTTTCTCTAATTTCTTTCAATAGAGCCTTTATTTAATGGCAGATGTCTTCAATCTTTGATATAGAGGTACATCTCATTGATCTTTAACTCCAATAGGGCAAAAGGTCACTTTACCTGGGGTCAAGGTTAATTTGGCTAAAATAGATTTGTTTCTACATTTTTTTATGGCCTTTATTGCTCCATCAATGTCTTTGATATTTGGTTTGGAGGTACCTCTGATAAGCTTCTTTATTTTGATGGGGTCAAACTTCACTTATCAAAGGCCAAGGTCATGTTGGCTAAGAATAGATTTTTAACTATTTTTTTCTGAAAACCTGATTTTGTGACAATTTCGTCCCTTGTTTCTTTTCGTTAATTATCAAGCCTGTATACCCTGTTGTTTTGAGCTCAACTGAGCTCAAAGTGCTCATGGTGGGCTTTTGTGTTCGCCCAATGTCCGTCATCAGTCGTGCGTTGTGTGCCATCAATGATTTCTTTAAACATCTTCTCCTCCAAAACTTAACCAAATTTCACAGGCATTACCGTTGCGTGATGTTCTTCAAAAGTTGAAAAGCATTAAAAAGGGGGAATTTCTGCAATTTTTAAAAAATCTTCTCGTCTGAAACCACCGGGCAGATTTCAAAATAATTTCACAGGAATGTTCTTTGGGTGCCTCTTTTCAAAAGTTGTTCAAAGAATCTTGATATCTCGAAAAACATGGCCGCCAGGGTGCGTTGAACTTTGAACGCGGTTTTGGTTTAACTATATTCATGCTTGCTAAAATTTATAACTTTACAAACATCTTTTTCTTCCAAACCTCTGGGCCAATTTCAATGAAATATCATGTGAAGCATCCCTAGTTTGAGGGCAGAAAGATTTGTCAAAAAAATTAATCATGTGACCAAAGTGGCTGCCATGCCCATAATTGGTAAAAACCTTAAGAAAATCTTCTTGTCACAAACCACTGGTCAGGGCCCTTCTATAAAGATTGTTCAAATTTTTGTAGATATCTCAAAAAACATGGCCGACAGGGATTGTTGAACTTTGAACGCGTTTTTGTTTTCACTATATATGCAAGTATGGTAGAATTTTATACAAAATACATTAATATCAATTTGGATGTCCAAATATGCCAAAATGATAACCACAAAATGGTAACAATAAAGCATACTGGACAAAAGTGCAGGCTGATCTTCGTACATACAATCTGTAAAAGTGAAATATTCAGTTTCTGCATTGTAAGAATTATGTACCATTTTAATGTCCCACATCATGCATACAGTGTCCAACTTGTAAAATGGGGGAATAAAAGGTCAATGCATAGAAGCACAAGAAACTCTGTGTAAAATGTAAAAGCAATGTTTCTAATTATTCTTCAAATAGGTGGTAATCTCAGGTGAGCGGTTCTAGGGCCATTATGGCCCTCTTGTTGTACATGTATTGTAAAGTTTACAATTTAACCCTTTCACCGCCGTAGGCGACTTTAGTCGACATATGGTGGTATACTCAACCACCCTTATAAGCAACCAACCTGTCTTAGACAACCACTTCAGAGAGTCCCATTGTTGGATTTATAGTGTACATCAATTGGTGTTAAGCAGCCAACCAGTCTTTAACAGCCAATTTCTCATTTCCATAGGCTGACCTCTCAACACAAGTTTGACTGTACAGCATATTACTTTTTTCCTAGAAAGCTAAATATATATTGCGCTGAGATGAACTTTTGATATATATTTGGCGGCGAAAAGGTTAATAAAAATATTTTCTTCCCAAACCTCTTGGAAAATCAATGTCATTCTGAGCATCCCTAGTTTGAAGGGAGAAAGATTTGTCAAAGCAAAATTAGTCATGTTACCAAGATGGCTGCCATGTTCATATTTGGTTGAAACTTAAAAAAAGAATCTTCTTGTCAGAAACCACTGATACGATTTCAGAATTAATTCTGCAGGAATGTTCTTTTGTGGCCCCTTTTTAAAGATTGTTCAAAGATTTTTTATATCTTAAAAAACAAAAACATGGTCGAGTACCTGTGTATGGGCCGGGTACATGCCACTACCTGGGTAACAAATCACTACCCATTACCCGATGTTACTTTTACCTGGGTTTTAAATCCACATAAAATGTGTGAATATGCACTCATTGACGAGTGAATCAGGCGTTTCTAAATCCTAAACTAGCAATCAACTATCCCCCAAACAATTTCTGAACATGTGTACAAATATGTCACATGCACTCTATATACTCTTCAAATTGAAGGCTGCTTGTCAACTATCGAAACTACAATATAACTAGCAATCAACTATCCCCCAAACAATTTCTGAACATGTGTACAAATATGTCACATGCACTCTATATACTCTTCAAATTGAAGGCTGCTTGTCAACTATCGAAACTATCAATATGTTTTGTTCTGATCATCGCAGTAATTCATAAGGGCCTAGAACCATTACTTGCAAGTCTGTGTGCTGTGTAGTTCAATCGCTTGCATGACTGGTAACGTTGTCAATTGCAACCTCTCAGATTTTCAATATGGAATGTATTGATGTAGGCAATTTATAAAGGCTTTCCGAAAGCAACTTTGGTTTTTATGACTGAGGAGCAGCATTGGACTTTGAACGATCTGATCTTGTGTAACCATTAAAAACCGGTCCATTTGCATGACCCACATTCTATATCGAACGTCTTACTACGGAGACCAACGTGAAGAGTTTATATAACTGTTACTGGATATCATCTTTCTTAAGTTTAAAAATGAGACGAGTTTGTTGGTGTATATCCAGACTTGAGTATAAGGGAGAAAAGTGTTGGCTTCAGGTAATAGGGTACCCACTGGTAACATTGCCTCCTGTACCCGGGTAGTAAATTGCTACCCATCCCAGCTTTAGTCACTAGGGTGCTTTGAAATATGAACCTGTTTGCATTTCCACTATTTACATGTATTGTAGAATTTTCAACAAAATAGTTCAATATCAATTTGGATGTCCAAATATGCCAAATGATAACCACAAAATGGCAACAATAGATCGTACTGGACAAAAGTGCAGGCTGATCTACGCACATACAATCTGTAAAAGTAAAATATTCAGTTTCCGCATTGTAAGAATTATGTACCATTTTAATGTCCCACATCAAGCATACAGTGTCCAACTTGTAAAATGGGAATGAAAAAAAGGTCAATGCATAGAAGCACAAGAAACTCTGTGTAAAAGTTAAAAGCAATGTTTCTAACTTTTCTTCAAATAGGTGGTAATCTCAGGTGAGCGGTTTTAGGGCCATCATGGCTCGCTTGTTTTTTATAAATCTTGTGCATTATGCAGTTTTATTATAAACATTTCTTACTGTTGTTCTTTTTTAATGCATTGAACTTAATGGTACAGAAAGGAAAATCCAGTTCTGTGGGCGACTTAATGCATCAGCAACAAATTTTACTTGTCCCCTGTTAGATATGGGTCCCAAGCTGCTGCAGGATATCTGATGGTACAACAAACATTGAAACATTGTTCTTTCTAGAACTCTACAGGTTTTGAATCCCTGGCACTTAAGGATTTTGCTGTGGACTGAGTGACATGGGTCTTCCATGACAAATCCTTACTAGTGCCGATACCTATGTTGGGTCAACTTGTACTTCCAATATACTAGAAATTTGCTAAGCGCAAATTGCCCTATCCATTAATTATGGCTCTTAATAAATCACACATAAATTTTCTAATTAATTCTCATGCAATTAGGTTGATCAGAACAGTGTCAAAGTTAAGAGCTTCTTATTATGCTTACCATTCAGTACTGATATATATATATATCATCACTACCACCTATTTTCCCTACTATTTTAAGTTCAATCACATTCACATCTTTTATTCAATCAACAAAGCAATTGTAAATTAGTAAAGCTTTTTTTGGTGAATGACGGCTTAAATTAAATCAAATATTTTTTTCCTACCAAAACTGTGGAAATAAAACAATATTGTTGATAAAAACCTCCACTAGAAATTGCATAAATGAACAAGATTTTACTTCTGTACCTCAAATGTATAGTTTTGAAGGAGACACCCAGGGATTTAAAAATTAATTTGTTTTAGGAACCAAGCATTGACTTAAGTCCAATTTGCTGTGAAATATACTATTTAACCATTTTCTTACAGGAATGAGGGGTCCTATGGATATATGGAACCTTGTTATACAATAGAGGTTTTTCACATTATTATCTCCCTTGTGTGTACTCTTTAGCGTGGAGAGTACAAACGGTAGATCATTTCATATGAGGGTGTAAATTTACTTCCGGTTACTCTTACTGTCTATATTCACTCAGATAACATCATTAAAGTATGATTATTTAGTGAGAAAACGGTAAATATCAACGAGAAGATGTTTATAAATAAAGATTGTTCATGTATTTAATGAGTTTGATGAAAGAAATCCCGTACAAGTTCTGTTCGGAGCATATTAAAAGGATAAGTTTGACAATGCAGACACGAAAATTTGACAAAAAATCCGTATGTGCATTTAAGAGTTTAAATGCATATAAAAACACTCCAAGAGGAAGTTTTTTCCATCTATTTACATGGAAAAAACAATTAACTTTCCTGTAGCTAAGTCAACATATCACATTGAAACTTGCGAAAAGCTGAAGTAATGCAAGTAATCTTTAAAAATAATTAAACTTACCAAATTAATGTTAAATTCCTCTAATTCTAATAACATTTCATAACAATCACTCAACCTGGAAATAGTTTCCAACCCTGTCAAGCTGAACAGGAAACCCAAACTTTAAATCTCACATCAAGACATAATCTCGATATAATACAATTAACCAATTGCGTACCTCGAAGACATATAACACATAACAATGCAAAAATATATTTCATGCGATTGTTTTTTTCGAAATACTTTGAAAATGTTTTTTTTTTTATTTATGAAGCCAGGCAGTCTAAGTGCATTTAAAGGTTTATTTGATATCAAAACTGCAATAAATTAAAAAAAATAATAGAATTACAGGGGACGTCTTTTATTTTGCAGTAGTCTTCGATGTTATTTCAAAACAGTATATTTTCAGTTTACTTTGGTTACGAACATAATGATTTCATTTTTTTACATCCATTACAATCCACTCTACCTCGAATTATTTTTCCAAACCAGCTAAGCAGCACAGAAAGATAATCCGACATCAAACTAATTTCTACACAAAACAATAATCCATTCGCAAACCTCGAAGCCATATATCACATAATTAATACAAACATTTATTTGACTCGCTTTTTTTTGTATTTCTGAATGCTTAAGAAATTATCTATGTTCTCTTTGTGTTAAGCCAGACAGTCTCAGTGTTTGTTCATATGTTTTATATCATCACTGCAATAAAATAAAAATCCTTCTAGAAAGGGGAAGTTTCTTTTATTTTTCACTAGATTTTGATGCTACACCAAAACAGTTGTTATTCAATAAGTGTTGGTTTCGAACAAAATGATCTGTTTTTTTTTTTCATGAATAGTTTCAATTTTGCTTTTTAAAGTGGCGTTTCCTGAATGGTTCAAAACGCAGACCTCGTTATTTTATAATGTTGAAATCAGTTTTGATCAAAAGTGTTTGTCATGTTTAGATTCACATGTCAAAGCGTGCTGAATTCATTAATATCTTTATTCTGTTGTTATTTTACCAATAAATTGATAATCAAATCATTTGAACGTAATCACTTTGTGTGCTACTCAATCAATTATTGTCAGTTATGCTACCAGTTTACATACAATTGGTCAATTAACAAACCTCTATTGTTACAAGAATTAAGGGTTGCGGTGCTTATTAACATCAATCTGACACAATTGCACGATAAGCCATAAAAGCCTTTGTTGTTTGTCACAAAGATTAAGGCTTGAGGTGCTAATCAACATTAATCTGACACAATTGCACCATATTGTAAAATTAAAAAACCCTTTATTGTAGAGCCGACTGGCGATTTAAAGATCAACCAATGGCCACACAACCTCCCTTTTCAAACATATCAAAGCACCCCTGGGTCCTTGATTAGTTACATAAGAGTATTCGGATACATTTCAAACAATAAGATATGGATTTGTCTTGTTTTTCATAGCTTGTAAATTTGGATATTATACAACATTAAAGGTAGGCGAATTAATAAGCTTTTCACAAGTCAATATTTGATGTTTGTGCCCTTAAATGAAAAATATGAGCACAATTTGTTAATCGAATTTCATTATAAAGAATTTGTATCTCTGATTTTGATTATCAAATGTGACTTATGACCTTGGTCAATATGGGAATTAAGACAAAGCCATATACTTAATTTGCTTTATTACAAATGAAATATTGTGGTAATACCTGCAGAGCGTTCCGTTACTCAAAACTAATCAATTTGATGAGAGACATATATAACAGTTATCCATGCTTCTGATTTATTACAAGATAAACAAAATAAAAGTTTTCTTTAAATGCCTCTCGTGAATTGAATAAGGGATGTGTTCTGATAAAAACCTAAAAAGCAAAATATTTTCTAATACATGCCATTTTCCTTTGTTTCTCACTGACCAAAATATTAATACACACGCCTTTTCATTGTATTTTGCTTTAAAATCTTTAGATTATATTAATTTTACAACACTTTTAGTCCATTCTTTCATTGGCCCAATCTTTCTTATGGATCTTTTTGGATTTGTGTGTGATTGTCAGTTCGGCAAATGACTATTTCGTAACTTGTCAATATTAAAAAAGATTATCATGTTTATAAATGGAAACAAATTAACACAAGGTCTGTCTTTTCTATTCGCCTTTCCACAATAAATTGTCCTGAAAATGTTTGTGTGAAGAAACTGACAGGTTTTGCTCTTATATGTGGGCGACAACTTGCGGATATCAGACGACATTACACCACAGTCCGCTCGTTTTAAAATTCAAAGTTTTTGTAGGTTTTTCCATTTGACATCGAAATAGATCAAAAGCATTTACTACATAAAGGTCTTCTCCACCAATCATGCTCTGTTATAATCTGAATATCTGATAAAATCCCATCAATTTACCATACGCTAACGAAACGTTTCGCGAAGAATTAAATGAAGTCAAAACCGGAAGAAAGTTTACACCCTCATTTAAAATGGTTTAGATTGCGGATCGTATGGCCCCGTTTTGCGCATGCGCAATGGAATGTGAAAAACCTCTATTTCACACATTTATTTCACATAAACAAATAGGAATTAGGTCTTTACCATGAAATGCTGTTAAAAAAGTTTGAGATTCTAGATATGTTTTGACTGCCATCAAAATGGATCAGGGTACTGAAATTTTGTGGATTTTTGCTTGGTTAACTTATCTTTTGATAGTTGAAGTCTAAAGGTAAAGGCATTTAAATAGATTTCATGATTTGCACTTAAGCATGTTGCAATGACCACTTCATATCATGCTTTCTATCAATTTTGTGCTGAACTATAATTTAAAACAAAGCACAGTTCCTATATCTTATTTCCCAATTCTTTAAAAATTGGTTCTCTTCACTGTTCAGGAAGTTTGCCTGAGTATAGCATAGTTTTACCGTAATTGATTTGGTTTCCCCAGCTATTCCTGTGTTTCCTGATGTAGTTGATATTTGGCTGCTGTCTATTATGCAAATGGTATCTTGTAATCGAGATAGGCTTACAAGCCCCTAGCATTACTGCAGTTGTTTTTGATTCAATTGTTTGGGATTAACTTGTATTACTTTCGAAGGCTGTAAATCCACCCATGGCTTATCATCATCTGCATCTTGCTTAAAATCACTCCCAGCTCAACTGATTGTTGTTGATAAATTCTATTTATCATATTTCTGCTATTGACTTGTCCTCAATTTATTGGTAGTGGTTTCTTGCATTCTTGATTTTAAATCTTTGCTCTTGCCAGGTTTTATTTGGTATGTCAGATGCAGTATTGATATGACCCACCAGGAGGGTGTCTATTGTTTAGTCTTCTGATTAGACAGCATTTCTATGAAGGCTGATCAAAGGCTTTACAGTATACAAAAAGTGTGTCTATAACCTTTCCCTTGATGTATATTTGTGATTTATTGTATTTATTCTTACCTGGTAGTGGAGAAACGCTGCCTTTTCCATGGTGTTAAAGCTTTGTTATTTTGAAGTTGTTTATGTCGTTGGTACCTACAAGCACTACATATTAGATACGTTGGATTACAGTACAAAGATCGACCCAATTATTGTAAAGATCAACCCACGCATGAAACACACTGTGCTTGTTCAGTATGGTGGCGATTTCTATGTTTGCGTTGATTTTTCCTTCTCTTCCTCGATGCAACCTTTACTGTAGTAACGTTGTCAAACGATCCGATCACATCCCAGGCAGTTTGTTTACATCCGCAATTCATGTATACTACAATGTTATATAGTTAGTTAGGATAAGAGGTCACAGCTTTAACGATCGTTCTTACCTTTCGAATCATTCATGAGTCTCAGAGTACCCACAGAACGCTATACTTTCCGAAATAATCTGCAAATTCTGTCACCTTGTGCAACCAGAACGGCATGTTTACCTTAGTCTTACGTCTACTTCCGCCTAGTTCGTTCTGTACAGGGAATTCCGCTGACTCATTGATCAGGAAAGACTGTTTATTTTTAGCTGTAAGACCTTTACTTTTGTTAGCACCCTTCACGTATATATGGTTAATTTCAGTTTTCCATATGCATATCGATGGTTCTTTTCTTATTGATATTTATTGTGTCGCCATGTTTCCAGCGACCTTTATCGGCCAGTTTTTTGGGTCGTGACCACTTTTATTGGTCTCGGCCAGATTTATCGGCCAGTTTTTTGGGTCGCGACCACTTTTATTGGTCTCGGCAAGATTTTCGGCAAGTTTTCTTGGTCGCGGCCAGGTTTTGTTGGTCGGTCGGCCGTATTTTTATGGTCACGGCCTAAGATTCACGTGCGCAGCCAATGCTTAGTATATAAAGGCTGGAAATTATTGGTCATGGTTCAGTCTGGCTCTAGAAACTAAAAACACAAACTCCACGCCTGTTTGCTTTGTGAAGGTACGAGTTGCGACTTTAACCCAAAAATCCTCAGCTTCTTTTATTACGAAACCTTTGCAACTAAACTGTTTATATAACGAATTGCCTGCGGTATACCATTCACAGTAGTAGAGTACCTACAACATAGTCCTGTTAGCATTTAAGATGCCGTTACTGATACCTCTACCGTTTTAATTAAAGAGAGTTTATAACCGCCGAAACAAGCCTTGACCGTTTTGATATTCAAACCCATTGTTACGAAGACACTCTACCCACGAACCCGTAACAGTATATACAGATTTTTTACACTAATATACTTAAGTTAAAAGAGAAATGAAAGAGTCAGGCAGGACATCAAATTTGTTTATGAACCTGCTCATAGTGTTCAATTTCAACATTTGTTTTGTGTGTTTTCTGGACCCCTGTCTGTGTTTAAAAGGGATTATCCCAAAGACTGTGAGTAACAAACCTAAAAGAAAGTAATTTGAACAATGCTCTTCACTCTACAAATGACTGTTTCCAACTTCTTTATTTAATAACATTTTTTCCCTTTGTCACAATTGTGCGCACTCATATCTTGAAATTTCTTTTTTTTTTATTATTATTTTTGCCATCTAAACTAGTTGCCAATTTGGACTAGTCCGACTTTCCCCCAGAAATGACATCTGGATGATCAGGGTTCCAGTGTCGTCTTTGTCAGTCCAATTGTGCTGTTGTATATGAATACCAAGTTTTGACAGAAATTGTTTTGTTTATCTACCAAAGGAAGGTCAAACCTATTTAGCTCAGACGGCAATGCTTCCAACTTGGAGTTCAAAGTTTTTGAAGGGCCTTTAAGGCCTGTCTATGCTGTCGTACGGAGCAGGTTATCCGCCTTTCTCCTGACTTGCAAACACAATGTGTTTTGAGCTCAGAACCACTTTTGCGGTTTATTGGTTTATTTTTTATCAATCGCGACATTTTGGCGCATTCAAAATCAAATTATGTTTAATGATATCTTCTTCTTTCTGTATCTGCTTCTCACGTGTACAATGATGAAAACTTAGATATGTCATTGCAGCATCCTGTTTGAAATTATAACAAATCCTTTACTATAGTCGTACTCAAATCCTACCAGTCGCCAAATGAAGTCATACTTTGGTCTTGAGAAAAGTTACTCAGCTATTGTTTTTATTGTTAGCTCACCTTTGTGCTCAAGGTGAGCTTTTGTTATCACCCAATGTCTGTCGTCCGTCGTGCATCGTCGACAATTTCTTAAACTTGTTCAAAAAAAAATTGATTCCATACAGTACTTTGGTTGCCATGGCAAGAAAAAAGGGGAATTTCTGCAATTTTTAAAAAATCTTCTTGTCTGAAACCACTGGTCAGATTTGAAAATTATTTCACAGGAATGTTCTTTGGGGGCATCTTTTCAAAAGTTGTTCAAAGAATATTTATATCTCAAAAACATGGCCACCAGGCTGTGTTAAACTTTGAATGCGTTTTTGTTTTCACTATATACATGAATGCTTAAGTTTAAAACTTTACAAACATCTTTTTTTTTTCGAAACCTCTGGGCCTTTTTCAATGAGATCTTTGAGATTTTTGATCTTGTTATCCTGATAATACCTTTTTTTAACCTTCTGGGTAGATATATCTTTACATCGTATATATGAATAGACTCATTTTTCCCGGTTTTATCTTGCTCACCGAATGTCAAACGCCTAGGTGGTAAACTGACAAGCATTGTTTACATCTCCTTAAGCAAGGATTAACGTATTTATATTATTCTGCTTGTTTTCTTCCTCATTCAAACCATTTGGGCTTGATGGAAATGGTGTATGCATCCATGCGCATGCGCGGAAAATTGGTTTTTCCTAAGGCCCACATGACGATGGTATCTAAAATTACCATCTCTTACTCTAAGTTAAGACGTTGTTTACAATATAAAACCATTTAAATGGTCTTATATTTCTGCGATTTTAATGTTCTAGATCTTTTTTGTATAGTTATGAGCAAGGGTGGGAAGCTGTCAATAATCTAGTTCTATGATACTTCAGAAATCTTTGTTCTTCTTTTTTCGGTAGAAGACAATTTATTTCCAAAAATTAAAATCTCTATCTCTGAGAGAGTCTCTTTAAATCAGATATGTTGCAATGCCCGACTTTTTATGATGGAGCAAGACCACATTAGTAACTTTTCAACAATAGATCTTCTAGTCTGATGATGGGCTGCTTGTGGAAAGAGGAATAAATTTTTTTAGTGCAGTTACTTAAAATGTTTTTTTTTCTTTGTTTGCCATTCCTAAATCTTTTGTCTTCCAATGATGTTCTGCTCGCGAGGAATATCTTTAAACTTTTGTTTTGTATAACATTTCTTCCAAAGCTACAGGCCAGATAGGGAGGAAAGATTCTTATATGATGCATGCTTAATATGACGTCATTTATACTGAAGTACAAAATTCTAAACCATAGTCAGATGCAAGCCAAGAGGAAGGCAGGTGGCTTATTTTTGAAACATGTAAGTTTGTGGAGTGTTTGTTCTGCCCTGACAGATAATTATAGGTTTTCTGATGTTTCCTATTTTCCCATATTCTGCTCCTCTCCCTATTGACAGAGTAGACACGTTATAGAGAATCTGTAGAGAAAGAATCTTCAGGAGAGAGAGAGCTAGTAGTAGGTTATTATTTATGATTTTATTGGATGTTTAGGAAGAAAATGTGTCTGGTTCTAGGACTCCTGCAAATACATTTATTGATTTGAATGGGGAAGCTTTAGATATCAATATGTTGTATGACTCATTAGATATCGCGTCTCTGACACAAGCCATGAAGATACACTGACAAACAAGTGGGATTGTTTAGAAACTCTTACTTCTAGGAATTTAAGTTTTGAGACATTTTCCTATCTTGAATTGAAAGGATGATGTTTGAAAATCATTAAAGGCATATCTGCACTTTGAGTCTTATGACATAAAGTTATTGGTTAACAAATGAGTGTTTAAATAAAAGAACTTTTGAATAAAACCTCTTGTAATTGAGTAGCAATTTGTCTTATTTCTTCTCGATAAAATAATAATTGCTTATTGTAAACGAACGTTACTGTATTCACTCTTTTCAAAACATCTTGTGAATTTTTTTTTTTTTTTTTCAAATGTCATTCAACAATTCATTTATTTAAGTATATTCAAACATAACATGTATAGAGAAGTAACATAAGGCAATACAACATTGTAAATGGTTAGAAAAAAAGTCAAATTCAGTATAATAATGAGATATTAGCTACAGACAGCTTTAGAATGTTTTTAGAATTGGGATTTTAATCCCTTTGTTTTCAAAGTACTGTATAGTTACGATGATATCATTAAAAAGGATTTGTGTCAAATTCAAAGGTTTAGTTCTCCTTTCACTTATATAGAATGTTTTGTACATGCAAGAGGAGATACTATTTAAAAGAATATTAACATGATGATATTCTATTAGTTGTATTCTATAACTAAAAATCAAATTTTCTAAATTTTTAAACGATCTATGATAGCCACATTTTCTTAACAGTTTTTCAATGGTCGACCAAAATAAGTCAAGGTATTTACAACGAATAAAAATATGTTCGTAATCTTCGAATTCGTTACAGAGAAGGCATAGGGGGCTATTTGCTATTTTCCACTTAAAAAGATTCTCTTTAGTTGCTAAGATTCTGTGAATAGCTTTATATTTAAATTGCTTTATACGATTATCTTCGTTTATTTTATTCATAAAGAAATAAAATGAAATCCAATTAATATTTTTGTTGAATATTCTTTCCCAATGATCATGCACATATGGACGTTCAAACCTATCTTTTATGTATAAATTATATATGTATTTATTAGTTGTATCATTAATATTTATGTTATTCATGTTAATACTGAGGGTGGTTTTTATTTTCGTTTTGCACGATTGGTTTGAATTCAGGAGGTGTTTCCAGGCTGTTGGCAAAGACTGTTTTAAAGTATTAAGTTCTGATATCCAATTTGTCTTATTTGATAGTTTAGGTAGTATATATTCAAATCTGATTTTGCCTTTGTCGATAATATCGTCAATGAATATAAAGCCTTGTGAATGTGTTACCGTCTCATTACATCTGCAAAAGGGTATTTAGAGTACTTTTAAGTTAATTGTCAATTATTCTAGAAATTTGGAAATGTTTAACCATTCTTGTTACATGACGCTAGCAAGGTGCATGGGAAAGAATTTGCGCATCTATTTTTAAACTGGCCTATAGAAGTGCTGTCAGGTGCGAACACTCACTTTATTTAACAAAAATACAGGATTTCAGTAATTTAGAAATAAAGAAATTGAAAATGATATGTGGTTGAATGACAATAATTGGACATATCAAATTGTTGATGTTTATAAATCAGATAGCACAAATTTCTAAGTAGGTCTCTTTCAGTAGCCTGACAAGAAATGACAACACAGTATGTGTTACACATGAGACTGTCCCTGAACTATTTGGAGCAATTGGATTTATTGATCAATGCTTTTTTCTCAGTCACAAAGTAAAGTTCACAAAGTTAAATTATTACAAATCATAAGGTATTATGATTCAAACTATTGTTGTCTTTAGATATATTGTTTCTAGTGTATACATTGAGTTCCTTCCTGTTTCAGTGTTGCAATATCATGACATCCTCATTAAGCGCACATAGGGTTAGTCAGTTTCCTCACCTGGCTAACCTCAGAGTTAGAGTGACACAACAGAGTTTATAGTAGAATGACTCAATATTGGTGCTGCACAAAGTCATAGTGGATAAAAGGGCCAGTTTGATATTGATACAATACAAAAGTTTGGCTATTAATGTTTGTGATTTTTAAAGTCACCATATCCTGTTATCTGAATTCTCTTAGGAAAGTGTAATCAAACCTTTGGCAAATTCCTCCTGCAGCTATTTACAAAAAGTTCTGATTTAGAGAGATGATTTTACTATGTTACCCCAATACTAGTCTTGGTTTGTCTTATTTGATTTGACTACTTGAAGTTTATATTTTGTCCAATGAATTTTCATCTGAAGTTCAAATGAAATTTTGATTAATACTTGTTGGTCAAAACCAGTTTTCAAACAAATAATTCAATTTGTTATGGTTAAAATGCAGGACTTTAGTAAGTCTCAATTTTGTGAAGTACTTGCTATAGTCTTATTGTCTCCTAGGTATCCTACCCTTTAAGATAGTGGAAGTCGATGTATCTCTTTTTCCCAATTGTTTTCTTTTGAGCCTTTAGAGCTTTCATTGGCTTTTAAGGCTTTTGTCGGTTTTAAATAAATCAGTTTCACAAAAACAATTTTGAAAATAATATAAGGGGATGTGAATCAACAATTTGTTTCTCTACATTCTTTTTCTGACACAATTATTTTCCAAAGTCACCCTTACCGAAATTTAGAAATCAACTGAAAGTACTATAATTTTTACATAAATATTCAAGTTGTTTTTTTTATTAAGAATTCGGTTTCAAATAACCATTTAGTAAATCAACACACTTGCTCACAAGAAATGAAGAGTACTTTACATGAAATATGAAGTTTCCAGTTGTCTGTACATTCAGCTGTGTGTGAGTTAAACAAAATGCATCATTGGGATGTCAATTATCTCGCCAGCAGATGACTGTAGATATAATACTTGACAGGGCTTGTCAGAGTTATCTTCTCTCACAGGGCTAATCCAAACCTCATCTGATAAGGTGTATAATCCTGATACATTATTGAATCACAAGGGACTTTTCTGAACATTTAGACTTAACAATTTTAATACAAATCACAATGATTTACAGTTCTGTTTGAAATTAGTGGCCAGATAAGATTATTGAACTCACTTTTTGAATAGTTTTGATCATACAAATCTAGACTTTTAAGACATGCATGGGCATTTTCCCTACTCTGCACACCACATTGTATTCTCTATTCTGTTGAAGATTGTTCAAGAACAGCCCCTTGGGTCAAATTGGTAGGTAGCATTTCAGGGGAAAAATTGGCCAAAACCCAGGGGTCACATAGACTAAAGTGGAAATCAAACATGTACTCTTATGCCTAGAGTTTTTGTAATTGGTATGAAACATCATTGAAAAATCTCATACAAATTTTGTTAAAATTACACCCCTAAGGTCAAACTTTTTCTAAATCTAGGGTCACTGTAAGGATCAGAGTTTTCATGTTTGGTATCTAGAGTCATGTAGAGAATTTCCTAATGTAGTTTATATTATTCCCAAGGGGTTAACATTTACCACACCTAAGGTGTCACCAGATTAACATAGACTTTAAATCCTCTTTTTTCACTTTCTAGAGGCTTTTATTTATTGCACAAAATAAGCTTTTGCGATTCTGAGATATCCAGTGTTTTCATCAATGGTTGCACATGACTATATATTTTTTATCACATGATCAATGTTTACGATATAAAACAGATTTGCAAATGGCAGGTGCCCATGAATGAGCAGGTATTTATGCATTTTTTTTCATCAGATTACTTTTGTTTTCACTATCTTATATACGCCATGTTCCGACAATCAATTTTCCGCAACCACCCATGAATGTTGTTTCCATTTTGGTCGAGCCGTTTGCTCAAAGACCTTGCAGAGAATTTCAAGTCGAGGGATGCGAATGACCTAAAAATATCACCCATCACCTGCCATTTCTCTACCGAGTGTTAGACGTAACGCCGTTGTAAAGAATGGGTTATCATATACCACCAGAACCGGAAAGTTGATGATTGGACCATGGCGTATATAAAAAAGTGGAAAATAAAAGTAATCTGCTGAGAAAAGCAAATATACCTGTCGCGTGGCCATCTTGTTCTGACTTTTCGTAAACATTAATATTGTGATCACCCCACCTGTTTATAGAGCCTTCATTTAAAGATACAGTTGACAAAGTTTGTGTGTATTATCCCCTTATGTTCTTTACCAGTTTTGTCAATTGTTTCTTTCCTGTAACTGGCCTGCCCTATGGTTTTTTAACAAGGAAATCTTGAAACAGGTTTTCTGATTCCAATAATTGGATGAAATGTAGAGTTTTCAGTTGACTCTAAAGGTTTTCTGATTCCAATAATTGGATGAAATGTAGAGTTTTCAGTTGACTCTAAAGGTTTTCAAAATACATATTATGTTGGTAACAAAATGGGGCACAAGGCTGTAATACTGCTTCTCCTTATTGTTGGTTTTACAAGATTTAAAAAGAATGACCCAAATAGGATGAAATAAAACACCTTAGCAGTTAGCTTTAATAGCCTATAAACCATTTTGATGAGAAACAATTTCTCCAATAAGGATATATGGACACTGCTACTCTAATGTATGTAAATTGAATTCATGTTTCTTGTTTCTTGACGGTTTTTAATGTTATGCCATTTCCTTTGTTGTCATTTTGATTTGTGTCATTTTGATCAAACCTGCTACATTATAATCTTCCATTTCCTGTTGTGGTGGCTGGAAGCATTATCTGTTCTCGGCGTGCTATGTGACAAACCAACAAATCTTGGATAAGCTGCAGATCTGGGTGTCTTCCTTTGTTTGTAATACTCATAGTCCGTTTGATCTGTTGTATTGATTATTGGACTGGTTAGACTGTATCCGCACTCCATGTTTGGCACAAACTGTATCCATAATTATTAAGTTGGACTTCCCAGGCAAAAAGGATTGATGGAATATTGGAATAATTTGTTTCGATGAGATCACTGTATTAACAATTCATAGAACAGCCCTAGATGGATTCTTAAAGGCGCTGAACATCAAGTAAGGGATTTATTCATCTGTTTGTGTATCTAACTTTACTGTGAAAGGAGAACAGAAGACTGGGCTCTTGAAATATGATTGGTATTGATGTTTATCCCCAGAAAAAGGAACTTTCCATATTTAAATATTGATTTATGCGGATGTGGGAAGATTCATATTACTAACTGTCTTTGTTAACCAGGCAAAATGGATGGGAAAATTTTCTTTCACAGTTTTAGTTTTGTTTTTAGATAGAATATTGGTGTTATTCAAATGAAACAGTTGGGAAACACAAGCAAATAGTAATTGTGCTGATTAAGATTGCATTTGTTAACATTTTTGAAGATTCATTTTACCTTTGATTTCAGGTCTTCAAGTTGAAGTGTTATATCTGTTCTGCGACTGACATGAACTCCATGGACTATTTAAGGATTTAGTAGAGGTAATAGTTTATTCCATTTTTATTTTTTTATTCTATTTAAGCATATATTTACAAATTAGGGAAACTAGTGTGTAATGTTTTAAAAAATATGCAGATGAAAATCATATTTTTATTGAGACCACAATAAAATGTTCATAGTGAGGTTTTAAGATCACTAGCCATTAATTCCATTTTGTTCTATTCCTCGACTATTCTTTTTTTTTTTTACTATGGAGCCAAACTGCCATGCTTCATGGTTCATAATGTGGCTGAGTTTTCAAGTTCAGGATTCTGCAACTTGAATGAATGCTTGGCAAAGATTTGAACATCTGTTAATGCCCATAAATAACTTTATTTCGCCTCCCTTGAAGTTCAAGTCATTTCACTTGTCAAGACGCGCCACACGGTGACCCCCTAAAAGACCTTAGAGGCTTAGTAAGAAACGTTTAGGGGGTCACCATATAACATATTTAAGCTCCGCCCATACGACCATGACACTTTCAACATGAATTAACCGCCATTGTTGGATTATTTCTGCGCTAATTTTGTCTGATCTGATTTTCTTAAATGAGAGATGTGAATAAAGGAGTGATGAATGCATTATATTGAAATTTGGAATAGGAACTTTCATGTGGAATTAATACAGAAATTTTCAATAACTGGGAGAATTATTTCAGTTTTTGGACTAAGGGTGCGTCAGCACCTTAGTCCATTGAATTTACATTCCACAATTTGGGGGACGGTACTTTATCGATACACAAACTGACCCCAATTACTCACTAAACATCCGCCTTCACTGTGCAGACTAATACCTTCTTGGAACTAGGAATGTAGTCCGGATTTATTCGTTTTGTTTTGGTGAAGAACTACCAAAGGAATAAGCAGTGTTGTTGACGACTTGGTGTATGGACAGTTTAATCTTTGATTTTGCAATATCTGTCCAGTGTACGATAAAAACAGATTTCATCATGATAAAATATGGGTTGCTAGCGACACATACTGTTAGGTGTGGAAGGGAATGGACCTTTGGCTGAAACTAAAACAGAATGGTAAGATGGACGATTTGACATTTCGATGTACAAACAATGTTTAAGGAAGTGTTTTAAACACTATAAACACAACGTTGTTTCATTAAATATGAATAGAATGGATTATTAAACCCAAAATTGTAGGGTATAGATCATTTTTGTAAGTTTAATCGATTCATTGTTTTACTTGTTGGAGGTCCTATTGCTAAATAAGAAAACTTATGTTCTTGTATCCTACCCCGCTTTCCAGCAAATGGATGTCATTTGACCACAACTTTGTGTCATGATACCATGTTGTTCTTTTTCCTTTGAGTAATTAATCGTTCATCATTATGTAAATGGGGGAGCGTAGCAGAAACTTTGGACTGCTAGAGCTTGTTTGTTGTGGTTGACTCGATCAATTGTGTTATTATTGTGTATTTGGATGTGTGTATGTTGGCAAGTGAATGAATGGGTACATATCTATTTTGGTATTCATCAAAGAGCATCCTTGATTTAGTGTTTTTTACTTTACTACATTACCATTACAGCAAAATATAATTGGATACCAATAAAAGTAGCTCTTAGGAGAGTGGCTTGAAAATGACAACATAGCCTACAACAGAAATCCTGAAACATATGTATAGTACAGATTTATGTTCGGTGGTATCGGATTTGATCCATGTGATACATTTGTATTTACTCTCGAAAAATTGCTGGTATATAACAAATGGCTGTATGTTTGTTAAATTTTGATTCAATGAAAGGTTGAGATTTATATGCCCATATTGTGTGGGTTGGTATGAAGAAAATGTCACAAAATTTGATTAAGGACGTTCTCGGTAGTTTTTTCTGCGCACTTCATCTACGCACCCAAGGGAGATAATAATCTGTTACCGAAGAGGAACTTGCATAGTAGTCGGACAAACGTTTTTATTTTGACAAAATTTTCTGTATGCAATTTTTTTCAAAGAATGATCATATTATCCATCAAACTATGAAAGGTTATTAACATAATTATATTTCTTAGGAAATACTAAGCCCCCAGCTTCTATTTTTCAAGTTAAAAGTTATTCTAGTCATTTTTATAAATGTTTTTCAAATACAGTTACCATGGAAACTGTCATTTTGCAGAAAAACCAACTTGTGAACATATCATTTTTTTTTGGCATTTTGTATTTCAACATTAAATTTTACTTCACATACTGAAAAATAAAAAAAAATCTATGAAAGGAATTTTGAAATATCTTCATTTTTTTGGCAATATGCATATCAATTTCTATTGTTTTTGTCAAATACAAAAATTTGAAAAACTGATTTGGATTACAAAAATTGTTCCAATTGTAATAATTTAAAATACCATTGAATTATAAAGTAGTGAGTGTATGAATTCCTGCTTTTTTTTGTTAATTAACCTTCCAGAAACTATTTTATTACCTTTGAAGAAGGTATTATCATTTGACATTTTTGCCCAATACGGTTATCATGGAAACTGTCATTTTACAAAAAATCTAATTCGTCGACCTGCATTTTTCTTTTCATTTATGAATTCACAATATAATTTTAAATAACATATCAAACATTTAGAAAATTCTATGAAAGGATTATTTTTTTTATAAAACTGTAGAACATGTCCTTAAAGAGAGGACGACGAAATAAATGAATTATTAGGTGTGCAGCTGACCCTCCACGGATTTTTAGGTGGTCAGAAAAATTCATATAGGGCCTCCGCTGGGCCTCGACCCTATATGATTTTCAATGTACTATCTCATAATTATACATACCATACTTTGAGTCCTACAAGTTAATTTATGAAGATTTGCGCATACACCCTTTATACTCATTTATAAATATGCAGACCAATACCTTCATGAGAATAAGGAATACCTTCATGAGAATAAGGAATACCTTCATGAGAATAAGGAATACCTCATGAGAATAAGGAATACCTTCATGAGAATAAGGAATACCTTCATGAGAATAAGGAATACCTCATGAGAATAAGGAATACCTTCATGAGAATAAGGAATACCTTCATGAGAATAAGGAATACCTTCATGAGAATAAGGAATACCTCATGAGAATAAGGAATACCTTCATGAGAATAAGGAATACCTTCATTAGAATAAGGAATACCTTCATGAGAATAAGGAATACCTTCATGAGGATAAGGAATACCTTCATGAGAATAAGGAATACCTTCATGAGAATAATGCCAGCAAAGTCCAAATTACTAGTACTCATGCATTGTTTACATTCTATTTCCTGTCAATTTTACTGTCCAGAGAACAGCTTCGACTTACATTATTAGGTTTACTACAATATTTTTCTTGGCTTTCCATTAATGCCCTGTGTAACAACCTGTTATGCAATAAAGTTGCATAATGTTATAATTATTACAAAAAGGGTTGAGATTTATTACAATTTGCTTTTTTCGATGCCAACCCGTGTATTCGGACTCATGGCTATATAAGACAACCATGTGACAAAGTTCAAACTTACATTCAAAGTTTCCAGATGGATTTTCTGTTACACATTGCATACAGTAAATGAAAACCATGAATCTGAGAAGTATATTCTCTGAACCAATCGGCAGCAAAAGTGTCAATTAAGTCTCATCAATATGTAAAAATATTATAAGTGTTTTATGACTGATATTTTTTTAAATTGGTGGAATCTCTACAAGCTTGTGTTGGAATCATTGCTTTTAAAATTGTGTTTAAAGGTCTGGTTCCCCTCATTAAAATTAACAGTTTGGAAAACATTAAATCCATGGCAATAAAAACTCAATGATCATTGTTAAAGAATCTAAACATGCATGAAAAGATAATTTACATTTGATTAAGGTAGATTATCTTGTGATATAAAATCCATCACTATACTCTTTAATTTATTTGTCAAGTTAATGAAATGCAATTTTGTAAAACGTCACTTAATTACAAGGTTTGCCAATTTTAGATTTTTCAGGGTCAATTCCTCTTAAAGTGTTTTTAAAGAGTTACCTATCATATTTTATCACACAGATACATAATTATTTTGAAATGTTTAAAAGTAAACTTTGTTTACGCTAATACACGGCTTTTGAACACTCTACCCCACCACCATGGTGCTGATGACAAAATCAGTTGCACAACTTTCGGTTTAGCGTTTTAAGGGTAGGATTTTGCTATTTTTCTGCATTCCAAACAAGAAATTAACCTAAAACATGATTCAAATCTTATTTAATCCAATGGCCTATATGTAAAGTTTCATTTCTGAACGTGTGCGGTTGGTTGAGATTTTGTAATTTTTCCTTGCCAAAGGCACTCAAATATACATCCTCCTGATACGTTTATTTAAACCATGACCCCTAGCCTAGTATGGCCCGCCCTACATCTAGCTGCAGTTTTACATAGCAGTATACAGTCAAATCTGAGGGAGCGGTCATACCTGAACAACGGCCGATATGTCAACAACGGCCAGCTTGGGCCTGCCCTTGCATTTTCCTTTTTAAAATACACTGCACCTAACGGGAGTCTGTGCAATGCAGCTAACTGCCACACTAATTGGTTTATTTGTACTGTATATCACACCTGCGTAACGGCCACTTTACACGCGGCGCGAAAGTTTCACAACTTTAACAAAAGTGTGCATGTGCAAACAATAAAAGTTGATAACGCATGGCCTAACTAGTACACAAACCGTGACCCGAGAGATGATTTAAATCTATGTGTACACATTGTCAATAGATAACATAATATGTCTTAGTTTGTACACGCTAATTTAGGGGGAATTTTTGTGCTTTGTTGGCTAAAAACTTTGATGTTTGCAGAAATTGTTTTCCTAGTATGGGCGGTGTTTTATGTTTAAGTAGCACAACTGAATTAAGTTTTATAAGTTATTTGAAGGGTTAATTATGAGTTTCAAAAACAAAGCATATTATTGCCTCAAAGACGATACAGATTTTCTTTTTTTTCTCCCATTCTTCGCAATCATGTTGGCACATGCAAAAGGCAAAATTATCTCCAAAGATGAACTAGTTCAAGTTGTTTTTAGTGTTAGAATCAGGATATTCTTCGCGTGTTATTGGTCAAGAGTTTGGTAATGGATGCATCTCGATAGAATGGATAGCCATACGCAAACAGAACAGCATGGACGAATTTGAATGTGGCTATCCTTGTGAAAAGATTGACGAACATTGGTACAAGTGGTTTTTAGATGCTTCTCTATGCAGATTACTTTGTCCTGACCCCTTCGGTTAGAAAATCATTTAAAATTTGCGAATGATTCCCTTGTAAATGACTTTCAATGGTTTAATGGTTGGTTTTTAAAATGATTAGTAAAATTGAAGAGTAAATTTATAGCATGATCGGCAATGAAAGGAAACTCAAAATGAATCACTTACCCTTTCTTTATTTGTGTTTTTAAACTTATCTAACATCGTTGTTTTTTGAGGGGTTTTAGGATAAAGTGTGGATTAATTTGCAAAGGACAAAATGGTTTAAACAATGCTTATTTTTACATGTACATTTTTTTGTACAACTACCCTGTAAGAGATATATAAAATGGAGGACTAATATTGTGAACAACAGCCAGTCTGTGCACAGCGGCCACTTTGGGTACTTCCCTTAACTGGCTGTTGAACACAGATTTTACTGTATAAGAAAAACTTAATAAATCTTCGACTCTCCTGTTATCCTTTATCAATATTGTTCACGTCTTGACACCTGGGGATAAAAATTTTAAGAAGGCGTTTTTCCTAGCCATGTAATTGTTTGTCAACCCTGGACCTATAGAATCAAGTGTTGCTGTATTCTAACTGAATGACTGTTTAAATGGAAAAAATAACGTTGTAATATACAAACAAAACTAATTTATACGGGCACTTGTATTAAACTAGTATTAATAATTAAGTATTATTAAACTAGGTTTGGACAATGGGTCATGAATGAATAACATATTTAAGGTTTTCAAACATTTCCTCTAGGGCAGGTTTTAGCCTGGCTGTCATTTGAACAAACTAAGTAGAAGACCACAAGAACATGCTACATTATGCTAATTCTAAAATCAAGGCTAATTTGCTGCAGAGGAGAAGATTTTTAAAGAGTTTCTTTTATACATTTACGTTAAACTGATATGTCCCTGGGGTGGGGTGGGGAGCCATTGATGCCCAGGTGTCATCATTTGATCAATATTGATCGAGTGCATCAAGAGAGATGATGATTTTTGAATATTTCCTGTAATGAATATAATACTGCTAGGTTAAACTGATATATGCAGCTAGGCCATGTTAGGCCAGGGGGTCATGATTTAAATAAACTTTGTAGAGGACCAATAGATGATGCTACACACCAAACATCAAAGCTCTAGGCAATATGGCTCCAGAGAAGAAGATTATTAAATATTTTCTTACATACTACTATGTATAAATGATAAGCCCATAGGGCATGGACATTATAGGCCCAGGGGTTCATGATTAAAACAAACTTGGTGGAGGACCAGTAAATGATGCAAAATACCAAATATCGAAGATGGATAGATATTTTTAGCTCACCTGAGCACTAAGTGCTCAAGGTGAGATTTTGTGTACGCCCAATGTCCGCCGTGCGTTGTGCGCCGTCAACAATTTCTTTAAACATCTTCTCCTCCTAAACCATTGAGCCAATCTTAACCAAACTTCACAGAAATCTGTTGGGAGATGCATTTCAAAAGTTGTTCAAAGAAATTGATTCCATGCAGAACTTTGGTTGCCGTGGCATGAAAAAGGGGGGAATTTCTGCAATTTTTAAAAAATCTTTTTGTCTGAAACCACTGGTCAGATTTCAAAATTATTTCACAGGAATGTTCTTTGGGGACCCTTCTATAAAGATTGTTGAAATTCTTTAGATATCTCGAAAAACATGGCCGCCAGGGTGCATTGAACTTTGAATGCGTTTTTGTTAACACTAAATGCAAGTATGGAAGAATTTTAAACAAAATACATCAATATCAATTTGGATGTTCAAATATGCCAAAATGATAACCAAAAATGGCAACAATAGATCATACTGGACAAAAGTGCAGGCTGATCTTCGTACATACAATCTGTAAAAGTAAAATATTCAGTTTCCACATTGTAAGAATTATGTACCATTTTAATGTCCAACATCAAGCATACAGTGTCCAACTTGTAAAATTTGGGAAAAAAAGGTCAATGCATAGAAACCACAAGAAACTCTGTGTGAAAAGTAAAAGCAATGTTTCTAACTATTCTTCAAATAGGTGGTAATCTCAGGTGAGCGGTTCTAGGGCCATTATGCTCTTGTTCAACATAATTAAGGCAATGTTAAACTGATAAGCCCCTAGGGCGGGGCGGGGCCATTTTTGGCCCAGCGTTCAAGATTTGAACAAACTTAGTTGAGGATCAGTTTATGATGCTGCATACTAAATATCGAAGCTCTAGGTCTTATGGATCAAGAGGAGAAGATTTTTTAAAGATTTTCCCATATATGCTATATTTTACTAATAAGCCCATTTTCAAAGTCCCATAACTCCGTAAAGCCCCCACGGAACTATGAAATATTTCGTCTGCTTACGCCCTATAGCTAGAGGTCAAGAAAAAAATAACCTTCAAAATTACCCCTGGGGGGGGGGGGGGTAGCAGGGCCTTTTCTGGCTCATGGTCTATAAGAAAATAGACAGTCGACGTTCCCTTGAAGGTCCTCCTAATCTCAAAAATTGCCCAGGTGTGATAACATTCGAGTTGACATTCCTGGACCAAAATCCTCAAGTGACCAGTCCCCAGTTTCACGAAGCGATTTAAGTCGCTCATTTTGCTTAAAACTCAGTTTCTGACTCAACTTCCTGTTGGGACTGAGTTTCTTGCTAAGATGCGTTTCACGAAAAAACTGAGACTGAGTTTTTGCTAAAAAACTCAGTTTGAGTGGCTTATTCTGAGTCAGCCCGCACCCTGATTTAAGTTTTTGCTGAGCGACTCAAATATGGCGGACGGACAGGATCGGCGCCACCGCTTCAAAACTTAAATTGGACACAGTTTCCATCTCATTGAAAGGACAACGTATTGCTGGATGTAGGTGAGAGAACTTTTTGTACTCTTTTATTTTGTATTAAAAAAACATATTTGAAAAGGTTATTTTCACCATAAAGTGACAAAGAAAATTCGAAAATGCGAGCTCCTGTCAAATTTGACCGCCATTCTCAAGTCGTTTCATCCAACGTAAACAAACATGCAGCATCCCTTTAAGATCCTGCCACATACAGTAATACACTAGATATCTATTCTGCTGACCAATGAAGCAGCAATGATTTGAGTGATTTCCCAGTCTTAAAATAGATTTCATTCAGAATTAGCGCATAGGATTCTCACTCTTCTTATCGTCAGTTTAAGATTTTACATGAATTATTAGATCTAGATATTTACTGAAGGATTTATTATTGGAAGCTTAGCAATAGAGGTTGTAGGTACCTACTTGATAATCGTGTTTTGGTTCGATATTTTAGATAACAATGACTTCGTTTCTTTTTCTAGAATGAAATTTACTGTCAAGTAATAGCTTCAATATCATGTCGTTTGTTTGATAGTATTTTATAAAAGTATATCTTTCTATGATCATGTTATTTCCATATTCATTGAAGTCTTCCTGCTTGAGTCTAGGAAGAAGTTTGGCCCAAAGGTTAAGGGACATATTTGAATGATGCCTAATATACAGACTATGCGAATGAAATACAGACTTTACCAGACTGTTGGTCTGGTAATTTTGATACATTTACAGGACCAAATGGATTTTTACCAGCCCAAAAAATATCGTACTTTAAATGATGAACAAAGACAAGGATTTTTTTTTTAACTTTGGGGAACGGGTCCGTTACCTGACAAATTGGGGAAAAGTCACAGCATTTTTCTCTTAAATGGGGATTTTTTCATGAAGAGTTCAATTCAAACACAAGCTAAATTTGGAATTCGGGAAAAATAGTCAGTTGATTTACTTGGGAATGGGTCCGTTTTAAGGTACCAAACATATAAGGAAAAAAATCACTGAATGAGCATCTTTGGCATAAATAAGTTATAACTATAATATAGCCAAAATATTTCGTCATGAAGATTGCTTTTTATTTTCTGATGGGGCAATCTAACGTCGAAATTTCAAACAATCCAAATAGTGTCGGATTTCCAAATTCTGTTTTTTGGATTTAAAGCACAACATGGCCATTCAAAGGCAATTGATTAGACAAGATATGTAAAATAAACTTACATACCACCAAATAATGGCATCAATAGCTTTTAAACATCAAATAAACTGTTCTTACAAAGTAAATACGTTGAATATTAACAAGTTACGTGTATGGAGCGATTAAACAAGGATTAATTCATAACTGTGAGTAATGTCATTTGATATTTTACTGTAATAATGGAAATAACAGTCTTCAAATGGTGCAACAAAGATTTTGTTGCAGCGTCCTCCATTAAATGAATCATTCGAAAGTTTGATGTGATGGGAGATATTGCCTGATGCAAAATTTTCTCTTTATTTCCCGATAGTGTTAAATAAGTTTGTCTAAACTACAATATATCAATCAGTCACTTTATTTCAATTTTCTCTTGCATTTTCGAACAGATGTTTCCAGAGATCATCTTCGTTTCTGGTTACGTTAAATTCTAGTTGTGAATGAAGTTTACATCAGCTGGTTTTCGGATAATGGCTGCATTGAGCTATATTTGATGCAATGCAAGGTAAAACAAGAGCTTGAGTCCATTTCGTCACAATCTTTCAATACCGACGTTGATATACCGGGATACCGCGAATGATGTCATTCAAATGGCTCAGCTAAATTTGCCTGGTTACCTCGCTCATAATCATTCAATGCAGTGAAAAAGTGCAAATAATTCAAACCAGTCAAATAAATAGATGCTCGCAGGGGAAATAAACTCGCACGGGATAGTGAAAGTAAGTTTGAAAACGGTTACCGGACATTTGGACTGGGTTTTTTTTGAAAAACACGTCGGACCTTCTAAATTTATATCGGACTAGTCCGGCGGTTCGACGTAGTTTCGCAATGACTGCCTTCTTAAATTCAAACCTATAAGATGAAATAATAGCATATTCACTTCTTCTGCAAAGTATTCAGGAAAAAAGTCTTTGTGACAAAGGTGGAATTTTTTATCATATTCTCCTTTTATAACTTTGTTTTCAAATAATTAGATCTATTATCTAGAAATTTTGATGAGTTTTGTGTTGCTGACAATTTGAAACAGATAATTCATGTCTTTATGAAAACGGGGTTGGAAATGGAATAAAACCAAAAAATGTCTGGTAGGTACATGGGTTAAAATAATAATGGAGTTTTATCTACAATCCGTTTCTCTTTATTATATATTCTGTCAGAAAACTGCTTCCATTGATTATCATATAGAATCGGGGATGCATGATATTCAATATTACCAACTTAGAATGTTCAGTCAGTTGAATGTGGCCAGGATTGACAGAAGTACTTATATTTCTTATTATTATTCTCTTTTAACAGCCATATTTGATGACACACTTGCAGATTAAGGGGAAACTATCATCCAACTATTCAGTGCTGGGATCAAATGAATTTGATACAATTAAAAACAGATGAAGATCCACATGGATGTCCACATACCTTAAATTTGAATGGTTGATTCATGAAATGTTTAAAAAGCTTGGTTTTCTCCCAAAAAGACTGATATCACGAAAAAACAACATAAACAATGATGTATCATATTTAAGGGAAAGTGTTTACGATTTGTTGGTACTGACAACATCAAAAGACAATGTACAAAAACTGTTTTGTTTTGTGAGGGACCATGAAATATACTATAATGATAAGAATTGTCACATGGTTCTCTATTTCTATGATATTTTAGTTTTGCCATGGTGTTTTTTCCAAGAATACTTCATTAATTAAACTTAATTCAAACTAATAAGACACAAAGCTTAGACAGCTTATTAAGCCTGTAGCAGACTATATGCAGAATGCACATTGAGTCATTACTTTACTTCTTTTTTTAGCTATTGCATGTGCAGCTAATGTTTCAAGGTAACACAGATGAGGGTTGAATTCACATAAATATATCAATGTTAAATAACTATGTCTACCTTAGTGTTTATGGTAAACCCTTTACATTTCGATACCAATGCTTTCTTTTTGTTTTGTTTTAATTCTCTGTAAACTCTTCTACACATATTTTGCAACTGAAGTGTAGTAGATGAATAAAACCATATGACAAAGGGAAACATGCTAAGTTTTTATTCATTGGCTGAAGTAATTTTAATCATATCAGTATTTGCTTTAAATTTTGTCTTTCAGATGGTTACTACAATCCTTGCTTTATTTGTTAGTTCTTTAATAGATAAACACATATCAAATTAACAGTGCTTTATGTGTGAAAACAAGTGAACAAAATTAATGTAGAAAAAAAAATGAAATGATCCATTTCTTTTATTTCAAATTTATACAAAAGACCTTTTGGTGACAAGAAAACTATCTGCTGTTAATGAATGGCCTTACCGAGATCAGCAAATCAATCTTTTAGGATTTTTTTTTATCTGCATTGAACAATATAGAACAATTTAACCAAATACCCGGATGACTTTCTGCAATATGATGTTCATATGCAAGGATATGAGTATGTTGTTAAATCTTGTCTGATAACAATGACCCAGCTGACTCTTCTTAATCACTATATCTGTATCACATGAGAATTTAAACC
Source organism: Cerastoderma edule (assembly GCA_947846245.1). Taxonomy (NCBI): domain Eukaryota; kingdom Metazoa; phylum Mollusca; class Bivalvia; order Cardiida; family Cardiidae; genus Cerastoderma; species Cerastoderma edule. Next base: position 39,149,384 of record OX401405.1, on the reverse strand, counting down.
AGTACCTACAGCATAGAATTTGGTGAAGATCATTCTATGATTCCTTGCAGAAGCATATTTGTGGTTCAAATTTTATAGTTTGATGTTTCTGACATTATATGAGCAGTATGTCCTTGTTACATGATACATATGATATCTCATTGTTGATGATAGGCCTTAATACACAACACAAGCAAATTGAACTAATACCCAAATAGAACCTATAGGCCTTTTCAGAAACGTGGTTTGTCTCCCTTTGAAAAATCAGGCCACATTCGGAATACCTCCACTTCCGGGTATTACTTTCGAAAGAAGAATGTGGGCAAAGGCAAAGAAAACGATCGTTATCAATCGGATTTTGAAATTTATAAGCTTCATGTACCAAAATTAAAGATTTACATACGAAAACATCAACAGAATGATTTGTTGTTGGCTGTTGCCAAGCCTCGTTATAAAAGGAAATTAGATTAAATTGAATTTAATGAGACCCGAATAGCGCACCGCAGTTCAGTTAATACATGACATTCCGTGTGAAAATAGGCAAATAAGTATATGTTTTGTCTGAATTAAATGTTTTGACAGATCAAAAATGTGTTAATCGGCTGGTTGATGGAAGGAAAGAATGAATGGAACACATATTTCTAGAATGTTATTACAAATTTGCATTAAATTCGATTTACGGATTTTAAATAAGATAGAACAAACATCAGCACTTTTGTCAATAATGTGCAGAGGTTATGTTTCTCCAATAAGTATATATTCTCTTTTCTTAAAATTGAAATTTGTCGTATAAATAAAGTACCTAAAATAGAGAATTAGTTGTTATATGAGGTTCTCTGTCAGCCTACCTTTGATGATATATCGTATCCAAATATTAAGGGCTATGAAAACAGTCCCAGTCCATTTTTCCATCTGTTGAAACTACATTCAAATAACGCTCACTAAATAACGAGGGACACAGGATTGTGGAGATCCTTCATATGTTTAAAGGACCTCAGATTGCCGATGGTTCATAACACTATCTCTCGATCGGCTAAACAATAAAGGGTGTGACTAGAACATATGGTGCAAACATGGCAGATTGGTGTTAATTTGCATCAAGACTCTTAATCCTTGTGATAGCCAAAGTTTGTTAATTGACCCTTTGAATGTAATTAAGAAGGAAAACTGGCAACAATCCATTGAATTGAAAAGAGATTACAAATGTGTAGATTATCATTTTAATGATATATAATTACAAAACAAACTCAAACTGTTCTGTTATACAACAATTATAAGAGACATTTAATCAAAAGATTTCTACTTAATTAAAGTTCAAAGTAAGAGAAACAATATTTTCTAGCAAATCTTTGAACTATTTATCAATATGATTACAAGGCAAAAAGTCGTCAATAAAGTAAGTGAAATGTTCCAAATAAACCCTTATTGCCGAATCTGACTCTTAAGTCTGTTTAAAAGTTTACTTCAAAGACCAGGGGTGGTCCAAAGGTTTTTTTTTTTTTCGTTGCTTAAAAGAAGCCTCATTTTACATAATGTAATTCTGCATTACATCGCATGAACCATAAAGTCATAACTTATTGGGGTAAAACAGAACAAACTAAACATACATGTCGGCAGATCAAGACATACGGGTTCAACAAATATGAAACATAGGCAAATGAATTTTCTACATAAGGACTTCCCATTTAGTCTACATCCCATAAAGGTTTCAATTCCCATGTTGTCTACAGATTTAATTGCCAAAAGATCTACAGTTTAAAGAAATATTTTCATTTCATTTTTAATTGATTAAAATATCTTCAAAAGATTTAGATAATTCTGGATCTGCATAATTTGTTAGAAGCATATGGATCTACACTTTATACATATTTTTCTTTCCCACCAACCCTCCATAGAAAAAGTGATTATAGGTTGGATTGATTTTCTACTCAATTAGTGTCAAAAACAACCCAATTTTCATGTGGAGGTGCGATGGAACTTCTGTCTGAAATTGTGTGAAAATTGGTAAAATAGATTTTAGACAAAATGGGAATAAACCTTGTACATAACAAAACGACCTGACACTCAGTAACATAGGGAATTAACTCATAAAGGGTTGATGCGTATTTGGTCGAATATAGAGGGTATAAAAAAGATCGTATATGTTATTTCCTACGTTATGCAGTTGACCAATAAAAGAAGCAATAAAACCCTCGACGTGAAAGATATGTATCTTTTGAAGCTTGCCGAAATACACAGGCGCGCATCACATCATGTTACGTTGAAATATAGTTGTGTGTTTTATGGCTTCGAGGCATGCCATTGGTTGCTATAGAATGACGGAATCATATTTTGATTGGCGTTGCAAAGTCAGATTAGGGTAAATCGTTCTGCTTGAAGGGTCTTGGAAACAGTAATTTTAAGTAGAGTGAATGGTATGGACATGTTTTAAATCAGAGGAATCTAATGTTGACTCGGTAGGTGTAATTATTGTTGAAGTCCGATCATTAAACATGAATAAAATCAATTCCATAATCTCTTATAAGTTAACTTTTATTTGTCACTCTTATTGGACATAATTTAATGGAATGTCCCATAGATAAGTGGAACATTTATTAAGTAGGTTTGATCAGCTTGCATCATATCATCTGTTCATTGTGTTTGTATTTACATGGTACAATATCATTTGAAAATGTTAGATTGCAAAATGGATTTTAAATAATGTTATCATAAGTTTAGGCAATAATCAAACAGATCGTTATCATCGTATTCTATACTTAAATTAATGTTTTAGCAGAGGATCGACTCTTCTCACTAAAAATGAATCGCAACGTTGTAACCGCGTTGGTATACAGTGTTTTATCTCGGGAAACGGGGTAAATTGTCTGCTAGAGAGTAAACACAAAGTAAGGATATACTTTGATATTTCCCCTCCTCAACAATCTTTCCAATGTAGTTTTTACAAACACGACTTTCGACGGCATTGTTAAAATACCCGCAGCAGTTTATCTATGTTTCTCAATGTCAGCTGTTATCATTTAATACCCGGAAGTCTTAAACCGGAAGCTACCGAAAATTTCGTATCTCCGATTAAGAGTATTCAAGAAAAGATAACAACAGTTTCTGAAAAGGCCTATACCATGAAGAAAATCTACCAGATTTGTTCTCTGTCTGAGACAGGTCTATTTAACTGTAACAAAGACGAAAACTTTGTGACACAAGGGTATTTTCTCCCCAAAGCAAGCCAATTTTCATTTTCCCACAATGTTATGAGGAATTTGTATGCTGTATTGAGATCAAAGGGCATATTCACTATGCAATCATAACCCATTTCAATCCTGACTCCATGGTGGATGATATTTTCCTGTACCTAGTAACATGCAGCAGCCGATATTAAAACTATGGTCAAAGATAAAAATAATATGAAGAAGCCTTAGTCAACAGCTTTCAAGGGACATTTATTGCCAGGAATATTACGATCAAAATAACATCGAAATACGAGTTAAGCATGACGATGTGAGTTTGCATGCATTCCAACAAAATGATCTAGTTTAATTTTTTTTATATTAAAGTTCAAGGTCGATTTGACGGTATCAGGACAAAACTAGTGTTAACTTTGTTCTACCATTATATGGCATATACCGCTTTGTGTAAACGGGTGTGTTTCATTTGGTATTTAACGGATATATATGTATGGGGAATCGATATATGACATGTGTGACGAAACAACCGGTTGGCGAAACGAATGACATATTTCTCCATTACGAATGTAAATAAACTTTTTTCTCTGAGAAAAAGTCATGTTGATCTATTTTGAGACTGATCAATTGATTCATGTATTTGCGCATAAATTGACAGAGACAATTCCAGTTCTTTCTCCTTTTTGAAGAGGTACCACCTTTTGTTTCTTTTTTTGAGTAGAAATTGCCTGTGACGTAGTACACACACACGAAATAAACGACTCAGCTGAGTCGACGTTCATGAAACGAGATGTGAGCTTGAAACTCAGCTGACTAAAATAAGTGACTTAAGTTTTTCAGCTTTTCAAAACTGAGTCAAAACTTAAGTTTTTTTGTGAAACCGGGGCCCAGGCACTGACATAATTCATATTCAAACATAGATGATGAACTTTGGTGGAACAAACCAGGGATGTCTCGTTCATGAGCCATATTTGTAGCCAAATCCAAGGGAAAAGGTTTTGAAGTCTGTCAAGATGTAAGATAAATCAATTCCTGACTGAATGCCAATGGTTCTGCCAGCTTGTTAAATTTTGGGTTTTGTTCCCTCATGATGTGTCAGGCATGACAACTAAACTGAAATACTATTTACACAATGTTAACCCTCTTTTCATAGATATATCAATTAACAAGATTGAATGATGCTTGCAAGAATTAATCAAAAGCTGTGGGACACATGATAAATTGGCTATGCAATTTTCACTGACATACTTAAATTGACAGTTCAGTGTACAATGAATACTGATTAGCCCAATTTTGTCCTTTCCAAATCCAAATGTTAAGTTAAATGCAATTAATATTAGGAATTTGTGAAGTATCCACTGAAAATGCAATCTGCTTAACTCTCTTGAAGCCAAACACACCTCTCTGTGCCACATTTGGTTTGGGTGATTTTCATATACACTGTGTAAAAGAAAATCCATCTCGAAACATTATAAATTGTTTGATCTTGATGAAACTTTCAATGTATAAAGAATATATCATGTAGAAAAATACAATACAATGCAATGTACATGCCAATGCATATGTCACATGACTCTGGGTTGTTTTGTAAACAACAGGTGCATACAGATGAGTAAGTGGTAGGAAATAAAGGTTTAAACTTATAAAATACTGATTAAATTTGTATTTTCTCAAACAGAAGCTATAATAGTTAATAAAGCACTATAATTAATTACATCATTGCTAACTTAAAACTCTGATCCTGAGTCAGAATCATTCAAAATAAGCTCCAAAACATCATCCCGTGAAAAACGATCTGCCATCTTGTTTTTCTTGGTTCTGTCAAACTATCTTTTTTGCTCAAAAATCGACCAAAACAAGCTTTTATAGTCATTTTTTTAACATTGTAAATGATTGTACACTGCTGTAAAGCAAACTGATGTCACAAAAGTCAGTCACAATTCATAAAGGTACAACAAGGGTTAATAAGGGTACGCAACAGGGTACTGAATCGCCAAATGGAGAGATTGGCATTCTATCTAGCGCTTGCCAAGGCAAGAGGGCCAGCAAAAGAGTTAAATAAAATGATTGTTTATTGCCTGACAAAAGTATAATCAAACATAAGATGATTTTCACATTTTAGTTCTCAATTTAAACGCATACATTTTTACACATTTGTCTTACAAATTAATTGATAAATATATTCTTTCTTAGTCTAAATTATTCATGATACTAATTGAATGAAGCAATTAGACCAAAATATGCTTAAACTAAGGCAATGATGTAAGTTTATCTGTTCAGTCATATTATGTTTAGACAGTTTGAAGAAGAAAGAAAGCTATGATCCTGGGTGACCCAGTGATAGAGGTTTGCACTGGTGTAACTTCTTTTAGGCACTTTTACTTCAGGAAGCAAAATAAAACAAAGCAAAAACAACAGAAACGGCCCCTTTTTTGTCTAAACAAAATATATTTTTGTGCTTTCAAATACATGAGAGACCGCACCTGAGCGATTTCAGACTGCATTTTTTGGGGGGGAGATAATGCCCCCGGACCTGCTAGAATGATGTGCCTACACATTCATTTCAGTTAAGCTACGCCCCTGCTTTCTATTTGGAAATTCTTGGTTTAAGCTTTGCATGCAAGCTGGTTTGATTAAATACTGAAGGGAATGGACTCAAACTTTACAAATGTAGTGGTCATGAACAGGTTCCACAACTCTTGCTTCAATTTGAGGCAAAATGTGTCCCTCTACATACTAACAACGTCTTGGTTATGATTTTGTTCGCAAGTTTGTATCTTATTCCCTATTGAAAAGAAAAGATTGAAACTGCTTACCATGTACTTTTAATATTTCTGTTTGGTCACTCACTAAATACCGTAACAAAATCTTGAAATTGAAATCAAATTATGCCCCTTCACACTTTTTCCTACAAATAAACCCCTTTGTGTACTTACGTAAGTTTTGAACAAAATTTTGAGTGCAACCTCATTTCTCAGCAAAAAAATATATATTATTTTTCACTTACCTTATATCACTTTGAGCATTTCTTTAAATAGTAGAACAAGTTATCTAGAAGACAGCTTTTGCTGAGCAATATATATATATTTGTGTGTATGAATACAGCAGCACTTCATGTTAAGACTGATGTCCTGTCTTGAACTTGCAAATTTTTATTGAACAAGAATGAATACATGAGAACCAAATTTATTTTGAAGGTCTTTCTTATGAAAATGATATTGATTAGAGAGCATCAGAAGAGGGATTTATTTCAGGTTATTGAACCAGGGTGCCACATTCCAACATAAATGGTTTCTGTTCTGGTCCTATATAAAGGAAATATCAAAACTTTAAGTCATGTTTATTTTAAATGTAGAAAGGGCCTCTCCAATTGATTAAGAAACTGTTAATAATTCAAATTGTGTACTTGGTCTGGTCACTAGATATTTAAAGTCTTAAGGTTTTGTGCTAGGCCAGTAGAAGCTGATCTCAATAAATTGCGACAAAATACAGGAAAGCCCTAATATCATTAGCATTTTGTATCCCATTTATCACAGACTTAGTGGACTGTTGTCAGTGTTCTCAATCATTTGGGAAGCTGAAGGATTTCCCTTACCATTTATCCATGGTTTTATTGTGTCATGTAGTAACATATTGCCTTTGTGCTGGATTTTACTCTGCATGGTTGTTCTTACACAAAAACAAGATGGGGAGTGTGAAGCCAGTGTTCATGTGATAAAGTGATGACATGAGGATGAGACAGGTTATTGGTTTGATATCCTTGCATACTTGGGACATGAGGATGTGACAGGTTATTGGTTTAATATCCTTGCATACTTGGGACATGAGGATGAGACAGGTTATTGGTTTGATATCCTTGCATACTTGGGACATGAGGATGAGACAGGTTATTGGTTTGATATCCTAGCATACTTGGGTCATGAGGATGTGACAGGTTATTGGTTTGATATTCTTGCATACTTGGGTCATGAGGATGTGACAGGCTATTGGTTTGATATCCTAGCATACTTGGGACATGAGGATGTGACAGGTTATTGGTTTGATATCCTTGCATACTTGGGACATGAGGATGTGACAGGTTATTGGTTTGATATCCTTGCATACTTGGGTCATGAGGATGAGACAGGTTATTGGTTTGATATCCTTGCATACTTGGGCCATGAGGATGAGACAGGTTATTGGTTTGATATCCTTGCATACTTGGGACATGAGGATGTGACAGGTTATTGATTTGATATCCTAGCATACTTTGGTCATGAGGATGAGACAGGTTATTGGTTTGATATCCTTGCATACTTTGGTCATGAGGATGTGACAGGTTATTGGTTTGATATCCTTGCATACTTGGGACAAGAGGATGAGACAGGTTATTGGTTTGATATCCTTGCATACTTGGGACATGAGGATGAGACAGGTCTTTGGTTTCATATTCTTGCATACTTCGGACAAGAGGATGAGACAGGTTATTGGTTTGATATTCTTGCATACTTGGGACAAGAGGATGAGACAGGTTATTGGTTTGATATCCTTGCATACTTGGGCCATTAGGATGTGACAGGTTATTGGTTTGATATCCTAGCATACTTGGGACATGTGGATGTGACAGGTTATTGGTTTGATATCCTAGCATACTTGGGACATGAGGATGAGACAGGTTATTGGTTTGATATCCTAGCATACTTGGGACATGAGGATGAGACAGGTTATTGGTTTGATATCCTAGCATACTTGGGACATGAGGATGTGACAGGTTATTGGTTTGATGTCCTAGCATACTTGGGTCATTCAATACCCCTCATTTGGTGTAATTACTTGGTCACTTATCCAGACCACATTGATTAACAAAAGCATGGGGTTTTAGTAACTTATAATGAAGGAAATTGAAAACAATCTTTGGTTTAGTGACAAGGATTGTTAATGTAAAATGTTCAACGTTTATTACTCCCAAAGCACACATCTCTGAGAGGGTCTCTTTAAATGATCCATTAGTTATTCAATCTCACTCTTATGTTAGATGTGAAGGGTTACTCATTTTGTTTTACAATAATAAGTCTTTAAATTTAGGTCAATGAAGACTGTACACCAACTTTAGTAATTCAAGCCATTTTTATCAAGGTATTTTCCAGTTGCTGAGCATTGATTTAGTGAGAGCTAAATAAATGCAATTCACTCTGAACTAGCTGAGTATGCATTAACAAACCAAAAAAACCCAGAAAAATATGAACCAATGATACAATAAATTATGACTTAGGAGAAGTGGCCTCCCGCAGAGGTTTCCCCTTTTTTCAAGAAGGCGGAGAAGTGCCCTCCCACTAAATCAGGAGGGTTGGATATCTGCCCCCCTGTAAAACAATATGAAACTTTGTATTTTGTACAAGCTGAATAGAGCAATTTTGCATTTTGCAAGTTAATTGTAGAGGTTTCTTGAATATTTTTTTAACCAAATACTAAAAGGGACTTTAAGAAACACTTTGCACGTTGAGCAGAGTTAAACGCCATTATTTAGGTGACTGGACCGATTTTAATAACTGAGTATGTGCTTATTACGTTTGAAGAGAGCAGGCAACATTTTATCATAATATCATTATTAACCGTTGAAATCAGTAACATAGAAGACGAGCGAAACAATCATTTTTTAAAGTTTGTATATGATTTTATGAAATTGCTAATTCATGAATTTTGTCGCTCTTTGTCTGAATTGCGGGAAAAAGAGAGGATAAAATGTAATTCAGTCGCGAAAACTTTGTTAACATATGATGAACATTGACAATTTTTGTTCTTTTGTCTTTGGTTACTGCACATGAGGAAAAACATCTTGCAAAAGGGTATTCTTTAAGGGAAAACACCACCAATGAGGGCTTGTTTGTGTCACCAGTTTGGACAGGAGGGCACCTCCCCGCCCTCTAAATTCTAGTAGGAGGGCAGTTCTCCGCCCAGTTAAAAATGTTCGAGGGGGCACTTCTCCGGGAGGGCACTTATCCGTGATCCAGATTTTCCTGGTTTCCGATTTTCCTTCTATGACCACGAAAAAATCTTCCTGTGTGTTTGTATCTAATTAAATGCCACCCAAACCATGGCTATCTGTTTTTTACATGGAACTGGATTTTTATAACACTCCATTCTGAGAGAGTGTCATTGAGGGAAACCATTACTTCTATAAATATTTGCTCGTTACGAGCAATTTCTCCTTTTCCCACAATGTTTTCTAAAGTCGTCTGCAACAAAGTGGTCAAATGTCATTATTGTTTGGGAAAAGGTTAAGGAAATATGGTCGTTCATTATGGATCTCTGTTTTTACCAGGCTTCTTTCAAACATTGTGTTAGAGGTCTGTCATCCATTGGTTGAAGTTTAACAGGGTTAAGGGATTAACTGTGTAACATATAACAATAGAGAGGAATCTGTCAATCATATAATCACCAATCATCTGGTATTGTGTTTAAGGATTGGGTAAGGCTCCCTATGGTATTCTGAATCAATCTAACACAATTATAAACCCAGACTATTGATTTCTGATAGAATGACAGAGAGTTGTGGAATGATCAATAGATTTTATACACTGATAATACTGTCACAAAACTCAGGACATGAGGAAAAAATCTCTTGTCCTAATTCATTGTTCTTAATCTGTTATTTCATAATTATTCATTTAAACACATAAACATACACCATTCAAAAAGAGGCCTTTTATTTGAGTTCAACAATGCAATAAATACTTTTTAGTTGTTGTTTGCTGGCGTTATTTTCAATATTAGTTTGTCACAAAGATCATTAACAGGATGAATTAGAATTCCTGTGTAGGAAATAACTACTTATCTGATGATATAACCTAATGATTTAAAGCCAGAATGTCGCCCGAAAAAACTGAAAAAATGGTTAAACTGAGTTGATTTTGAGCCCTTTCCCAAACAACAAATTTTCCACTGTCCCAAATTGAAAGAGTTTGCAGACGACATTCCAAAATGTGATGAAATTGAAAAATATTCTTCAGATAGAGCAGAAAACCTTGTGGGAGTAGGAGAGTTTGCTCGTTATGAGAATTTTTTTTTTTTTCCAACAATGTTTTCTAAAGTCGTCTGCAACAAAGTAGTCAAATGTTGTTACTGTTTGGAAAAGGGTTAAAGAATATGTTAAAACATAGGGAAACATCACAGTATCATGACAATATTATGCAGGCACCATTTATTACGAATGTTACAAAGTGTGGACTTCATTGTTTGCATTAGAGACAAGTAAAATATTGATGCTGATGCATCAAGTCGCCTGCAGAACTTGATTTCTCTTTCAATATCATTAAGTTTAAGGCATTAAAGAAATTGATTAAAGAAATCAAATTATTTTGACTATCTTGTCTCCATACTCTAACAATACTTTCTTTTTAAAATTTACTGCAAAGTCACAGTCTGATAAGTATAAGGTGTTTCAGAGGTTTCATTCTTTATCGAACAGCGGTCTGACCCCAATTACTCATTAAACATCCGCATTCACTGTGCAGACTAATACCTTCTTGGAACTAGGAATGTAGTTCGGATTAACTCACTTTGTTTTGCTTTATATTATTATAACTTTTGCCTCATGAGAAATCGTAAAATGTCCAGATGTTCGAAAATAGACTATCGTTCAGTCTCTGTTCACAGAAATAATGATTATAGTAATGGTGGTAAAAGGAGCAGCTGTTTTCCTCAAGATGTTGCCCAAATGTATCCTCAATCAGCTTGCTGTAAACGCAACTTAGTCCTTCAGTGCTGTCAGCGCTTTGATTAGAACAGTTTAAGGCAATAGAATCAAATGGAAGTAAATGGTGATATTGGGAAAGGGTATTTATTTTGATAGCTTGTGAAGAACAATGTTGGGGAATTGAGTTACAGATATTCATCTTGCATTTAATATAGGGGAATGAAAGTTTGATGAAATAGATTAAAAGGTGTGTGTGTTTTTCATAAGGAAATGGGATTAAATCAATGAAATGGATGGTGAAAATTGTAAGGGTATATTTTGTTGTATTTCCTTAGCTAAATATTTCAAGAATTGAAGCAGTTGTCATCAGATTATTATAAATAAAAATCTGAAGAATAGACAGTTAAGACTGTCATTGTTTTTTTTATTTTGTAAAGAAAGCATTCAATGATAATTATACAATTTGTATTGAGACAAACACAAACTACTTTATGTTTGGTAGTGTCCTTGGTTTCATTTTCCAAGTGCTATTATTGTCACCCTGAGATAGATAATTATATTCCATGGTTCTAGCCAAACATGAACTCTGACGCCAGGATACATTAACATTGATATTGTGAGGTTTCATTTTTTTCTACCTATTAAAGAAACTCTCTCAGAGATGGAGATTTTAACTTTTTGAAATAAATCATCTTCTACCATAAAAAGACCAACCCAGATTTCTGAAGTAACATAGAACTAGGTTATTGACAGCTTCCCTACCCTGCTCGTAACCATTTAAAGAAGACCAAGAACATGTGGGTCTTCGGAAAAACCCATTTTCTGCGCATGGACACATACATCATTTCTGTCACGCGAAAATGGTTCGAATGAGGAGGAAAACAAACAGTGTTAATATTAATAAGTTAATTCTTGCTTAATTAGATATAATCATTTTTTGTCAGTTTACCATCACCTCCTAGAGGCGTTTGCCACTCGGTGAGCAAGACAAAACTGGAAGAATATCAGCATTATTTATCCATAGGATGTTAAGATATATCTACCCAGAAGGTTAAAACAAGGTATTGTCAGAACAACAAGATTAAAAACTTAACAGAATAAATGCCATTTCAAATCAAATAAGGATTAATTATTTGCCAACTTCATTCATGTAATTTTAATTTTAATGCGAAAATTGAAAATTAAAGGGAGGTAATTGTTATGAAATTTATTTTTAGTTGTCACATAACAGAAGCAAAGCGCGGGAAGAAGAATTCCCCATTTTATTTATAAACCGGCTTTCCCAAAGAAGATCAGACAAAAGCGACGGCTCACTTCATATTAATTAACGAAAGCACAGGTTTGAGCAACTTATTAGTAAAGAAATGGAAAACAGTCTTTGGTTTAGTGACAAGGATTGTCAATACCAATTTTTTGACGTTTATTACTCCAGATACACAATTTTCTGAGAGAGTATCTTTAACACTCATAGATTACTTTTCTTTTTGTATTTTTGTCTTTTATTTGCTAGGCCTCAAAATCCATCGCAACTGAAAACAAAACCATTTTGCAAACCAAGCTTTTTTATACATTATAGTGGGGTAGATGATGTTCAAAACCCATAAGAATCTTTCACTTGTAGATATGTCATTTTTGTGTGGCCACCACCATTTTGGACGAACAAGTGTAGAAGCCTAATTCATTCGATACATACATACCATATTTTGAGGCCTGCAAGTTTATCTCCACTAAGAGGACAACTGCTATACAAGTTATATATACAGTGATGTCAGGATTATTCAAACGTAACCTTTCCTGACAAATTTTCAGATTAAAGAATGTTTCAGATAAGTGAAGCAGGGCCGGGTCATGCTTAAATGTACCCACTTAGACATTAGCATTGTATAATGTACATGCATATTTTAATTTAGCACCAAGAATTGTATGTTCTTGTTTCGTTCATGTGTGTCCACATCATGTGTTCATACTAAACATGAAGAAGATAATGAGCAAGGAAGGGAAGGAAATGCAAATGAAAATAAAGCACAAAACTGCAAAATCAATTTACCTTTTATGTATACATTTGATCTTGGGAAACCAACAAATTAAACAGCATAGTACGTACTTGTATAACAGCTTCAGAAACATATTGAAATTACATGTGGTTCTTTTTTTAGATCCACTCACGAATTGGAAAGTAACTGATATTTTTGAATTAGCAAATCATTTAAAAGGTTGATTGTTGTGGTATTGTTTGAAACTATTGTTTTAATTGCTCACTTTCCAGCTCGTTAAGGAACACTGGCACATGCCCAGCTATTTGTTACCGCCAACGGTGATTGAAGTGATAAGTCAGAATCGGGTTTTATATTTCATGGAACGTAAACACAATATTTTCATGCCTCGGTGATGCACTATTCTTTATTCTGCGGCTGCACAATTTAGCCCTCGGGCCATCATGCATCCAAAATAAGGAGTCACATATACTGGTAAAACATAGATTGGTATCCTGAAATCTAAACACAAGATTCCGGACTTAACAGGGCAAATTACTGCACTATAATTCTGTTCCCTTGCCATTTCATCCAGATATCCGGATTATCTGGGTCCGGATTAAAGAGACTTCACTGTAAAACAGTTTGACCTTTAGCCCAGGGTAAACACGCTGCCCATACCATGCTATACCTTAGGCAGGATATATTGATTTCCTACACTTTGTAATGCTCCCGTTATGTTTGGTGTCTGACAAAGATTTTGTGATTCCCAGATTTTGTTCTTGAAAAAGTAAGCTTATCAAAATGGCTAACACTACGCTATACGGACACATTTTGGCGACAGTGGTGCAGTGGTAGAGCTTTGGCCTCCTGTACAGAGGGTCAAGGTGTCTATCCCCTTGACAACTCCACAAATAGACGCAAGTATTGGTTATGTATCCAGGAAGCAGAATAGAAAGTGATTAGAATAATCGATGCTAAAAGTTCATAATAATCTTGTCCCCGACATTTGCACTTACTGGTTTTTGCCCTCTTTTCTGTATAGGGTCGACTTTCACACTTCCATGCGTTAAGTTTACGGCTGATGTTTGCCCTTGATATTTCTTTGAAAGTGATTAGTTTGCCTGTATAGCAGCATTATTTGATTATCATTATTACAAGTGGTTTTTAGATGCTTCTCTATGCAGATTACTTTGTCCTGACCCCTTCTGTTAAAAAATCATTTAAAATTTGCGAATGATTCAATTGTAAATGACTTTCAATGGTTGGTTTTTAAAATGATTAGTAAAATTGAAGAGTAAATTTATAGCATGATCGGCAATGAAAGGAAACTCAAAATGAATCACTTACCCTTTTTTTATTTGTGTTTTTAAACTTATCTAACATCGTTGTTTTTTTGGGGGTTTTTAGGATAAAGTGTGGATTAATTTGCAAAGGATAAAATGGTTTAAACAATGCTTATTTTTACATGTACATTTTTTTGTACAACTACCCTGTAAGAGATATATAAAATGGAGGACTAATATTGTGAACAACAGCCAGTCTGTGCACAGCGGCCACTTTGGGTACTTCCCTTAACTGGCTGTTGTACACAGATTTTACTGTTATCTGCATTTGGAGAATGTATATCTCATTAAAAGTCCAAATACAATCACTGGAATGTGAAACCTTACAGAGGGGGGCAACGTGATTAACATTAGTAAATCTATTCCTCAAATGGGTTAATGTGACTCGTTACAATTGAAGCAAAATCAGACAAGAAACAATTACTAAAGTCGAAAATATAGCAAAGATGAGCAAAGCCAGTGCCTATTAAAGAAGAAAGGGAAGGCTAACTGTCTGTCCGGCGGCGGTTCATGGATAGATGCTGTGTATTATACACGTTCCCTTTATCTGGTGCCTCAAATGAATCGTTTGAAGTTGATATTGCAGTTGATTGAGATTGACTACACCCCCTCCCTAACTCGGACGATCCAAGCTTTAACTGTAGAATGAAATATCTACGTCTGGATCATTCGGACTTCCCCTGAAATCAAAGCACTATTATGCGAGGCTGAAAAATACTATCTCTCAATGTCCTTTTGTATAATTATTAAATTAATGCATGTAAGGGTTAGGAATAAGAGCCGTTAACATAGCTTTTTTAAAAGAAAAGAAGGAAACAATCAAAGTACAAATACCCTACCCAGCCTGTGCTCTAGGCCCGTAGGTATACCCCGCACTAGGGGTCACTAGCATTCAACTGTTTACTACCATTCAACTAAATGTGACTGGTCTAAACGAAAGCAAATATAGACAACGACAATAACAAGGAAACACGTTTTCTCCCGGTTTTCGGTAGAACCATGGACATAAGCAGTTATATTGACATTTGGTATCAATTTCATCTTAAAAATACTATCAGAGATGTGTGCTTTGAGAGGAATAAACATTACAAATTTGATATTTATAATCCTTGTCACTAAACCAAAGATCGCTTTTAATTTCTTTACATATAAGCTGCTAAAAAACCCGTGCTTTCATGAATTAATATGAATTCAGCATTCGCATATGTATGTTCTTCTTTGGGAATGCAAGTAAATAAATGAACAGGGGAATCCTCTGAAGGCGAAAAATTAGTAAAGTCAGAACAATGAAATTAAATGTTAAACAGAACGCAATTTAATGCCGTTTAAAAGTCAAGTTTCATATTATACGAATCTTTCCTGGATTAGAATTCTTATTTCCCAACTACCTTGATGTACTGTTTATTTGAACTCGAAAATTCAAATTCAATGTGAGGTAAATGATATTAAATAAATAACACGACGTAAGGGGTGGAAACATGTTACACCAATGTAGAAACTGCGAATATTTTTTTTTTTTTATTGATTTATATTAAATCCTTATCGAATTTTGCAATAATAAAGAATAAGGTTTTTCGATGTTTGTTTTCCTCCTTGTTCGACCCAAATTTCCTTGACAGAAAGGATGCTTCCATGGAAATGCGTGTTAAATGTTTCCGAAGACCAGATGATCCAAGCTGTAACTGCGTGAATGAAATGGATCATTCGGACTACCATTTACTCTACGATTAGCATGTTGTTTACACAATAAACCCATTTAAAGTCTACAATATCGGCGATTTTGATGTTATTTAGAATGTTCCAAATAATCTAGTTCTATGAAACTTTAAAAATGCATGCAATTATTTTTACGGTAAAAGCCAATTTATTTTAAAAATTTAAAATCTTATTCTTTGAGAAAGTCTCTTTAAGAGCAAACTTTCTTTCTGGCGAAGTTGCTTCGAATGTCGTCGTAACTTTCTTTTTCTAACGCAGGAAAAAGAGAAAAGGTATACAGTGTATTAAAAAAACAATAGTGGTAGAAGTGAAGTTTGCTTTTAATGCGGTTTGTGCTTTGAATAACCAAAAAAAGACACACTGCTATCCACCAATAGATCTTCTAAACTTCGATATGAAACCAATCTCACTTTCTATCTTTGTTTTACTCTTTATAAGATACAACTTCGTGAACATTGCAAACACGTAAGAAATGTTCAGTCAATTTTCATCCTTCAACTTTAATTCTTTTCGGAGTTTTAACAATCATTATCTTCGAACAGACACAGAATCATTTTGAAATGTTTGAAAGGAAAATTCATTTGTACTAAAATAGTTCATATAAGTTCAATCAATCGCACAACATACCCAAGTGCATCCTGTATTAAAGTGTATTCAATGCGACATCAATTGATAGACTGTTCTAATTATGTAAACAAATGACGTTTGTATCCCTTTTTACGGTTGCCTCATGGGAAATCGTAAAATGTCCAGATGTTCGAAAAATAGACTGTCGTTCATTCTCTGTTCACAGGAATAATGTTGCCCAAAGAAATTTTCAAATGTATCCTCCATCATCTTGCTTTAAACGCCCCTTAGTCCTTCAGCGCTTTCAGCGCTTTGATTATGACAGTCAGCATTTGCTTGTGAGCAAACATTTGTTAAACATCTACAAGAGTATTCTTTCAAGTTAGAACTTTCTTAAGTCTGTGTTTTTATTCCATAATATATGTACGATAAGAAGAGAAAAATGGATCTTAGATTTGATCAGGGGATTTAATGTTTGATACAATTTCATACTTTATGATAGCATACCTAACGCAGATAATTTGAGAATCATTGTGGCAAAAACAGATTTCTTTTTTTTAAGAGTCTTTCTTGTAATTATCATATTTAAGATGGCAGTATTTAGATGTGCATAATGGGTAGTGCTTAGACCGACTTATTTTAAATGTCGATGGTTCCACCTGATATGACCAGCCCTTACAGGCAGTTATAAGTTTGGGGTCTTCCCCCATCATTATGAATTGGGCATCCCAACATAACTGAAATAATGTTCATGGTATGTAAAAACAATTTGATTAAATGAGATTAAAAATTATCACTTTTTTTAGCTCACCTGAGGACAAAACCTTAAAAAAATCTTCTTGTCACAAACCACTGGTCAGATTTCAAAATAATTTCACAGGAATGTTCTTTGGGGCCCCTTCTATGAAGATTGTTAAAGATATATAGATATCTTGAAAAACATGGCCGTCAGGGATTGTTGAACTTTGAACGCGATTTTGTTTTCACTATATACATGTATGCTAAAATCTATAACTTTACAAATATCTTTTTTTCCAAACCTTTGGGCCAATTTCAATGAGATATCATATGAAGCATCCCTAGTTAAAGGGAATAAAGTTTTGTCCAAAAAAAATCAGTCATGTGACCAGAATGGTTGCCATGCCCATATTTTGTAAAAACCATGAAAAAATCTTCTTGTCAAGAACTACTGGTCAGATTTCAAAATAATTTCACAGGAATGTTCTTGAGGGGCCCTTCTATAAAGATTGTAAAAGAAAAATAGATATCTTGAAAAACATGGTGGCCAGGGTGCGTTGAACTTGGAATGTGTTTTTGTTTTCACTATATACATGTATGGTAAAATTTATAACTTAATAAACATATTTTATAAAAACATGCGTTGAAATTTGAACCTGTTTGCATTTCCACTATATACTTGTATTGTAAAATTTTTAACAAAATACATCATTATCAATTTGGGTGTCAAAATATGCCAAAATGATAACAACAAAATGGCAACAAAAGATCATACTGGACAAAAGTAAGAGCTGATCTTTGTACATACACAATCTGTAAAAGTAAAATATTCAGTTTCCACATTGTAAGAATTATGTACCATTTTAATGTCCCACATCAAGCATACAGTGTCAAACTTGTAAAATTGGAATGAAAAATAGGTCAATGCATAGAGGCACAAGAAACTCTGTGTAAAAATTAAAACAATGTTTCTAACTAGTCTTCAAATAGGTGGTAATCTCAGGTGGCAGGCCGTTATGGCCCTACATAGACCTTGAAACACAATCACATCTGTTCACTGTCATTCATAGAATGGTTTAATGATTATTACAATAGGATCATGTATATCTGCTTTAAAAAACTGCTGTGAGCATGCCATTATCATTGTTGTATTTTAACTTTCAATGAGCATATTGGCCCTTACAAATCACTTAGATTTTAGTGTAGGTAATTCAGATACAACTCTCTAAAAGCTGAGCACCACCGATGGATGGCATTATGTCATAAGCAGAGCTGCAGTGCATAGACAAGTTTCTTTCCCAGATATGAAATGATCAATATTTGAGATCCAGCAGCATTCCTGGCTGTTAGGGATTTGAAAATTATCTGAAATTTGAAGACCATGTGCATTTATTTTCTACACAAAATATCGATTGATTATAGGGATATCTTTACCATTATAAATGTTCCAGATATAACTGGTGACCATGATTGTTTTGAAGGGTAAAAGTTAAACAATAGAGAATGTTTATAACAGACAAAGATTATCCTTCTCTGAACACTTCCTTCTGATAGAGGCCCAAATTCCACCTATGGTAGTTAAGCTGAAATGGCTTATTATTTAACATGTATAATTGAAATGTTATAACTATGTTTTAGTCATTTAAATGATTTGCTTAATCAAAAAAATCGGTCACTTTCCAAGATGTGTATTAATCTAGGAAATAAAACAGTTTTGGTAATCTTCAGCAGAAACAGACAGGTCCGGATAAGCAAGACTTCTCTGTAAAGAATAAAACATCAGCAAAAAGAAGCAGATGTCAAGTAATTAAGTATTTGGAACCTGTATACAATGTCTAAAATTATATCCAAAAATGTTGAAATGGTTTTGAAATCAATCAAATAACATTGGTACATACTTGAAGACATTGACGTATTCTGAATCAATTTTGGATTACATATCATACCGCAATACATAATCTACTGTCCCAACATTTTATTTTGACTAAGTATCTGTTTGAAAGGGGAAATAATTTATCCAATATTCCAATAACACAAGATAATTGGATAAGTGCCTTCCTACATCTTTAATTGCTA
Organism: Cerastoderma edule; assembly: GCA_947846245.1. NCBI lineage: Eukaryota > Metazoa > Mollusca > Bivalvia > Cardiida > Cardiidae > Cerastoderma > Cerastoderma edule. The sequence goes on along the minus strand of OX401405.1, from coordinate 39,130,135 downwards.
CCTATTGTGAATGTTTGGAAGTTAATGTAGAGTAACTAGTCAGTCTACATCTGAGTGGGTCAATAAAGCTCTGCCCTATTGGAATAAACAAGTCCTTGATAAAAGAGAGAAGTCGAGGATTTTTTATACAGCCTATTATTATACTCAGCAGACTTGCTGCGTTTCATATGATAATTGGTTTGATAACAGAATGTTCTTTGTATTGATTATGCTCCCTTTTTCCTGATGACATATGCATTTCATAACATGTAACTCCCTTTTCTATTTTGGAGGTGTTGGTCACAAAAGAAATATGAAATAAATATTGCATTTTTGTTCAGTCCTTAGATAAATAATACTTTACATTTGTGCAATTTTATATTCGACTTGTACATGTGTTAAAGGTTGTACCAATAGCCTTCCTTCCATCGCCTTACCTCCATACCAATTTTTGTTATTGGAATTGCATTAAAGTTTCCGGACATCATACAATAGAAAAATATATGTAAAATGTTGATTTGGCGTATGGTATTCAGCTATGCTCCAAACAAATGTTCATGAAAATAAAGTAACTAAAATCGCCCTATAAATGTAGATAATGACCGAAAAACTCCCACGGTTTCACTAACTGGATGTTACATCCACTGTATGATAAATAGTTAACCGGATACCCTGTTTTTCTTTCTGTGTAAGTTCTACATGGCCAACCGTATGTTATTTCAGCTAGTTCGATATAAACACTTAGTGTAAGACCATGGATGTTTGCTTTCAGAGTGTATTCTGAGTATCACGGGCTAGGTGTCTATAGCTTGACATATATAGGAGCTTTATGTAGGTTATGTAGCCTTGTCACCGGATTTGTATAAAATAGAAAATACGCCCAAAGTTAGCTATTATTTAATTGTTTTCTCTGCTGAAATATTAAATAAATGTATATTCCTTTCCTTTCGTAAGTTTCGAAAAAAAAATATATTTTGACGTCAGGGGACTTTAAGACTGGTAAACTAGTCACAGGTAATATAAAAAAGAACAGTGCTGGTTTGAATACAAAGGGAATAACTTTACTTTTGCATCAATATGACTGAATGACAGCAGAAAATGTATTTAATCTAAAACAAATAAACAAAAGAGTGGTCGTTTTGACAAAAACAAATGTATGTTACATGAGTCAAATGGGCCAAATACAAACTTACTTGGTCAAATACATGTTATTCTAAGCGGTACATCGTATAGCATAGAATTGTTGTCTCAATAGGCGTGACCAAAAATTGGTTCAGGCAATGTTGTCACTATAAAAGGACGTGTCCGTGTGGACAGCGGTCATTCTAGCAAGGCTTCTATTGTAGCACTGCACTTAACGTTCAAATTCGGGTTGTATTGTATTTCAATTTCCTTTTTGTTTCGTTCTTGAATACGAGTACAGTAACTCGGCAAATCTTAATGCTTGTATGTACAATCATAAATGACGATCGTTTTTTCCGTTTTTTGGTGCATGTCTGGACATAGTTCCCTACGTCCAGTATTCTAGGAATAATCTGAGAAAAGTATCGATCACCGGTATTTTTTCATGCATGTGACGGCCACACGTTTCCTCTTAAAAGGGGTTTTTCATGGATGGCCAGTATTCCGATGACGAATATACAGTCAGTCACTTGTTTATTAACGCAAATTCGAATAGTTTCACTAGATGTGATTGGACTGTGACATGTTTTATTCTATTTATCGTAAGCAGATAGAATATACGTATACTTCAATGACCAGTTATTCAAACTGTTTTATACATGTTAATATGTAAAAGTTATTATAATGATGTTGTTTTGTATTGCGCCCACATAGTGCATGCTACTGAAATATACGCGTCTTGCATACGCAAACAAGAGTATTGTTGTTTGGTTTTGTAGATAGTATGTTATTGAAACTTAAAGTTATGTGAACACATTAGAGCTGAAGCTAATAATGTTTTTGTCTTGACTAGACTAATTCAGTATGATAATTGGTCAACAATAATATGTAACATAATGAAAAAGCCATTTAATAACTCAAGAGTGCTAATAGTGTTGACCTTGATGATTTCTGTAGTTTAGTTGTCTTGTTGAACTCTTGAAAAGGGGTCATTTTGAGTCACTTGTTCCTACTAGCCTAGGTCATGTTAACTGTTTCAAACTCTAGTAATGGTTCTTAAGATTAATCTTTTTTATCTTAATCTCCGACCTACAAAAAAAATTAAATTCACTAGATATCTCAATTTAAGCAAATTTCTTTATGAAGGAGTTATAGGATATTGTGTCCATTACCCTAGATGTTAAAAAAGCTTCAGACAACATCCTCTTCAAAAGCTTCAAGACAACATCCTCTTGACAATCCTCTTCAAACAACATCATCATCAAACAACATCATCTTCAAACAACATCCTCTTCAAAAGACATTTTATCAATTGACATCATCATCAAACAACATCATCATCAAACAACATCATCTTCAAACAACATCCTCTTCAAAAGACATTTTATCAATTGACATCATCATCAAACAACATCATCATCAAACAACATCATCTTCAAACAACATCCTCTTCAAAAGACATTTTATCAATTGACATCATCATCAAACAACATCATCATCAAACAACATCATCTTCAAACAACATCATCTTTTAACAACATCCTCTTCAAATGACATCATCTTCAAACAACATCCTCTTCAAATGACATCCTTCTCAAACAACATCTTCAAATGACATCCTCTTCAAAAGACATCTCTTCAAAAGAGATCCTTTTCAAATGTCATCCTCTTCTAACGATATTTTCTTCAAATGACATCATCTTCAAACCACATCCTCTTCAAACCACATCCTTTAAAAGACATTCTCTTCAAATGACATTCTCTTCAAACGACCTTTTATTCAAACAACATCATCTTCAAATGACATCATCTTCATTTCAAACAATATCTTCTTCAAACAACTTCCTCATTAAACAGCATCCTCTTCAAAAGACCTTTTATTCAAACAACATCATTTAAAACGACATCATCTTCCAACAACATCCTCTTCAAATGACCTTTTATTCAAACCTTTTATTCAAATGACCTTTTATTCAAACAACATCATCTTCAAACGACATCATCTTCAAACAACATCCTTTCAAACAACATCCTCTTCAAACAACATCCTCTTTAAAAGACATCCTCTTCAAACAACATCCTCTTCAAACAACATCATCTTCAAACAACATCATCTTTAAACAACATCCTTTCAAAAAACATCCTCTTCAAACAACATCCTCTTTAAAAGACATCCTCTTCAAACGACATCCTCTTCAAACGGCATTTTTTTCAAATAACATCATCTTTAAACTTCATTCTTTTTAAAGAACATCCTTTCAAACAACATCCTCTTCAAACGACATCCTCTTCAAATGACGTTTTCTTCAAACGACATCATCATCAAATGACATCATCTTTAAAGGACATCCTTTCAAACGACATCCTCTTCAAACGACATCCTTTCAAACAACATCCTCTTCAAACGACATCCTCTTCAAACAACATCCTCTTCAAACAACATTTTCTTCAAACAACATCATCTTCAAACGACATCATTATCGAATGACATCATTTTCAAACGACATCGTCTTCCAACAAAATCTTCTTCTTTATAACTTGCTTGATTTTTTTTACCAAACTTCACAGCAATTAGCCTTTTGTGGTTGCTTAAAGAATTGTTTAAATGATTCTAGATAAATTACAATTTTTTCAAAGTGCCCACTTTTAAGATGTCAACCCCCAAATTCTTCTCCTGAAACTGTAAGGCCAATGGTTTTCCTATTGGATATGTAGGATTATCTAGAGGTCATGTACAAAGATAGTTTTAAAAAGGTTCAATTTTAGGGTCAGAATTGTTGTAGTTGGTATGTAGCATCATTTACAGGACTGGTGCTCTACAGAATTTGTTCGAATTGTAGAACTTCTTGTCTGAATCTTTTAGGCTATTGATTTGATGTTTGATAGATAGCATCATCTAGGTTCTCTACAAAGATTCATGTTCAAGTCTTGCCCATGTGTATCGTGAATGATATTGATCCATACTGCTTTTCTGGAGCAATTTAGATCCATTACTGGCTTGACTGATTGGCCAAGTTCTGCTCACTGCATACATCTCATCTAGAGATATCTTGAAATACATTTTTATTTCATCTCTGGAGTATGTAATTAAAGTAGATAGATATATTTGATTTTAGAGTTGACTCAAGTTGTCAGAAGAAATCATCATGTTGTTGAAACTTTTTTTGGACGTTTAGAAAAGCTGTTGTTATTTGATCTACGCTTTCACATTGTAATATTTGGCAAATGATCAATGGCATAAAAAACAAACTTCCAAATCTTTTGTTAATTATTGTAAAGAAATTTGTATTTTTCTTTGTTCATTTGTTTGTCCTCCTCAGAGTTGTGCAGCAGAAGAATGGTAATGAGATGGAATGTTGTGCAGCTAAAGTGTGGTAATGAGATGGAATGTTGTACAGCTAAAGAATGGTAATGAGATGGGGAGTTGTGCAGCAGAAGTGTGGTAATGAGATGGGGAGTTGTGCAGCTAAAGTATGGTAATGAGATGGAATGTTGTACAGCTAAAGAATGGTAATGAGATGGGGAGTTGTGCAGCAGAAGTATGGTAATGAGATTGGGAGATGTGCAGCTAAAGTATGGTAATGAGATGGGGAGTTTTACAGCAGAAGTGTGGTAATGAGATGGGGGAGTTGTGCAGCAGAAGTATGGTAATGAGATGGATTGTTGTGCAGCTAAAGTATGATAATGAGATGGGGGAGTTGTGCAGCAGTGGTAATGAGATGGAATGTTGTACAGCTAAAGAATGGTAATGAGTTGGGGGAGTTGTGCAGCAGAAGTGTGGTAATGAGATGGGGAGTTGTACAGCAGAAGTGTGGTAATGAGATGGGGGAGTTGTGCAGCAGAAGTATGGTAATGAGATGGGGGAGTTGTGCAGCAGAAGTATGGTAATGAGATGGGGAGTTATGCAGCTAAAGTATGGTAATGAGATGGAATGTTGTGCAGATAAAGTGTGGTACTGAGATGGAATGTTGTGCAGCTAAAGTATGATAATGAGATGGGGGAGTTGTGCAGCAGAAGTATGGTAATGAGATGGGGAGATGTGCAGCAATAGTATGGTAATGAGATGGGGGAGTTGTGCAGCAGAAGTATGGTTATGAAATGGGGAGTTATGCAGCTAAAGTATGGTAATGAGATGGAATGTTGTACAGCTAAAGAATGGTAATGAGATGGGGAGTTGTGCAGCAGAAGTGTGGTAATGAGATGGGGAGTTGTGCAGCTAAAGTATGGTAATGAGATGGAATGTTGTACAGCTAAAGAATGGTAATGAGATGGGGAGTTGTGCAGCAGAAGTATGGTAATGAGATTGGGAGATGTGCAGCTAAAGTATGGTAATGAGATGGGGAGTTATGCAGCTAAAGTATGGTAATGAGATGGAATGTTGTACAGCTAAAGAATGGTAATGAGATGGGGAGTTGTGCAGCAGAAGTATGGTAATGGGATTGGGAGATGTGCAGCAGAAGTATGGTAATGAAATGGGGAGTTATGCAGCTAAAGTATGGTAATGAGATGGGGAGATGTGCAGCTAAAGTATGGTAATGAGATGGAATGTTGTACAGCTAAAGAATGGTAATGAGATAGGGAGTTGTGCAGCAGAAGTATGGTAATGAGATTGGGAGATGTGCAGCAGAAGTATGGTAATGAGATGGGGAGTTATGCAGCTAAAGTATGGTAATGAGATGGGGAGTTGTGCAGCTAAAGTATGGTAATGAGATGGAATGTTGTACAGCTAAAGAATGGTAATGAGATGGGGAGTTGTGGAGCAGAAGTATGGTAATGAGATGGGGGAGTTGTGCAGCAGAAGTATGGTAATGAGATGGGGAGTTGTGCAGCAGAAGTATGGTAATGAGATTGGGAGATGTGCAGCAGAAGTATGGTAATGAGATGGGGAGTTGTGCAGCTAAAGTATGGTAATGAGATGGAATGTTGTACAGCTAAAGAATGGTAATGAGATGGGGAGTTGTGCAGCAGAAGTATGGTAATGAGATGGGGTGATGTGCAGCAGAAGTATGGTAATGAGATGGGGAGTTGTGCAGCTAAAGTATGGTAATGAGATGGGGAGATGTGCAGCTAAAGTATGGTAATGAGATTGGAAGTTGTGCAGCTAAAGTATGGTAATGAGATGGGGAGATGTGCAGCTAAAGTATGGTAATGAGATGGGGAGATGTGCAGCTAAAGTATGGTGTTGAGATGGGGAGATGTGCAGCTAAAGTATGGTAATAAGATGGCGATCGATGTAAGTCAGTGGAGTTGGATGATAGGAATGTTTTGGTTTACAATTCCACTGTGGGCCATTGATGCACTTGTATTTCGGAAGCATAAAAGTTGGATGTAACTATTATGTCTCAATGAAATCTTGGCCAAGTTTATATTTTGAATGACTTGTTTGTCAAATTCTTGATAAGCCTTGTAGGGGCCTTTGTTGCCTTATGGTGATGGGACAAAACTTAGAATCACATAGGCCCTTTCTGGCTGGGCTTAATGCTAGGATTTGAAGTTCAATGGGATGTTGTCTCCTGGTCACCAACATGATTGACTGGCCTTTGTGAACAGTTTAGTTAAGGACATGAGGATATAGCAAAAAAATGGAAACATTGTTGAAACTTATTAGTTAACTCAATAAAAACTGTGAACATTCCAGAGATTTGATTTAACATGCAATATATGCATGGGGGACTTTTACATGTTGGATAAAAATTAAGGTCACTATGTCAACTAATCTAAAACCTTACTGTTTTCTCTAGAAGCAACATTTTCTGGCTATAAATGTTCATCAGTGGGAGTCAGACTGTTTATCTCAACAAAATATTGGTCAAGTTTTAATCTAAACTCCCAAAGGTAAATGACTGGGTCATATCATTTGAATATATACACACAAACAGGGTTTGCTGACTGGGTCATATCATTTGAATATACAATCCGAACACATCGGGTTTATCCAATAGAAAACACCTCTGAAATAATAGGGATGACGCCATAATGTTTTCCGCGAGAACTACGTCACTTTCTTTCGTTTCTAAAAATAGATCTTGAATGTAAAATCCAAAAAGTCGTTAAATTTGATTGAGGAAACAAGTATACATGTCACAACAACAAGTTCGCCATTTGGTATGAGTTACTGATCAAAAGTGATTAAAAAGGATGTCCAACACTTCCATACACATTGAACTACTTAACATGCATGCTTAGAAAAGGTGTCCATTGGCGGATGCCGATTTACCCGAAAAATTGTAACCCTACACTTATATCCGAGGTGTATTTCACAGCTCACGGAAATACCCGAGTAGTTCCGATTGTTGAATATATACACACAAACAGGGTTTGCTGACTGGGTCATATCATTTGAATATATACTCACAAACATGGTTTACTGACTGGGTCATATCATTTGAATATATACACACAAACATGGTTTGCCAAAAAAAGTAACATTTTTAAGGTGAAGGACATTTTGAAACGAGGCTTTCGAGTAAACAAACCGGTTCTGACGTACTGCACAGTAACCAAATGATCTGTTTCAAAAATCTAGCGTTTGGACACATTTCAATGCCAAAGTTTCAATGAATTTTGATGTCCTGTCTCAAGATTGTTTCAGGTTAAAGTTATTGTTTGCATTTACTTTCAATTTTTACCTGCCCAAAAATTCAATAAGAAGGAACAAGTTAAAGAAGCCACACGGAAGTCAATGCAATTCATTCTTTGTTAGAGCAAGTTTTGATTGAATCATCAAAGTTGTGTGGTATATTCAGTGAATGGCTAAATAGAAATTAAGTGGCTATTTGAACTAAATGCAGTTCTAAATGTAGTCCAAATGATATTTTATATTCCAAACAGTTACAGCTTGGATCATCCACGTAACCCTAAATGCACAACCCACCGTCTTGTAAATGTAAGCAGCGGTTACTACGATAAATCACTACTGATACCCACCCACACAATCAAGTACAACGTTATTTTCAATGAAATATAAGGAAATAGATCTGTATTATGATAGATAAATGATCAAATTTTATGGCTGGCTTTATCATTTCTTTTTTTGGGCTTTTAGAAACAAAATCTATTGTAGAACAAACTCATGTACGCAATGAGATTACAGTGGGCGGTGGTCACCCGACTGTTTGTTTACTCGAAAACCTAAGTAGGCCAAAATGGCGGCGAAACTGTGTTGTTTGTGTATATTGTGTTCTTCACACTGGAGATTATATTTGTATTTTTATAGGCAGCTATTTTGTGAAGGTTGGAAAAAACGAACATTTGGAAGAATTCTCTGCCAAGTTAGGCAGCTATTTTGTGAAGGTTGGAAAAAACGAACATTTGGAAGAATTCTCTGCCAAGTTTGAAAATTATGTCACATTTAAAGCCACACTTGCGCTCATCTACACATAAATTATCCCTTATAATGCTAAAAATAGATTAATGTGTTGTCTGCTTTCCAAAAACCTTCAATATTTTGATGAGGAAAGATATGCAGGGTAGCAAACAGGTGAGATCACAGGCCAGTCGCCAATTTACTATAAGGGTTATGAAAGTTCTGGAGTAATTGACAATTAAATTAAAAGTACTTAAAATTCCCCTTTACTGAGAAACTAAGACGGTAACATGTTCACATGATGCTTTTAAAAGAGTGAATATGATAAAGTTTGTTTACAATTAGACATAAAACAAGGTCAGCCGAGAAATGTCGGGAACCAATGAAACCCTTGAAATTATCCATTTTCAATGTTCACGTTGTTGGTATTTGATAAATGACAGTATTTTTATGTGTTTTACACGATTTTACTAACCAGTTGATCGCCACTTGTTAATCAGAAGTCTACGTGTTATTTACACTTTGAATCATAGGTAATGAATAGTGCAGGCATTATATTGTCATGATTCTGTGGTGTTTCGCTGAGTTTCAACATGTTCTATCATAATTTATAACTCATTTTACCCAGTTTAGTTGTTTTTCTGAGCGCTAGTATGCTTTTAAAAAGAAAAATAGACCTTTTCTTGAATAGATTTTAGGTGAGCAATATAGGTATTCTGGCCCTCTTTTATTTCACATTGCTGCTGTCTGTTTTGATTCATTAAAAAAACTATGATTATTTATTAACATGATTGAAGTCTGACATGTTGATATTAATGAAGGAATACCAGAAGGTTTATTTGTGTGTGTGTTGGGGGAGGGCAATACTAAAGGGCAATAAATGTTAAAACAAAAGAAATACCAGAAAATGCTCACTGTGGTTTAATCAGGACGAACAGTGTTTTTCACCATCTGTCCCTAAATAATTGATGTCATTAACTGTTTGACTTGGAGTACACAGTGAAAGGAATGGGTCAATACGGTTCTACAATACTTCTTTATAAACAGCTAGATAATCAATATACCACACTGGCTTGTAGTCAATAATGCTGCGTTGGTCATTTCTGAAGTTGTAGAATCATGATGAGGCTTTAATTGATTTTGGAGAATATCACTTCATATCAATCTTTTACATTATACAAGAATTGAATATTACATTCAATTGAATTTGAAAAAAGTCAATAACAACAGGGTTTTTTGTCACATCATTATATTTATTCAATTGCATTAACACTATTCACTAACAAAAACTCCAGGTTTCTCTGTTGCATTTTAGATGCAGGGCAAACTAGTTAGACAGTAAAACTGATTCATCAGCTTAACTGAGGTGACCATACCTTTTGAAACATTTTAAAAACGAGGTGGCTGCAGACAAAGATTACTATTTACTCGTTCGCCATCAAAATATCATTAGTGAAATGCCCTTCACATAATTGATCAGCTATCTATTATGTTGTATTTATGGCTACGGGGTTATAAACGACCCTATATATATTGGAAGAAAAGGACAAGATGCATATGACTTAAAATGATTTTCTGAACCACACCAACTTTTGTTATGCAATAACAAGGATTGCATGAATCATGTGTGGTCTGTGAAAAAGCCAGATCTTGAATCAAAGCAGGAAATCAAATCCAGACATTTAGGAGGGATTCTAAAGACACACTTAGTACACAGAAAGAGCTATTTGCACATGTTGGGGCTTAAATGTGGACAACAGAATGATTTGAATAGCATCTCTATCTTAAGCAATTGTAATAACATGATCATCAGGAAATGAACACTAATTGTAGAAACTTCCTTTTTTTGCAAGATCAGTGCCTATCAGCCTTTTCTAGATTTATTACTATGTAAACTCACTTTGCATGCTTTCATTTGTGACAAAAGATGAATGACATTTGGATAGAGTGGTTAGTATAATTAAAAGGGACATTATTAATCCTCTACTTACAATGAATGCTGTTCATTTATATAAGGGACATAACACAGGAATAGATTATCTTAATTTTGAAAGGCTTACTTCCCCTATGTTTTAAAAGAATAGTACAGCACGTTGACAGCATTGACTGACTGTTTCCATCTTACAATACATCCCTTATCAACTTACATACCAAAAAACACTTAGTACAAATTGACATGCAATATATATTTCATATTTTAAGAGCCTCAGATTAAAGAAGAAAAAAGGGTTATTAAATTTGCCCAATGTCAAGTTATGATAACTTTTGTAACAATGATTTTTTTAAGCCAAATTGGGAAACATTTGTGTTGTTATTAAGTTAACCTGAGGGTTTATGAAACTGTAAATCATGAAAAAAATAAATTTAAATAGTTTTTTAGCTCACCTGAGCACAAAGTGCTTATGGGGAGCTCTTGTGATCGCTTAATGTCTTTGGTGCGCTGTGCGCCGTCAACAATTTCTTAAACATCTTCTGTTCCATTGAACCAATCTCAACCATACTTCACAGGAATGTCTGTTGGGTGATGCTCTTCAAATGTTGTTCAAAGAAATTGATTCCATGGAGAACTTTGGTTGCTGTGGCATGAAAAAGGAGGAATTTCTGAAATTTTGATGGGCCTTTTAAGTCTGTCTATGCTGTCGTACAGAGCAGGTTACCCGCATTTCTTTGGACTTGCAAACACACTGTGTTTTGAGCTAGGAACCACTTTGGCGGTTTATTGGATTATTTTAATAAATCATGACGTTTCGGCGCATGCAGGTGCATAAGACAAACACCTCGGGTGGGATCAATTACTTTTTATTGTGTTTGTGTTGTACAAAAGAAATTACAAGGCAAAACATAGAAATAAACCAAAATCAAATTATGTTCAATAATATCTTCTTTATGTATCTGCTTCTCCTGTGTACAATGATGACATTTTGTTGTTCTAGAATCCTGATTAAAGTTATAACAAAACGTTGTACTTTGGTCTTGAGAAAAGTAGTACAGTAATTACCACACTTAAATGACCAATTTCTGCATATTTCATATGAAGTTACTGAGCTATCGTTTTTGTTGTATGAAAGTGTTGGTGATATTGTTTTATCCATTCATTTAACTTGAACGAAGTGTGCGGGAAATTAGCGTCTTACATACTTTGGTCTTACTGAATGACATCTTCTGTCAGACCTTCAGTCAGACCAAATCCTTTTGCGAGAAATTTTGTGCTTTGAATAATAAGGCTAATAATACACAACAGGTGACTTGTTCTCTTTCCATATATGTATATTTTATTTTCAACAATCTGTGGTATATCTTAACAGTTTTTCATAAATTTTATCTTCTTGAAATTCAGAGCAGTAGTGGCTGTCTGTTTCATCAGGAATCAGGTTGTGGGGCACTTTGTCCAGCTCTCTTCCTCCGCATCCTCAGTTACATTGATGCTGATTGAGTTGTCTGTAAAATGGAAGAATATAAGATGTTTAGTAATATTACACAGAAACATATCAATCATTAACCTTTTCCCAAACACGAAACTTTTGACTGTCCCAAATTGAAAGAGTTTGCAGTCGACATTTCAAAATGTGATGAAATTGGAAAATAATCTTCTGATAGGGCAGAAAACATTGTGGGAAGAGGAATAAGTGCTCGTTACGAGCAATTTCTCCTTTTCCAACAATGTTTTTCAGAGTCGTCTGCAATAAGTGGTTAAATGTCGTTACTGTTTGGGAAAGGGTTAAACCAACAACAACAGTCAACGCTATTTTATTGAGAGAAGGCCATGCACAAAAAAAAATATGTTTACCATTGACATTTTCTGTAGTGGCAGGCTCCATTGGTTGAATGACAGTCCCAGTCCTTTTCGCTTTCGTTTTTAAGAATGTAAGGGTTTGAACAGTTCACATATCTTAACATTATTTTACAACTAATCAACTATTTAAGAAACGAAATCAATTGCAAAATTCTATCAAAAAACAGGCCTACATTCATGACGGAGAATGGCTAGTTACCTGCAATTTTGTTTGCCTTTTCATTTCATTACCCCATGACCCAATTTCAGTAAAAGGTTTACAACTTGGTTTATTTGGTAACCAGAGGGTTGGGAACTAGTATGCTCAGTGAGAAGGTTAAAATACGGACCCCCCTTCTATTTTCATAATATTGTTATGAAATAAAAAAAAAAGATAAATTACCACATTAAAGCTGATACTTTTAATTTGGAAGTTGATTTTAAACTTGAACAGGACGGTTCATACTAAACAAATACACTGCAGCCATATTATAACGTGGTCGTCGGGAGCCATGATGCTTTACCTACGTTAATAGTGGGGTTGGCAAGTATAACGCGGGGTCCCTTTACGCGCTTTATGCCAGACCATTACCACTTCAAAACCTTCAGCATCAAGAAGTAGTCTATTCATATTGATTGTGTTGAGTTATGGAATAATCACTGTATTTATTGCGAATAAATAAAAAAAAAACACCAGAGAATCAACATTTACATGTATAATTATATATTCCTTTTTATTTGTAACATGACGATTTAAGACAAGCATCATTGATAGAGGCACATTAAGTTTAAATACAGACCAGAGAAAAAGGGATTGGATTCATTTAACCCATGATACTATTTATAGATTTAAACTCCAAGTGAGGAGTGAGTAAATTTTATTGATATTTCTCCCAGTGCTAATAACTAATGTGTTACCATTTAAACTTTTCTGGAGATTTAAATAGAAACACTGCAAAATTACAAAATAGTCATCTTTTCTTCCCAAACTTCTGGACGAATTCAATTTAAAATCATGTAAAGCATCCCTAGTAAGAGGGGAGAAAGTTTTGTCAAAAAAAAATATCAGACATGACCAAGATCGCTGCAATGCCCATATTTGGTAAAAACGTTTAAAAAACTTGTCGCAAAGCACTGGTCTGAGTTTAAAATAATTTCACTGGAATGTTCTTTGGGGGCCATTATTTAAAGATTGTTCAAAGAGATTTTATAGCTCCAAAAACATGGCTGCCAGGGTGTGTTGAACTTAAAGCATGTTTGTTTATTCACTATAACTTAAATAATAAGTATACATGTATAGTAGAATTCATAAGTGAAAAATTATCTTCTTTAAGACCCCTGGCGAAATTTAAATAGTTGTTCATTTTGGACATCTCTTTATGATAGGGAGAAATAAATTGTCATCCTACCAAGATGGCTGCCATGCCCATATTTGGTCAACAAAACTTAATAAGTCTTCTTGTCACAAAGCATTGGTCAGATTTCATAATCATTTCACAGGAATGTTCTTTTAGGACCCGTTTTTAAAGTTTGGCCAAAGAAGTTTGATATCTCGAAAAACATGGCTGCCAAAGTGCAGTCTTTGAATGTGTTTGCTATCACTATATACATGTATGGCAGAATTTTTAACAAAATAGATCAATATCAATTTGGATGTTGAAATATGCCAAAATGATAATCACATAATGTGAACCATTGATCATACTGGACATAAGGACAGGCTGATCCTCGTACACATAATCTGTAGAAGTAAAATATTTAGTTTCCGCATTGAAAGAATTATGTATCATTTTATAATGTCCAATCAAGCATACAGTGTAAAATTGGAATCAAAATGAAATAAATTATATCACTAGATAAAAGCATAAGAAACCTTGTGTAAAAATTAAAAATTCTATTTCTTATCTTATTCTTCATTTATGTTGTAATAAGGTCAATGGATCTCAGGTGAGCAATTCTATGTCCATTATGGCCCTCTTGTTTAATCAATTCACGTTTCAAAACGGCAGAATTGAAAGGTTATTCTTTTACAGTTTTACGTAACTTTTTGAAAATCGTCACCTGCATGAATATGTAGTCTGCAGCTTGTAAAGAGATTAACAGTAGTAATAAGGGAAGCAGTTTGACATTGAAAACTTGGTTTTGTGATAATTTAATATTATTTGCGTGAATTTATTCACACAAAAAATCTAACTGACATAATGGTGTGACAAAACTTGTTTGGACCCTTTTATTTTTCTGTTTTCTCTCTTTGCAGGATACAATTAAAGTGAAAATTGGTTTCTGCATGCTGGTCATGGTGGGCTGGTAAGTAATTTTTCAAAATTTATATTCATCTTAACTGAGAACGGATTTGTGTTTTTTTCACCCCCTTGAGATGTCTAACAAAATATCATTTGTATATTGCAGTGAAAATGTTTTCAAGAAACGCCCGTGGCTGGGGACCATTTTACTTGATAAACTGTATTTACTAATTTCATGTACATGTATATCTTGAAATGCTCACAAGTAAACTACGACATATGAGTATAATAAGCAAAGCCACTCCAGATGATATTAGGGTTGAAAGTCATGGAATGTTATAACTGTAGTTCAATGATTATGCAAAATTTTGCAGACAATTCTTTTTCCAGATTGTATTTGTCTACAATATGTTTTTCTTCTTTAGAGTAACAACTTTGTATCCAGATTGCCCCACTGCATGGTTTATAACACCACACAGTTATCTTTTTTTCCATCAGACACCAAAAGTCTTGACAAATGAATGTATGTATGATATGCACATCCACTTCAACACACAAATAGTAAAACTTTTCCTTTCACACTAAGATTATCGAAATAGCGATTTACCAAACTTGTTAATGATTAAGGGCAATTATTCCGCAAATGATCACAAGCAGTGACACTTTCACCTCGCACTTTTGTATTGCCAACACAATGTCCACAAATATTAAACATAATCACGTAGACAGCACAGTGTCAAATTGATTGGTCCAATTTGTTTGTCTGTCAGCAAAGTTTGGGATGATATTCTCTGTGACCATAATAAGTCATCACAACAAGATCATGGTGATTTGTTTGCCATTAGTTTATTGTTGTTATGATGATCCAACATTTGGATAAAACAGCTTTTCATATTATTATCTCCCTTGTGTGTAATCTGTAGTGTTGAGAGTACAAACAGTAGAACATTTTAAACGAGGGGGCACTTTTACTTCCGGTTACTGTCGCTGTCAATATTGATTTTAATACCATCGTTTTAAAGTTTAACTATTGCATGCTCAGTGGATTTAAAAAAATCGATGAAAGAAATCACTGACAAGTTCTGTTTGGAGTTTTTTGAAAAAAATTAGGTAGACAATGCAGACAAAATAAGTTTGACAAATATTCAGTATGTGCATAAATGCATATAAAACCCTTCAAGAGGAGGTTTTGTGCATTGTATGTACGTGCTAAAAACAAATAACTTTCCTGTAGTTGAGTCAACTAAACATATTTGAATCTTGGGAAATGCTGAAGTTATGGAAGTGTAGACTCTTCAATAATAATTAATCTCACCAAGGTAATCAAAATAACATCCATAACAATCACCCAACCTGGAAATATTTTTTTCAAACCAGTCAAGCAGCCCAGGAAACCCAAACTTTCGAACACATATCAAGCTATAATTTAAATATTTGATATCAACCAATTGCAAAACTCGATGGCATAAGAATCTATTAGTGCAAGTAGACTTGGCATTTGGTATGATTTTAGATATGAGGAAAACTCAGATGAAATTGGTCAGTTTAGGTAACAAAGATTATGCTGAATTACACACATATAGAAGTTGAAGAGTAGATTATCGTGATATGGAATAAACAGATGAAATCCTTGATAAGCATGTTTCACTTTAAGAATTTTCAGGATACAATTGCACAAAATATCACATGCATTCATGCATGTCGGGTTGGGAACTTTTCACTGAAAGTTCCCAGACGTCATACAATAAAAATCTATATGTAAAAAGTGGAATTTGCATATGGTATTCAGATAGGCTTAAAAAAAATAATAATGAAAAGGTAGTCACCGAAATCGCTTTAAAAAAAAGATATTGACAGAAAAACCCCACTGCATCACACCCAGATGATGCATCCGATATACGGTGTCACGTGATGGTGTACACCAAACTTAGAAGAATAGTATGGCAGACAAGAAAACACACAGACTTAGTCCACAATCAAAATTACAGAAAAGAAAAGATACATTCTGGTCATATTCACAGTCTAGACATATTGTCAGATTGTCGGATGTTATTTGGGTGGAATGGAATCGTCAGTAGAGTAGAATGGACTTGTCTACACACGACGACTTTGCTAAGCAACTTCTTGAATGGAAATATTCTCTTTTGATTTGGATAATGTATCCTAAATCTGTAAGAAACCAGACGTTTTGCTTTTCTTTTTGTTAATTATGGACCCTTATACCCTTCTGTTCTTTTTGTGTAAGTTTTATGTTATTCTAGTATGTTCGATGTAAACACTTCGTTGCAAGAGAGTGTATGCTTGTTTTCAGTGTGTATTCTGGGTATCACTTGGCTGGTTATTTATAGCTTGACATATGCGTGATATATAAAAAATGCCCATATTCATATTATATATTATTGGTTTCTCTGTTGAAATATTAAATACATGTGTATTCCTTTATTTTCGTAAGTTCCAAAAAGTAATCCTATGACATCCAGAAACTTTAGATGGAAGATCAAATCTCTCATTCTCATTTTTCTCTTGGTGAAGTTTGTCTTGGTCTTGGTCAAATCATACCATCTCATATTGTCTGTGAACCCTTAAATATGATCATCAAACTTGGAGTTTTAATCAAGCTCATTATTGTTTTGATACTCTTTGTAAATTTCAATACATTTTGAAGTCATCCTACAAAAAGATAATTCAAAGAGGTTGCTATTTGCGTCAAGCCCCATGGATTGATCAAAGCGCTGATAGCGCTGAAGAACTAAGGTGTGTTTAAAGCAAGATGATTGAGTATACATTTGAAAATTTCTTTGGGCAACATCTTGAGGAAAACAGCTGCTCCTTTTACAACCATTACTATAGTTTTTATTTTTGTGCACAGAGACTGAACGATAGTCTATTTTTCGAACATCTGGACATTTTACGGTTTCCCATGAGGCAACAATTATAATAATATACATGTAGAGCAAAACAAAGCGAGTAAATCCGGACTACATTCCTAGTTCCAAAAAGGTATTAGTCCACACAGTGAATAATGTATATACATGTATAGAGCAAAACAAATCGAGTAAATCCAGACTGCATTCCTAGTTCCAAGAAGGTATTAGTCCGCACAGTGAAGGCGGATGTTTAATGAGTAATTGGGGTCGTACCGCTGTTTGTGTATCGATAAAGTACAGTCCCTCAAAAAGTGGTGTGTAAATTCAATGGACCAAGGTGCTGACACACCCTTAGCCCAAAAAGGATTTAATCTAGTTTTTGAAAAGGCCAAAGGAGCCTGTTTTTAGATGGTCAAACAAAGATCCTAAGAACCTTGTCTTCTGTGTGGTTCATTTCAATGTTGTTGTTATCTTTTTTTAGGTATTGTTATGAATAAAATGATCCCTATAACCTTTTCTGGGTGACATTTGTCATCACAATGTTGCATGTTGGTTTGCCACTGTATCAGATGTTTCAAGTTAACATAATTTATGGACACCCTGCATCATTGAGATGGGAAAACTTTTGGACTTATTGTCTCATTTGGTATACCTTGCTGAAATAGCATGTTGACAAAATATATATAATCAGATGATGCTAGTTTAAAAAATACTCTCCTTAAAATAAACTGATGTAAACCCTTTTCATTGTTCTGTCAGTAAAGCTTAATTTTTTGGCCTTTCTTGCAGAAACAAAGTTTTTAGAACTGTCCTACATTAAAATGCATCTCAATTTTACTTTTTTCGTTTTTCGTTTAATTGTTAATCACAAAGTGTATAATGCAAATCAACATTGCTGAAGCCATTTACGTCAATGATTTGATAGGTATTGTTAGCTTAAAGATCCTTTTTCTAAACCGTGTTATTCCATTAAACAAGCATAATATTGTTGAAATTAACTAAAGTGTTGGAGAAATATCGTTAAGTCCTTAAAACTCATTTACATTTATGCCAAAACGCTATTGTATTTTACCATAGTTGACTCAAAATTTGGCAATTTAAAATGAATGAGACTTAATCCTGATATTTTCATTGTTCTCTATTAGTTTTATGTGCTTTTACTTTTATAATGGCAGAAAAATGACCATTTTTTGCATCAAAAAATACAAATAATATAGTGTAAGATCAATATTGAGTTAAAAGACTGCTCAAGAGAGCATACACAAATTGTCTTAAAAAATTGGCTGTCTTTTAAAAAGTGGCCTCTCTAAACAACAGTTTCTATCAGTGCAAGGCATTGTTCTATATATGTCTATATATATACAGTCAAATCTGAGGGAGCGGTCATACCTGAACAACGGCCAATATGTCAACAACGGCCAGCTCAGGCCCGCCCGTGCATTATTTTTACTGTATATCACACCTGCGCAACGGCCACTTTACATGCGGCGCGAAAGTTTCACAACTCTAACAAAAGTGAGCACGTGCAAACAAAGAAAAACGATAATGCATGGCCTAACTAGTACACAAACTGTGACCCGAGGGATGATTTAAACCTATGTGTACACTTTGTCAATAGATTACATAATATGTCATAGTTTGTACACGCTAATTTAAGTGGAATTTTTTTTATGCTTAGTAGGCTCAAGATATTTGCAGAAATTGTTTTCCTAGTATAGGCGGTGTTTTCTTTTTAAGTAGCACAACTGAATTAAGTTTTATAAGTAATTTGGAGGGTTAAATATGTGTCAGTGACTGCAGAAATCAGTCTTATGGGCCAAAATTAAGTTTTTGAGATTTTCACATATTATGACTTGGTTACATGTCAAGATTGATATTTGAAAATTTCAATTAAAAAATTCTCAATATTAAAAAAGTTACAGCTATTTTAGAAACGGCAGTCCTCCTATCTAATTGTGACGTTAGGTTGTTTTATTGACGTCGTTGTTTTTGACGTAACGTTAAGTTTTTTTGGTGAACTGCCTTTTCTAAAAGTTAAATAACTTTTTTCTTTTTGATTATTTCTAATCCAAATTTTCAAGTCTTCTTTTCGAAAGAATGCCATTTCACAACATTTGGAAAAACTAACAAATACACGTATTATGCTGTCATTCTGAATTGTTTGTTTGCCTTCTGATGTATTCTTTACATTTATATCTGACATAGGGCTATTATTTACAACATTAAAAAACAAACAAAAAATGCATTCTTAGCCTCACATAATTTGAAAGGATAAGAAGATCATTGAATGCTTTTGAAATAGATCAATACAAAAGGAGTTTTTAAGTTATGGACCTTTATATCTATAGAAATATGACTGAAGACTCAAAACCAAACTCGATGACTCAAAACTAGACTTGACATCATGCCTCTCAAACAGAGTAAGCTTAATTGTTTTAACCTTTGATACTTTCGTTTAACCCTTTACCAAATTATAACGACATTTGACCAGTTTGTTGCAGACCGCTCTTGAAAACATTGTGGAAAAAGGAGAAATTGCTCTTAACAAGTAATTTCTCCTTTTCCCACAATGTTTACTGACCTAACAGATGATTATTTTTCAATTTCATCACATTTCGAAATGGCGTCTGCAAACTCTTTCAATTTGGGACAGTCGAAAATTTGGTGTTTGGTATAAGGTTAAATAGATTCCTTGGAAGCTATTATTTCTCTATATCAGGACAACACATTTTAATAGCTTTATGCCAACTTATAGTATTATGTACTCAATGATGCCAAGAAGAAAAACCCAATTCTCTGCTTCCATGTGGTCAAAAAGATGATGCAAATCCACCAAATGGGAAATAGAAAAAGAAAATGAATGTCATGGATATAAATACATTTATTTTTTCAAGACTAACAAATTAATTAAATACAAATCTTTATTAATATCCATTTATTTAGAGTGTTATCTAATATGTTGAGTGCTTTTATTTGTAATTACAAACACTGTAATTATACAACAGTATGTGTTACAATCTTCATGCTTTAGAAATATCATTGCAATGATCTCTATGAAGAAATCCACACAGATCTTTCTGTAGAATGTTATAAACACTTTTTGATGACAGTCCTATAGTCCCTTCATTTAAACCTCCTACATTTTCTCCATCCTCCCTGAATTTCACTCAACTGCAAAGGTCAGAGACAGTGCCTCCAAACATCATACTGTGGCTTTTGGTTTCTTGTTTACCTATAAAGAGAATAAGTGAAATAATCTTTGAAAATGAATAATATCTTTTCCTTTATAGATAGTATTAAATACAATGTTAACCTTTTTCAGTTACATTATTGCTATCCATGACCAGAACAATGCTAGGACAAAGGAGTCTGAAGTGTCTTGCTAATAGATACTACTAAGAAAACAGTGGTGCTGGTGGGGCTTGAGGCTGGGAATCCCCGGTAACCATTAGGCCACAGAAATACTTAATCACACCTTCATACCCGGTACCTTGTATCTGTAGAGAACATAAAGTTTTAATTTATTTGAAAATCATTTTGAAAATAAAAAGGTGAGTTGCAATAGACTTTGATTATCAAATACCATCAACAATTAAATCCAACTAAATGCAAAAACAGTTCTTAATTGCAGTTCCTCTGAAACTGGTTTATATTGCCTCTTTCAGTTCTGCTTAATGTCAAGATTTGAATCTGATTTCACTTTTAAAATTGTTTGTAAATCAGGACAAATGAAGTCTACCAATAAAAATATTATTACAATGAGCCTTCTTCAGTAAGGTTTTGCAGGTTATATGAATCAGAAAATATGTTCATGCAAATAGTTTTGGCAAAATATTAAATGGAATTCAATATACCTCTGCATACAATGATGTGTTTTTCCAATTCTGATGTAAATAGTAGTGGACCAGTGGTGCATCATACTGTATTCAGTGTTTGCTCTCTGTAAGTAATGGTTTATGCTAGTTTCACTGTACACCCTTGTATCTAATGACCCCTTCATCCTCCAGAAGAAAAGACTTTTATCCTGTAATGTAAAAATAATGTTATGCTGTAATAACTGAACATACACAACATTGGTAAAATGTTCTAAATACTAAATATTGTATCCTGTAAAACAGAAAAATAATTGAGCAGTATGACCAAGTATGAGCAATTTTAGAATACTGAATATCTTTTTTTCCACAATGAATTTCATCAGAAAGCTGAAAATACTTATAAAACACTTATGTTTGATTGATAACATTGAAGCCATTTAGACTTGTCATCACGACATACCTCATCTTATTTTTAGGCAGAATCTTAAAGTATGCCTCTTAGAAAGGTATTCAATGTTACCCAAATAACAAAAACCATAATGCTAAATATTACAGTTTAATCAATTTATTTTGGTTTCACAAAAAATCTTTTGTCATATAAACTAATGTGTATGCCTTGTTAATCATAAAAGGGCCAAAAGCAATAATGGAGCAATCATCTCACAGATTGTGTTTTATGAGTAACTTAAGTTAAAATAGGGAATCAAGACACTCCTTGTCACTGCATGAACAACAATCAACCATCTTAAAGTTCTTATTTCTTCTTTGTTTTCAATAAGGAATGTGCAAGGATGAATAATAAATAAGGATTATGCATGCCTTTCAATGAATCAATGTCAAACTCCCAATTTTGATCATTCAACATGAGGGAAATAAAAAAAAACATGACATGCACATGCTTGTTTAGATAATGAACCGTTTAAATGATTTACTAAATCTAAAACATAAATATGCTAAAATTACACAGATTGGTAATGAAAGACGTGTGAGGTGTATCAATCATCTAGTCTTGCATAATTTTTAAGATCTGTGATGTCATTTCAGCAGTAGAAGACATTTCATCTTAAAACTATTAAAGTTTCAATATGTGATTTAGTATCATTTGAAAACCACCCCTTATAATAGTACTACCCTTATAAATACTTAAGGTAATGGTAACATAAAGCTGCATGAAGCATAATATTTGTTTATATTTTTCAGACACTTTGAAGATAACATCATTCTGATTTGCTTATTGTTTCTAACTGTTTTCTTTAGTGTAAGGGGTTGTGGGTGGGGTGGTCCAATGTTTTCTTCCTTTTGTCTTTTGAATAAGAGCTATACTGGAAATTGTCATGGTAATGAAAGCTTAATTTTACAAGTAGTATAGTATAAGTGAAAGTTATTCTCACATGTGGTAAGGGAAAGTTAAGCGTATGTGCAATGAATCTTTCCTGAATACAGACGAAAGTGTTCAAGACAACCATAATGTCCTTTTCATATTCACTGTCAACGAGTTCGATCTTCCGTGCAAGTTTCATATTTTCTCTTCAAAACCACATAATGAATTATTATTTAAGTAGAATACTGGATGTGGTTTGGGCTTATTGTTTTGAATGTCGAATACTAAGCTTCATATAATCTTAAATCACATCTAACCAAAGATAGCAACCGAAAGTGACAGATTTCCGACAACTTCCGGGTTATTTTCGTGAAGTATCAACACCGTTTTAACACCGATTTATCAATAGTTACGAGAGTAAATACAATGTTAACATTACAAATCCATTCTTAATCATTCCACTTACCTTCACTGTCGATGAAGTGATGCTACCTCGAAACTTTTATGCAAAGAAAGCGCGATTTACATCGAGAAACAAATATGTAGGTCATCGCTATTTATAAACAGGAAACACTCGAAAGGTCGGGGCTAAGTCTTTCAAAAGTAAAATATATTGCGTTTTTTCGTTCGGACTGCACTTTTATTTCAGTTGAATATGGTTCAAACTTCAGGGACCAAGTTTGGCAAGTTTTAATGAAAACAAAACATGTTTAATTATGTTTTAACACGAAAATATAAAGCGCAAACTTTAAACGACGTTTTCTCGAAATCGACGTTTTCGCCGTAAGACCGATTTCTGCTGCCGACGTCACATATGTGTTTCACAAACAAAGCATATTAATGCCTTCGAAACAATACAGATTTTCTTTTATCTCCCATTCTTCGCCATCATGTCGGCACAAAAGGCAAAATTAGCTCCAAAGAGGAACTAGTTTGAGTTCTTTTTTTTTGTTAGAATCAGGATATTCTTCGCGTGTAATTGGTCACGAGTTGGGTAATGGATGCATCCCAATAGAACGTAGCAAACAGAACGTTATGGACGAATTTGGATTTGGCTATCCGTGTGAAAAGATAGACAAACGTTGTTACAAGTGGTTTTTAGATACTTCTCTATGCATATTAATTTGTCCTGATCTCTTCTGTTAGAAAAACATTTAAAATTTGCAAATGATTCCGGAGAATATGACTTTCAATGGTTTTATGATTGGATGTTTAAATGATGTCTAAAATTGAAGAGTAAATTTGTTACATGATCGGCAATGATAGGAAATTCAAAATGAATCACTTACCCTTTCTTGATTTGTGTTTTTAAACTTATCTAACATCGTTGTTTTTTTGTTTTTTTAGGATAAAGTGTGGATTAATTTGCAAAGGATAAATGGTCTAAACAATGTTTATTTTTACATGTACATTTTTAATGTACAACTACCCTGTAAGAGATATATAAAATGGGGGGGCTAATATTGGGAACAACAGCCAGTCTGTGCACAGCGGCCACTTTGGGTACTTCCCTTCACTGGCTGTTGAACACAGATTTTACTGTATATGTATATACATAACAAAATGCATTGAAATAGGAAAAGGGTCATTTTGAATGGCAAAATTGCCTTTTATAGTATAATGGAATTTTTTTAAAGTATTGTCTCTACTATAAACTATCATATTAACTTTTTGGTAAATGTATTAAATGATTTTCAAAACATTACTGTTTAGTTACCCGGTGAAAGGGATCTGCTTGATGAATGCCTCTGTACATAGGTCAACACAAAATAACCAGTCAGTTATAAAAATAATAATTTGAATAAGTAGAGAGAAGCAATACTTATTTTTTTTTATGTCGGAATAGGCAATAAAATGATTATTCTCTATTTAATGCAGTAAGAAATAGTCTTTCCCTGAGAACACTCAATTGATATTATTAAATAACCTTTGATGATCATGCAATAAATTATATAGAGCATATTAGGAAGTAAGAGAAGAAAACATAATCTTGATGATTTATTGGCTGAATAACATACATATTACTATATACCAATTTATGTTGTTTTTCACACCTTAAACAAACCATTGTAATTTCCAGGCAATTAATGCATGGTTTGTCTGCCCATGGCAGATTTAATCCAGTGGAGTTGATAATAAAAATTAGACTTTAGTGGTCTAATTTGAGCCAAAAATAGTGGTGTGCATAGAACTAAATTACTTGATTCACTCATTTAATAGCTAAAATGCGTTCAGGTGGAGCAAATAGCGGTAGCATATTGTCTGTAGGGCGAGATTGACTGGACTTTTAGCATTCTATTATTACAGATATTGCCTTCTTATCAATGAATTGCCTACATCAAACAAATATATAAAAGACATTTACAAAAACAGGAAATATTTTGATAAGAATTACAGTAGTTCTATTTTTCTATGCCTTGATGTCTTCTTTTTAGCAAGGAGCAAAGCGTACTTGCTTTTGTACCACACTCTCAAAATCACTGAACACCAAGACCATACATTTAAATGAGATAGATTCTTACGCTCCTTTAAATTCTATATACTTCAATGTTATTCGGCTCTAACAGATACATTATTATCTATGCAAACCACACACACAAGGTAGTTAGGTTTCTAAATTTAGCTCGATCCAAGAAAACAGTGAACCTATCATTTACGGTATGCTTGCTAAAATTGGCGAACCTTGGCCATTCAAAAAAGTTAGAGTATCGAAGAAGAGAAGTAGTTGATATTTTTATCTCTACAGCTATAATAAAGTGAAATCAGGAACCATATGGCTTCAATACACACAAACACAGTTTCGCAGCTATCTTGTTTTGCGAGTAAACAAATAGTCACGTGACAAATGCCCACTGTAATTGCATTGCCTAAAGGGGTTGTTCTGCGAAATATTTCTTCTATAACACCCCAAAAAATAAAGAAATGATATTAACAGTTATAAAATTTGATATTTTGTCTATCATAAAATAGATTTTTTTTCGTTATCTTTCATCGAAAATAACGTTGTACATGATGCATTAATTATTGAACCGTGACACGTCGTAGTTTTCACAACTGATATTTATAAGACGACGGGTCGTGCATTTAGGGCCACATTTAGTCCAAAAGAGCTTCTTACTTCTTAAAACATGTTCACCGAGTTTACCACACAGTCCCTAAGCTTCATCAAATTTTGTTCTTACAAAGAATTTCCACTGACTCTCATGTGGCTTTACATGTGTGTTCAAAAAGAATCCTGCAGATAGATTTATAATTTACGAAATTTTACTAAAACTCTTCTATAGTATAGAAAAGTCCTAATCCCTTGGGCAACAATTGAATTTTCTGGACTTTTCAAAAGAAACCCGAAAGACCGTTTTCTGCTATCATATACATTCAATGGAAGTGCTTCTGACAAACCAATTACCTACACAAAGTCATGCTTCTGGATTATTTAGAGCCTTATGGCATGGCACAGGCAAATAAATGATTCAATATAGATGATGAGTAGGTCGCTCATTTTGTTCAGCTGATTGACTTATAATAAGGCAATTGAGGTCTTTCAGAATCATCAAAAGACAGTTCCAATCAGGTGTATTCCCCATATTAGTTTAATCTGTCCTTTTTATTTCGAAATAGCCTATGTAACAAGGACTAAATACTTATGTGACCAAGGAGCAATAAAGAAAAATTTAGTAAAAGGTCACAACGTTCATTAACTCTTTCCTTCTAATTTGATTTCAGGCAGATCTAACTAGTAATTACAGACAATAATTAAAAAATATGAAAATCCGACTTGTTTGTGGTATTTGATAGAATCTTTATGAGCATTTTTTCAATTTTCAAAAATAATTTCTACGGTCATCTTCCTATGCACAATGTATCATCAACATGAACAAAACTTTTTTTTTAAATCTGCCACTGAAACTGTTTTATTCCTTCAATTATGTACTAATTTCATATCAACAATCTACTATCTTTGATTAACCCATTATCCCATATGGGGATTTGTGAATTATTTAACTTCATATGCAAGAGCAATCAATATTTAAGAAGCAACATTTTCCCTCTGATATAAGTTAGGAACCATTGTAACAAATGGAGTTATTCTGCATTTCGCCACTGTGGTTTTTGAAGTCATTTGTGCAAGGTGCTGTAACGAGTGGTATATTGGGTTAGTATTCACACTTAAAAATATATAAAGCGCTGCCAAAGCTTAAACTTGAAACCCTCTTGAATCAGGACATCAAAGTTCATTGAAATCTCGGCACCGAACGGTGTCCGAACACTGTATCTAGGAGACACATATCATTTTGGTACTGTGTAGTACGTCAAAATCGGTTTGTTTACTCGGAAGCCTCGTTTCAAAATGACCTTCACCTTAAAAATGTTACTATTTTTGGCAAACCGTGTTTGTGTATATGCATGCAGGTTAAATGACATCAGAATGGCCTAATTTTCTTATCCTGAGTTCATATCACAGGGTCATCTCACGATAACCCCCTCTATTTTTATCTTCCCGATAAATCTATAAATAGAAATGATGCTCTCAACGATAACAGGGTGTTGATAGTCTTTTTATTTAAGAATTGTAAAAAATGGAGATTATGAATGCCGATTATATTTGCGCCGACTTTAAAGATCGAGAATGTGATGATTTTTTACCGCAAGTTTCCCTTATCGCAGTTCTTTCAGAACAGATCAGGAACCAGCTATTTCATCAAATGTCTTTTCTGATATAGGATTGTTGTGTTTTCACACTTATTCATTTCATTATCTGTTGATTGTAAGTTTGTTGAAGATGACACATACCAGTGTACATCATTTAGTCATTCGCCTGCCTTTACAACTGTAATCATATGTAATATAAGACTTTGATTATTTTTATTGCTTCCCAAACTTTCATGTTTGCCCTCGTGTTTCTTTCAAAGAAGTTGACATTAAACACTGGCGAAGTTAATTCTAATGATTGACAAATAATTAGAATTAGTTCACTTATATAAAATCCGCAATTTTCTCTAGTCAACTTTTAATCTTGTTCCACCTAAAGAATGGCTTAGAAACGGTCTTCTCAGTCTAACTAAAAAAAATGACATCTGACTGCCGTAACTTCAAAGAGACTCGGAATACGGGAAATAGTTGGTTACAATTTGATGCCAGGATAAAGGTCATGTTCCTGCTTTATCCAGATTTTTGGTCTTGAAGGCTATTGCTATATTGACTACTCTTTCGACCAGAAAAGCCGGAGAGTTGATGGTCAACTCTTGACGGGAACACAACATGCCTATTATTGGCAAACATAGGTGAAAAAAGCAAAAAGAAATTGTGGGGTGGTCATTTTGTTTCGACATAAGATGGTATACATTGGTCAGGTGATTCGCCCGTCTGAAGAACATGACTTACTTAATGTTGTTACTTCTTGAACATATTTAGACCTTACATCATCAGTAGTTCCTTCTAAGAAGAGTACTGAAACAACCAAGACCTTATCGCTTTCTGACTGAAATATTCCCCTTTTACAACTTAAAAATTTACAAACAAATAATTTGCTCATGGTCAAGCTTTCTAATGGTTTTGATTACTATAGTGCTTCTTACAACTCACTAAAGCTCCTTGCTTTCAGGACTATCAGGGCTTTGATTACAATACTAACTTAAATGCTTAACAGGTACAGCTGCCTTATATCGCTTAATCTTTTTGTCAACTGTATGGCAGATGATTTACTTAAAATCTTAGAGTTATGGAACTTGATCAGGGTCAGTGATCAAATTTAGTATGTTTGGATGTTATACCAGCAACTTTTGCCCTCGTTTATTATAAACAAAAGCAGACATTTTTGCCCTTCTCAGTTCCTTCCACGACAGATTCCAGATTCATTCTAGTTGTTTCACTAATCCACAATCTGGACACTGTCAAATTTTCGCAAGGAAACATAGCTATCAACAACTACTTTCTTTTCCATATGCAAACTCTTCCTACTACCCTTTTAAGGACATTTTCGGTAGTTTTTTCTGCGCACTTCATCTGCGCAGCCAAGGGAGATAATAATCTGTTACCGAAGAGGTACTTGCATAGTAGTCTGATGAGCGTTTGTATTTGGATGAAGTTTACTGTATGCATTTTTTTTTCAAAGAATAATGCTATCATCCAAAAAACTATAAAAGGTTATTAAGGATATTATATATTTCTCATGCATATTAACTCGCCCCAAGTGACTATTTTTCAAGTGTAAAGTTATATTAGTCGTTTTTATAAATGTCTTTCAAATACGGTTACCATAGAAACTGTCATTTTACAGAAAAACTAACTCGTCAACATATACTTTTTTTGGCATTTTGTATTTCAAGAATAAATTTTACTTCACATACTGAAAAATAAGAAAGTTCTATGAAATATCTTCATTTTTTTGTAATTGAATATCAATTTTTATTGTTTTTTGCCGAATACAAAAATTTGAATAAATGATTTGGATTACAAAAAATGTTCAGATTGTATTAATTCAAAGTAACATTGAATTATAAAGTATTGAATATATATAAACATGATTTTTGTGTTAATCAACCTTCCAGAAATTATTTTTTTACCTTTGAAGATGGTATGGTCATTTTGACAGTTTTGCCCCAAACTGTTAACATGGAAAATACCATTTTACAAAAAAACGAACTTGTCGACCTGCATTTTTCTTTTCATTTTTAAATTCACAATAGAATTTTAAATAACATATCCAAAATTTAGAAAATTCTATGAAAGGATCATTTACTTATAAAACTGTAGAAGATGTCAATAAGTCACATCCAAAATAGTCTCAATAATGATCCGTGAACGAAGCTTTTTTCATCATTTGGACATTTATGGTGCTTCACTACGTCTCAAGTCCAACGTGATTTTTATGTTACAAAATTTCGAACGACCGACTGAGCGTTTTTAACCTGCAATTTTTTGTGTTCAAAGGGACTTAAAAATAAACGGAACCTTGAAATACATACATAAATAATTTATGAATCGTTTCAGCCCACACAAGTATCCAGTACACCTCTTATATGCAAGTTATCTATCAAGTAACATTGACGATGCCCAAAAATAAACAATCGCCGCCCATGTTGTTTTACGACGGCTGCGAGATTCTCGCGGGTCATAGGTCATCGCATTACGTATACAGTTTGGGGATGAAGTATGTGTCTTTACACACAAGTCGAGTTGTATTAAGTTAACCTTCTCTTCACACACAGACTCGGCGAAGATAAGCACGGATAAGATGTCTTTTGCAAACCAGCATTTGAAGCATAGTCCGTTATGGTTTTTCGAAAATAACATCCTTGTTTTTGTTATCTATTAATCTGCTTATTTTGCTTGCTATGTAATTGTAGTCTTACCAAAAAAAAATATATATATATTTATATATAGAAAGAAGCCTCTATATATATTTATATATTTTTTTTCAAAATGAACAGAAATCACTTCATGTTTTGTTTTGAATCAAATCTAACAGGAATTAAGGATCATTTAAAAGTTCTTTTTATAAAATTGTGTTTGGTGCAAAATTTATGCCTAGCGTAATACGCCTGACGTCGGACCGATAAAACTTATAGTTATTTTTCCTTGAACATAAAACAAGCTCTTTCCTTCTCCTGTATTGGATTGGTGATGTTCAGTCCTATGAACACCAAACATATACTTACTGCAACTAGTGGTTAAAAAGTTACTCATGAAGTATTGTGTTGGGTGTTCGTCGGGTACTCGCTATCAGCGACCTGTATGTGAAAACCGCATAATAGTAGGCCTATCTATCACTTCAGGTATTTACACAGTTGATTGAATGTCAAAGGAAGGAAACAACACATTTTGACATAATGATATTTTACTTAATACCTTCATAACAATATTCGTTGCACAATGTTAATAGTGTTTGAAGGAGGGGTGGGGATAAATTGTCCAAGCCTATCCATTATCATCAATCCTTTATCAGACAATGTGAACAAGGAGAATCTTTTTTGTTTGCAGACGTTTTTATACGCAGGCATTATTGGTATATTAGGAGCAAGTGGTACGCTGTGTTTCAAATGTTATCAATTCTACATTTCATTGAAATTATGTCAACCTATTTACCAAATGTAGGACCTATATACATGTACTTGAACCAGGCTTCTGTACGGAAATAAAATGTTGCTCATAAGAAGCGAATTTTCAATTAGTCACATTGATTTCTACTCCTTTTTAATTAAGAACTTTAATCTGTTGTTACAGCAATTTGTTTCCCCTGTTGATCGTTGAAATTTGGACTTCTAACAGGTGTTCAATGGAAGTATTCTATTGGAAAAACTGCTCTTTTACAGCCGTTTCCCTGTGCATTCACATTACTTCCTGCAAATACTGCAACGAGTACATGCAGTGCATTCACAAACGGAACAATCCTTTTCAAAACCATAATTTGAACTCTGTATTTCACACTTGTCCATTCGATGCGTTAGCAATTGACTTAAAACTTTCTCCCTTTAACAGTTGTCTCTCATATAGTGGTCTGTGATTGATTTCATAAGGGATCTTCCATATGGAAACAGAATTCTGTCCTACTCGCCCACTATGCCCAACTTCTTGCCAGTACGAAAGTACATTTTTGGAAGCCCCCAATGAACTATCACTTCAATATCGGGTACATTGACCCCCATACCCCCATTACAAATACAACTGTACAGAACACGAATGGAGGAAGCAGGCGAACAGAATTCCTTTATTATTTTTTTTTTTTTTTGTTTCATAGTCCTAGAACTGTGATACTTTTCCACAATCCTTCCCCTTGTGGCCTTAGTATTGTCTTTGTATGCTTGTTTACCCATTAAATCAATTACCCAATTTGTCACTCGAAGCAAACCATCCAAAACAAAGAGACCAAAGGTATTTCAATTTGTGTCAGTATGACAATCAAAGACCATCACAATTGATTATTAAATACGAGAGAAATAATTTTGCCGAAAATAAGATAATTAACGTTGAATCAAGTTTCACGGATGGATGAGCATAATTGACCAAGTGCCATCGGCGTAATAGAGCAAAATTGACAGGTTAGTCTGATCATAGACATTAGATGTTATGATTGTTATCTATGTCTCTGGCCTGATAAAAAATATTATCTCCATTTAAGTTTCTATTGAAATATAATGGAATACTATCAGATCAAGTTACAAAAAATTAATAAGAGGGGTAAAATGTCCGCCCTATACATTACAGTGAGGGGACAAATGTGCGCCTTAACCCATTACCAAACAAAAACGACATTTTACCGGTTTGTTGCAGACGACTCTAGAAAACATTTTGGGAAATGGAGAAATTGTTCTTAATGAGCAATTCATCCTTTTCCCACAATGTTTTCTACCTAATAAGAATATCCTTTTCCAATTTCATCACATTTTGAAATGTCGTCTGCAAACCCTTTCAATTTGGGACGGTTGAACATTTAATGTTTGGTAAAGGGTTATACAAAATGGGGGCAAATGTTCATTGGGGGGAGGGGGAACTGTCCGTATATCATATGCAACTTTCAGCCATTGCGTTCAACTAAGTCTGCAAGAAGCGCAATTCAACTTTCCATACAATAATTTGGTTTCACTTAGGAAAAATGACAACCTCAACTTTGTCTGGACTTCCCATTTTTAGAACAAAATAGTTAACAACAGTCGAATTCCATAAATAAATCCATCGTTTCAAAAAAGTAACAAAAACATATACATGTTTGTAATCAGATGATGAAAATACAGGGGAATTATTTTTGTCAGAGTACAGTATCAAGTGGTTTTGGTTGACTCTGGACTCGAAGGCGTCAGTCAAAATAGGCAATAGCCTTCGAGACCAGTTATCTGGACTACATCCAAAAATGCTGGGGTCAGCAAATTGCACCTTATTGAGTAGTATAGTTCCCTTTATTCTCTGAAACTGTTTCATACAATGATGAGTATGATTGCTACAAAACTTTCTTCCTTTTTTCACAATTATACACCAAATTAGTGAAAAAACCCTTTGAGAACTTTTTCAATTTCCTTAGTAGCTAAATGTCTCTTTCACAACTAAAAAATATAAAAAAAATTCTAGGAAAACATTTATGCCCATGCATTTTGATAGTACTCAAATAAAGAGAGAATATTATAGGTTATTCTTGGATAAAATCAACAGTTTTTAAGTGCTAGAGAGGAAAAAACTTCTTTAGAGTAATATTTGTGGCAGTTTACTCTTGTTACTTGTTTATCGTTTCCTTGTATGGATTACTTCCCCTGCGGTAAACAGTGTCATTTGTAAAAGGTATTTTGTAAGGGGCTTTCTGATTGGTTTATCCTGCTCAAATAAAATGTTCCTTGGGGCAAAATGTGTTCAAACAGTGTAGTCTAAGGTGTGTGACACAATGGGGGATGAGCCATGATAATGTAAACAATACAGTACATGATAAATCGGAATTATGTGACTAAAACATCATATAAAAGGACTTTATTTATAAACTTTTTGGAGTATGCAGTAAGTTGAAGGAAAAGGGTCTCTTTATCCATGTGTACATGTACTTTAAATGACAAACTGACAGATACCCTTGATTGTGGACTTGACAATGTGTGTAGAAATATCTGATAATATGCATCAATTAAGTTTACACATGCCTTGAGTTTGTTAATTATGATATCAATTTCAAATGTTCCTAAACCAACTGCTTTGTGCTTTATTGCACCATCTACCAAATGCAATGACTCACATTTGATTTAGAGTTAAAATATAAACACAATGAAAGCAGTTTTGTTTATTATTTTGTTGTATGGGATCATATCCATTCCATTTTGTTTGCATCTATTTGTATTAGTCATTAGTGTTTATGCATGTTGTCTCTGTACTTATGGTGCTATGCACATTTCATTATTTTCTTGTTTAAGCACATTTTGACAAAACCACCTGTCCAATATGTACAGTGTGATTAGAAAACTACAGTTTCATACAGACAATGACCTACTTACCTGTATGTTGGCTAATAGACTTATCTCTCATTTATTGCTTTTGTTGTTGTTGGATTTGTTTATTTTGATAAGTTTAATCAAAGGAAAGGTTTTTTACATAACACTAGACATATATGTAAAATGGTTTAATATAGATTCTATATATACCTGTGTACTAGTCTCATAAATTGACAGGTATGTACAGCATATATAACCCATAATATCCCACAGAGGACAATCAGCCCAATTATATTCATAAGACCATCAGTAAACACAATTTGATAATGCTTTAAAAATGTCTACCAATAGACTTCTTAACTAGTGTTCATTTGATAAAAAAAACTTGAGTGACTAAATAAAATTGAGTGACTTAGTAAAATTACACATGAACACACTTTTTGAATTTTTGGATTGAAATGCCATTAAGGGATTATTTTCAATATATATACCGGTATATATAAGTTCCTGCTGTTAATCATTAATCAGGCTTTGAAATAAGAAACAATACCGTTCACCTCTCAATATCATTTTAGTTAAAAGTTACTTTTCACAGATATAGGCTATAGCCAATTCACACAATACAATCAATGTCCTTTACTCTCTATACATGTAGGCAGTGTCGAATCAGTCAATTCAAAGTGCATTTCATTAATTAAGCTCTCAATCCAATATCACGCTCAGGGATTTGATAGAGATAGACTGGATCTTCCAGAGATTGGGCTTATTTTACAGTGACCACATGACCTATAATAAAGAATAAAAAAGACATAGGCATCTGGATCAAACATGTAGTTCTATAGGCCTAGTATAAAATAACATAAGAAATATTTAAAGGATCATTTTTTAATTTTTTTTCCATATCTGCCTTATCACCTTTGATATATATATCGTATGTGCTACCTATTGATGAAAACCCCATCAGCTTTGTAGCTATGACTTATTTATGTAAAGCTGCAAGTATGATACTCCAACACCACACATGTAGTAATTAAAGATACTGTCTCAGAGATGTGCGCATTTAGAGTAAAAAACATCATTTTTTTATCCACAATCCTTGTCATTAAACCCAAGACGGTTTTCAGTTTCTTAACTTATAAAGTGCTAATACTCGGTTATTTCGTTAATTAACGTGAAGTGAGCCTTCGCGCTTGTCTGTTCTTCTTTGGGAAAGCCGGTTTATAATTAAACAGAGGAATTCTCTTTGGTGCGCTTTGCTTTTGTCACGTGACAGCTAACAATATATTTCATATTGGATACCTCCCTTTTACTTTTAATTTTCACATTGAAATTAAAATAACATAAATGAAGTTGGCAAATTTATAAAACTTCCAATCCACAAAAACATTTATAACATAAAACTTGATTTTAAAATTTCATTTTTTCTGTTAAATCTTTAATCTTGTTATCCTGAAAATACCTTTTCTTTACCTTCAATGTATATATATATCCTAACATCCTATGTATAAGTAGTACTCTTTTTTTTTCTTGCGCATCAAATGGCAAAAAAATATATGCCTTGGTGGTGAGGTTAAACTGAAAACTACGATAATAATGTAATTAAGCAAGATTTAACTTATTAATATTTGCGCTGTTTGTTTTCCACCTCACTAGACCCATTTACGTTTGGTTGAAACAATGTATGCGTCCATGCGCATGCGTGGAAAACGGGTTTTTCCGCAGACCCATGAGACAATGGCAGTGTCTATTTAAGAAATCCAAAAGAAGGGGGCAAAGTTGCCCCTTACTCTGAAAATAAGGGGGGGATTCTGTAAAATTAGGGGAGCGACTATTAAATGAAATTATTAAACTCATTACCCAGAAGTACCCTAACTACGAATCCTTGTGGTATAAGTCTATAATCTATATATGCCCAAAACTCAGTTTACAGTTAATCACTGTTATTTCATATCAATTATTGGTGTTGGTGTCAAAAGATGTTTGCTGAGGGTTTAGGTTTCTAATAGAAATCCGTTATTTGCTTCCTTGACATGTTATATCAAGGACGTATGCACATACGTAAACAAAGTGTTTTCTCGGAATATTTACCTCCCTTGCTAAATTTAGATGAAATTTTGGATAATTTATTTAACCATAACTGTCTGTCAAAAGTTGGCTTCTTAAAGTTTATTCAACCGTATCGGAAAACTAACTCTTTTTATTTCAAGTGTTCTATCACAAATACGCTAATCAGATTTTAACAACTGAGCGAATTTTTAACAATCAAAATGTTTATTAGTTATATGGAATTCAGATGCATGGTTTTCTCGCATGCATGTAGAAAATATGCGCGATCTTTGAAAAATACGGTGATTCACGCAATCGCCGGTCTAGAATACACACCGACAATGGTGTATCTAAAATTACCACCTCTTACTCTAAGTTTAGACATTGTTTACAAAATATAACCGTTAAACGGTCTTAGATATCTGCAATTCTAATGTTCTAGATCCTTTTTGTATAGTTACGATCAGGGTTGGGAAGCTGTCAATGATCTAGTTCTGCGTTACTTCAGAAATCTTTAGACGATTTATTTATAAAGGTTAAAATCTCCATCTCTTTAAGATCCATTACTGACTTGAACTTATCTCAGTGACAACTTTTATTTAAGAAATCAATCTTCTACCTTATCATTGATTATACCCAGGGAATTGCAATATTGAATAGGTTCATTTAATGTCTTTCCAAGTCTAAAAAAATGAGTACTTTTTCATAAAATTTGCTTTTACTTAGTTCCTATTGTTACCATCAGCATTCATCATCATCATATCCAGTTTATTTGGCCATCAATAAGGCCATCAATTAATCCTCTGCTGAGGGTGGGGCCTGACAGTCCAGTCTCGATCTAAGTCTTCCCCATTCTGGTCTCTGTTGAGGGTTGATGGAATGATGAAGCCCTGGGTATGGATTCAATCCATACCCAGGGCTTTCTTGTTCTGCTTCAAGTCAGTTTGGGTCTGCCAGTGCTCTTCTCCCCAGGTACATTCAAGTGTCGGACTGCTAGTGCTGTGCTCAACATACCCTAGCCAACCAGTCTGCTCTTCTGCATGATGTCTCGGAGGCTTTCAAACTTTATTTAAGCAAGGAGGGATTCAGACATAGTGGTTTGCTCAGGTCTCACCAAACAGATCCATTTGATCATTGCTTTGTCATTTATCATTCTCCCCTCAATTCCTCAGCTGTATATCAGACACACTGGTTTTGCTTGTAAAGGATAACTGCATCTATTTCAATTCCAGGAAAGGTGCATTTTTTTTTCAATAATGCAGTTCCTATTTTGAGAAGCATGTCTTTCTTTACTTTACATGCTTCATTTTGAAAGTGCAGAAATGGAGAATGTTCTTAAATTTAAAAGTCTTGCATATATAGATTGAGTTAGTTATTGAAATTCAATACCAATAAATACATAAAGCTTGCATATTGCAGACTAGTTATGATAAGCATACTTGGTAATAACTTTTTTCTGGACAAAGAAACGACACCTTTCCATTGCAATTACAAACAACTGGTATTGAAACCTTGGCATGTTGAAACCTGCTTCATTTTCTAGCCAAACAAAGTAAGGGTTACAGGGAGTTAAACCACATTTCTCAATCTTTTATGTTTGTATATAAAACTGTGCAGGGAAATTAGTTGAACCATATTTGAGCTCATATATACATATGTTGCATGGGCAATGGAAACCATCATTAATTTATACAAATCTCCTTTACAAGGGATCAGGTCATTTCCAAATCACAATCAGTGAATTGACTGTAACCACCTGAAAACCATCATACATGTATACATCTTCTTTCAAGAAACATTTATCTCAAGTCTCACCAACACACTATCTCTCTTTGTTTTCTTTCATGATAGTAACCACTTACTTTAGAAAACAATTTCAAAGTTACATTATCAAGTGAGACAAAATTCTTATTACATAAACAACTATATTACAAATGTCTTATTGATTTAGATGGTGAACAGGATTTGATGTCCTCGTTCAAGACGTTTGTCCAGCTCTAAGAGAAGTTGGTAATTTTCCCGTTTACCTGAGACAACCATAAACATACATTGTTTAAGTTCTCATGATTTAATTGATGCCTTGCAAGTTCATGCCAAAACAATTCTTACTCCAGAGTTGACATCTCCTCCCCTGTCAACTCTTTTCTTTTAACCTTTCATTAGGACTGATCATTTCATTTTAGCTTACCTGAACCTAACATCAGTTTTTATTTAAGGTAGACTTACAGTGGGAAAAATCTACATGTATACTTTTTTTTAAAACAAAAGGCCTAGACTAGAGCCTTCTAGTCTGTCGATGGTAGTCTCTTGAAGCACCTTGTCCTTTTTATGTTGTATAATTATAGATTAAGTACTGTAGGCCATGTATTTTGAAATTTATCAATGAAAAGCGTGTCATTCTTCTGTTTGAGCAATGACGGAAATGATGGATGCATCAATGCCCTGTAAACCTTCTGAACACCCTAATGACGATGGTATCTTAAAAAACCACTTCTTACTCTAAGTTAAGATCCTTGTTAAAAAAAAAACCAACAGTTTAAATGGTCTGCAATATCTGGGATTTCATCGTTCTATCGTTTCTATACAGTTACGAGCAGGATTGGGAAGCTGTCAATAATTTAGTTCTGTGTTACTTTATAAATCTATGATGTTATTTTTAGAGTTGAGGACAATTTGTTTTGAAATGTTAAAATCTCAATCTCTGAGAGAGTCTCTTTAACTTGGAGCAGCTGATGGATTGTAGAGCTGTTTGTTATCTTCACTGCTAGTTCATTCTCTGACAAATGGCTTTCTTGATTGATATATCCAACATGGGGGACAATACATTTAGTACACAAAATTTACTTGCCATCCATTCATCATCGCATAAAGTCATATTGCATGTCGAGTAGTCTATGCAGTACTATAGAAAGTGCTTCATGTTTTTGAAGCACATATTATACTCTTGCATGTAACCCTCAGTATGACCTTTTCATTTTATGTCACATTCAAGCTATGACATTGTAGGCAATTCAATTTAAGATTCGACCTAGACAAAATTGAAAAAGAATTTCTGAATGTTATGCGCGAAACTATACATGCATAATAGCTCTATCTTCGAGACATCTTTTAAATCCATCCAAACACATGAAACCCCTCAGATTATACTTCAACTCAACTCAGGCCGTTCAGGTCTTTGATTTTCTTTTTTTTTTTAAAGAAAACCATGTGATCAGGAAGCTGCCATGCTCATTTATGGGCAGGAGTTAATTCATAGAAATTTCATTGAAATATTCTTTTTTAAAAAAAACATGTTTGGTCTTTTTTGACATTTTCTAAGAAATAATCATAAAGAAGAACTCATATATGGTTGGGAGACTTTAGATGCCTTTTGTTGTCACCAAATAGAATTTGTAAAAAGACATTCATAATCTTCTCTGTAAGGATCATTCCATTCTCCGCTTGACAAAGTAAGAAGCATCTCTGCCTTAAAAGCAAGATAATTCCTAACTACTAATTGGTCGATTTGATAGTATGTTACTCATCCTTGGATTGAAAGTACAATACCACTGGAGTCAATCAGTAACTGTTGATGATACATATTTGATTTCTGATGACACTTATCTTGGTTTCATTGAAATACACCTGATATTGAGGAAGAAATGGATAAAAGTCTTACCTGAAGCGACAGTGTTACATTCAAAAGGTACTGCCCCATATCACAAAAAGTCATGCGGGTCTGAATACTATACTGTGTAAACTCTTTACCTCTTAGTGTCTCACTTGACACATCTGCTGCTGAGAACTTGAAATTCCTATGATAAAATGATAAATTGGTAATAATGAGCATTTTTCCCTTATGTAACAATAGTTCCTACCAAATGCCATAGTAAAAATGGTTTTGTTTTTGCATGATCTTTATTTGTTGTTTGCTATTGGTTTCAATTTTAACCAGTCATAAATTGAAGTTTGGGGAAATTTTAAGTGAAAAAGAATTGGATATGCCTAATTAATGACCAGCTAATCCAGGTTTTAATCAAGCGGGTTTTAGTAACACCATCATTGTTTATTTTATGTTTCTGTTATATCAAAGGCATAAAAAGAAATCTCAGAATTAAGATGAACTTGAACAAAATTAATCAACTCTTTCAAAATGGCTTATCTTTTGCAAGGTTTCTTTTCCTGAAACTCTAGATATTGTTAATATTTAAGCTTGGATGTTATATTATTGCTGAATGTTTTTGTGTCTTTATATAGTTTGTTATTTATAATTTTTGTTATTCAGGTTTTAAACTATGTCAATATTATTTGAGCTACATATTGCAGCATTAGCCTATTCTTCCTATCCAGTTTTACTGGATAAAAAATCTGCAAATATAAAACTTATCAATGGATTATGTCCTGCATCTGGCCATATATAATATGAGTATTTCTATGATACCACTTGGTTCATATTGAACATTTACAGTATTCAGAGAGTTCAGTGAAATTAGGCAGAAGGAGGTGCCAATTCTCCATGATTCTTTCATTTATTTGTGGTAGTTACCCCTTTTTCCATTGCTCTTTATTTGCGAAACCTAACTTCCAAGACTATCAGGTTATTATGACATGAGCATTTTTATTTAAAATTAAAAGCTAGACTTCTAATAGAAGTGAAACAAACTTTGACTCAGGGCATTCTTATTACTGCTGTAATATGACTGAAATATTGTTGAAGCTGGTTTAAAACTCCTACCCAATTCAATCCAAGACTCTAAGAGCAGCTTTGGATAAATTCTGATGGAAAACTTCTTTGATGCATTGCTTCAGTGGCCTTTTCGATGACTTAATTTCAAAATAATTGACATCCATGGATATTTGAAGTAAAAGACATGATGGTCCTTTTTTCCTGTGTGCAACTCGATTCATCAAATTACCTGCGAGATGTTGCCATGCTCGAGAGAATTACCAAGGGAGATAACACAGGCTTTTGGAGAGCACTGGTGTTTGAAGAATGACTTAATGGAGCTGATGGTTTGCTAAATGTTGTTTTTGTCTTTGTCTTTTTTCTTAAATAGGTAAGCAGTAACACTGGATTTAAAGCTGTAGTCTGAGATTGTTGCATCATGAAGTTAAATACCACAGTAATAGGGCTGCTGGCAGCTTTTTTGATGACTATTCATGCACAGGATTATGGTAAGTAGTTCTTTCTTCATTTATTGCTAAGGATACTTCATACTGTTTTGTCTTTTTAAAGAATGCATTTCGAGGGCTTAGAGAGATACTGTTACAAGTGCATTTTCACATTTTTTTCAGGAGAAGGATAAAACTGTTTCATTTGAGCAATATAGATTACAGAGTTGTGTATTTTCATATGGATGTTCAATTTTAGATTATTTATTGATATATCAGTACATATTTCTAAAATTTTAAATAGAAAATGAGATATTAGAAAAAATGTTACTTGGAACAGTATCGCACTAAAATTGGGCTGAAAACATGAAAACATTTGAGAGCGAGACTGTTACAAGTAACCAAAATGTGAAATTTTGGATAGAAAATTTCAATTTTTATTCATGTATTGTTTAATTCATCTGAAAAAAATATGTTTAGGATAACATTTATTGTTTATAAGGAAATTTGAAATGTTTTTGTTACAGTTCTGCAGAGATTTCATAATATTTTCAAGTTCCGGACAATGAAAACAGTTG
The DNA here is from genome assembly GCA_947846245.1 of Cerastoderma edule. Taxonomy (NCBI): domain Eukaryota; kingdom Metazoa; phylum Mollusca; class Bivalvia; order Cardiida; family Cardiidae; genus Cerastoderma; species Cerastoderma edule. Next base: position 39,089,094 of record OX401405.1, on the reverse strand, counting down.
TCTGCTGCAGCTTTTTATTCATGCATTTCTCATTTCATTCTATACTATTACCTTACATTCAGGGGCATTCTCATAGCAATTGCTTTCATGCACAATGACTTTCTGACAAATCCACATAGGTCTGTGGGTCCCACCCCAAAGAAAAAAGCTAAAATAACAACAATGGCTGCCATTTCTAGGATATTTTGCACACATTTCACAGATTGGAAGTATGCATATGCATTAAGTGCCTATAGGCATGCACCCCACTGACATTTTATTTGTTAGCATCAAGATTTAGAAAAGGTTTGTCCAAAGTTAATTCTCTTTCATAATTTTCAAGCTGTTAATTGAACTAATTGGAACGATAATGGCTGGTAATTCAGGTAATAAATGTTTAAACTATACAACTGAATAAGCATTGAAATCAGTGTAGATCAGTGTATATCGTCATTAAATGAGTATGCTCAAACTAAAGGAAGTATGAATAATGACACAGATACTAGCATACTGTAAGAAGTTAAAGAGTAAATGATTTGTAATACAAGTTATTTGGAATGCATAAGATTTTTTACTTGATTTACTCTAAATCAATCAAGCCGAAATCGATTTTATATCAAGTTATTCCATCTTGAATTAACCTTTGATAAATATTTGTGAAGGCTGATAAATATACGATATCAAAAATGATCTTTTCATTGAAATTTTGTTCCAAGTAATAGACAAATGACTAAAATTCAAAGTTGAAATGTATAGACTAAAAGCAGACACGTCTGCTTTTACAATTCATCTCAGTTTTCATAAACTATTAGAAATGATAGAATCCTAGCATTAAATAATGTCATGATCCTGCAAAAGAAACCATATTCTGGTCCCCTCACAAATTGCCATAAAATAATACTGAAACCAGTAGATTGCTGTAGAAGAATCTCTCTTTTATCATCAGTTAGTATTACATATTGTCGATTTTCTCAGAGCAATAATCTATTTTTATGTCGCATTTCATATTATAAATGATATTTTTCTTACACTTACATTTTTCAGTTCTTGTATGAATTAATTATTTGGAGAAAAAAGATTACCTGCATATAGGGCCTATAAAGGCCAACCTATATGAGCACATGATACCTCAGAATAATACTATCAAATGATACAGGTCAGCCTGCACTTTCACTGATGGACCCAATTAGTATGAAATCAATTAGTCAATCAGTTTGAATATATTTGAAGGTATTTCCTAAGTATGATGTATGAACAAAATAACTACAAGCATTCTTTAATAGGTATAAATTTAAGATATTGTATTTGTGGAATACAAATAGTACGTCTTTTTAAGTTAGTCCATCCATCATAAAATTATAACCATTCATGATTTGTCAATAAGGATATCATGAGGGTGGTAGTGAAGATGCATGCATTTACTGACAAATTAATCTACAGCTCCATGTCACTGAATGGATGTATCTGAACTAGAATATCTATGGTCATCTTAAAAGAACATGACTGAAAGTTGATGATGGATAGATAACCTTAATCAAGAACCCAAAAGGTCAGTTTTGGGCATAAAAGGACATCATTCTCACATCAACCTATCAATTTATGTAGATACATGTCTGTTGATATCTTTGATAGCCAAAGACATTTACATCAATAAAACATGGTGGTAAATATAAAGTAGAAATTGGTTTATGTTCTAATGTAACAATGTTACATAATCAATTACCTTTTCACAATATTCAGTTTTCATCAGTGCCTTAAAAAATACTGCATAAAGACGTACAATTAATATAAACAGGCAGATAGACAGACAGACAAGACTGATCCCTGTAGGATATTATGCATATTCATTGAGCCATGGTGTTTTAATTGGGTATAATAAACATTCAAGTATGCACATTCATGTACTTTTAGTATGGTTAACCTCAGGTACAGTTGACAGTACCTCAGACTTTTTATTCAATAAATGCTGGTTTGAATCCCTTTGAAAGCGCCAATTTCTTTCTTAATATCATCAGTTCTCTCAACATAGGACTGTAACTAAGTAGTTTGATTGCAAAGAATATTGTGTTTGTATTGGGGGAAGACAACCAATCATGATGCCAAGAATGATATTACTAATTATGCAAAAAAAGTGTTTTAGTCAAATAAAACAAACATCCCTGATGTTTATCACAGTAAGCATTTCATAAGTCTGTTCTAATACTTTCAAAAACTGCTATTATCTATATAAGAATTGGTGTTTTTTTGGCAACAATGCAAATAAACCATGCAGTGTCCTTTAAATTATGTTTTGTAAACTAAAAGATATAAATTCATAGTATTTTGCAACTTTGATCCAAAGCCTTAGAGCGATACTGTTACAAGTGCATCACTTGTGACAGTATCGCTCTAAGTTTTTAATGCATTTGCACTTGTAACATTAGGACAATATGCAATAACTTCTTTATTTTTGATTTCTTGAACTTAATATTTACAGGGTAGATGTATGATGTGTTAAGGACTTATTTTATGTAAAAAAGTGACTTTGGCCAAAAATGTCATTTAGAACAGTATCGCTCTAAGCCCTCGATTTGGTATATTCTTTTGGTATCAATCACTTCACAATATCTTTTTGAGACTGGACCTGCCTGAAAGCATCAGTAAGAAGCTTTTTTGATTTGTACAAAATATTAATTTCCCCATTTGTGGAAACCTCATTTTGATCGGCCAAATTCAACATATCGAATTTCTTAATGTTTCAAAATAAAAGCAACAATAGATGACAAATATAAAAAAACATTTTTTTTTTCTCTTATGTAGGGTAGAAATGAAGAAAAATGACTAAAAAAAACCAACATTTAAATGCAATCCCTGCTATTGTTGGCATGTTATCATAAACCTTTGAAATGTTGATCAATTATTTTGGTATAAGAATACATGATCATTTATCATTTGCCGAAAATATATATCAGTTGGATTTGGATATAATTTTTGGTCATGGTTTAACGGATATTGCATCATTAATTCCATTGTGCCTTTTCAAAATGCAGCATTTAAATAACTCTCCAGTTTTAGTTTTTGCTATTTCCTGTTCAAAATCTTCACAAACAGAAGTTTTAAGATCAAGATCTGAGGAATAATTTACCCCTGTTCAAATTATGTTTTATGATTATATAATTAATAACTTAAAAAGTCTTTGTTAGGAACATCCAAGTCAATAGAATATCATAACTATGATAACATCATTTTTCTGAATGGTATTATTTATTCCATTGAACCTTTCATTTATACATTTTGACTAGTTTTATTGCGAATTCAAAAATTAAATAAAAATTGCAGGTTAACAAGTAAGTTGTTTTGTAAAATGACAGTTTCCATGGTAACCCTTTTGGGAAAAACTGTCAAAATAACCATGCTATCTTTAAATGTAATGAAATAATTCCTGGGAGGTTTGTAAACACTATTATCATGAATTCATACATTCACTACCTTATAATTCAATGTCATATCAAATTATAACTATCTGAACAATTTTTGTACTCCAAATCAGTTTTTTACATTTTTGTATTCGACAAAAAACAATAAAAATTGATGTGTATATTACAAAAAATGATGCTTAAAAAATAATTTCATAGAATTTTCTTATTTTTCAATATGCGAAGTAAAATATATAAATGAAATACAAATTGCAAAAGAAAAGTATATGTTGACGAGTTATTTTTTTGTAAAATGGTAGTTTCCATGGTAACCATATATGTAAAACATTTATATAAACGACTAGAGCAACTTAAAAATAAAAGCTTGGGGCTTGATATGCATTAAATAATAAAATAATGTTAATAAACCTGTATAGTTTAAGGGATAAATATGATTTTTCTTGTACATACAGTATTTCATCCGGGAAAAAAAGCGATGATCAGACAACTTTATAAGTACTTTGGTAACAGAATTATTATCTGCCTTGGATGTGCCAGAAAAAGCTACCAAGAATAAACCCTTAAAAAAATAACTCTCAGACTAGGTTACTGTTCGTTTTCTATATACACTCATCTCATTCATTTCCTGGACGCCTAATTTGCATTTAAGTTAATTATTCTTCGGCTGGATGTGTTAAACAATTAAGGCTTCATTTCTGTGTTCATGATTTTTTGCTTTGATGTACATGGTTTTATTGATCAAATAGTTTCCCCTTTTCAACTCACTCTACACCTTTTTTATGTTCACCTAAAGTTTATATGCAGGAAAACAGAGTTTAACAGAGTTTCCCAATTCTTGTTCTTGTGGCCATTAAAGAATAGTTAGTTGATTTTTTTTATAAATTCACATTGAAGACTTAGCTTCAGCTTTGTCTTTTGCTTTAAGTTCTTGAAATGCAATTAGATTGTTGAGATGATAGCCATTGTCTATTTTTAAGTGCTGCACAATGTCAACTCTGGTAAGAACGATGAAATGAAATGAAAAATGATTTATTCTTTGAAATATTGCATTGAATATTTCACACCTTATTGTTTTATTTTCTAAAATAAAGTGACCTTTTGTTTCCACACTATGAGTAATAAAAAACCCAACTTAAATCCTCATTATGATAAAATTATTATGAAAATACATTACTTGAAAATATTTGAATTTCTGTTCCCTTAAAATGCACTTTTTCATAAGGAAGAGCAATGAATAAGTTTCCTTTTTTGTTCTCTTGGGAGGTCTATGTCTCCCTGTGTTACAAGGAAGATCTATCACCGATACTGTGTAGATTCAATTACACATAGTGCTAGTAGACCCCATTGTCTTCTGTAGTTTAGCAAGTTTTTGCCTTATCCTTATTCTATGCAATGGCCTGATTTAACAGGGTATGTGACAGTTTCACTGGTTTCTTTCCAAATGTTAAGCCTGAAGTAGTTCGCAAAGAAGATAATTATGCAAAATTATGGAAAAATAAAATGATGATAAACAGGCCTTTTAAAACTTTATAAGCATTTTATTTTATACCTCTATGCATCAAAAGAATTCATTCAAACATACGAGAATGACCATTCAGAAAATATGATAAAAATGTGCTGATAAAATGAATTTGATGAAAAAAAGAAGATATATTTACATATTCATAGTACCAGATGAATCAGAATTGCTTAAAGTGAAAATATATGTTTTGGACATTCAAGTTTGACCAGATAGAATTTGATAAATAGAGAATAGATGGTTGGTGCCGTGAATCGGAAATGTTATCGGGCAAGGCTTAGGATTATTATCCGTTTCGCCTTCGGCTCACCGGATAATAATCCGAAGCCGAGCCCGATAACATTTCCCATTCAAAGACACCAACTATCTATTCTATTTATCCGGTTACCTTTATGTATTCTTTAAAAGAAAAAAGATGAAAATAAAACACGAAAAAAAAGGACAAAAATAAGTTAGAGAATGATGTAAATATGACGTCATGTCGTTCTTATGACGTCATGATTCGTCATGTGCATGTATTATATGGCTAGTGCCGGATATCACAAATGTTATACGGCACCTAGTTATCGGTCCCAAAATGACACTAGTGACAGGATAAAGCTTAATAAGATTATCTATCTCATGTACTTATCATGAGAAAAGAAAGAAGTACAGGTCACAACATTTTCAGTTGAGTAAAAGGAACAAAACATCACGAGACAAGTAATTTCTTAGAGAAGGGGATGGTTTTATAGACTCTTACATGACTGGTTTAGTTATATTAAAGGTCTACAGGTCTCTAGAAGGAGGCCGACGACCAGCTCTTTAATTATCCCTTTAATTATATACATGTGAGATAGTTGTAGCTTGCAGTTTGAAGCTTTATTGCCCAGTACTGCTTCGTGGAGGAGCAGAGGGTTGGCAAACTGACCACTGATAATTTCACATAAGCTGTTGAAATATGTTTTACAACATATCACAACAGAATAGTGATAACTATGTTGATAGTGCCACATTTCATACACAATGTTGAAATAGAACCAATTCCAAACTGATCTTTTCTCACTTTGAAGGGGTCTTCTGTGGCCCAGTGGTTAAGATGGCGGACTTAGTACCCGGGGTCCTGGGTTCGAGCCCAATGGACACCTCTGGTTTCGTGGGAGAAACCTTTGGCAAGTAACTTCAGAGCCCAGATTATTTTTTAACTTGTTAACTATTTGGAACAGTTTACAAATCTTGGATTATTAGGTTAGTCACCTTCGTAGTTAGAGTATACGAACAATCTCCACTCTTTGGAGCAAATGAATCCAGACTATACGAAAAAACTTAGGAGTCAAACTTCGAATGAAATTTGTTAAGCTAACTCAGGCTGGCACTGCTTGCAAATATCACAGAGCTTATCTGATTGTGGTGTGTACTTTATTGAAAAGATACTATATGAAAATCGATTATCATGCAGGAGTAAGAAAATCACTGAAGTCCAACCAGTGTGATTGTGATATATCCCCTCAACCGCACACCTTCCACAGTTTAAAAGTTATAATTTTTAATTTTCTTTTAATAATTACATCCAACAAAACTCATGCTGGATATCGATGTTAAAAAGTCATCAGACGAAACAGGAAATGAGAACCTAGAAATTCCATTCCTTGTCCAAGTTTATCTTTAAGCATTGTTTCGGAATAATGTTAGAGAAGGCACCTACATTAATATGGTAGAGGAATGATCAATTGATGGAAATGCCATCTTAAATCAGCATGAATAGTTGCTCTCATGTTTTATGAGCAGAAACATTGGTGACAATCTCATAAATTTTTGATAACATTTGTATCACACTTTAAGTGTTGCATTCTTTCTCTCCCCAGCAGCATGGAAGTATGGCACAAACATAAAACTAATGACTCTTAAAAAATCAGACATGTTCAGAATCCTAGTATCCTTGAGAATTTTAGTCAATAAAACAATTGCTTGATTTAGGCACAATTAACTTGCAATCTATCAGTGCCTGTCAACAGTAGCTCATCTAGTTTGGATAGTTTGTAGGGCATTGCAAGAAAATTTGGAGTATGTAGTAATCATCACGAAATGGCCATGTCCAAGATAGTTTTCATTTATAGCAAGTGATCATTTTGATTTAGGAACAATACTTTTGTGTTGAAGTCTTAAGGTATCACATACATGTAAAAATGCCTTGGAGCCCTGGCATTACTTCATTATGAAACTTATTTAAAGTCTCCTGGTAATTTTTTAGAAAAATGTCGAAGATTCTTCTGGTATCGCTTCAGCCTATGTAAATATGTAAAATCTCTTGGTAAAAGTTACTTTAGAAATATGTTTAACTTGTTGGTAACCTTGCATTGCAAACTATATGTTCTTTCAATGATTTTGCCAATGTCAAAAGAAGCTTATATAGGGTTTCGAATATTTTTTTCTTAAAAAAGGTTTATGGTAAATAGTTTCGTTTTTTTAAATGAATTCTGGGATTGAATTAACTTATATTTAATATGAAATACGGGAAAGATTTAGTGTTTTAAGCATAACTGGGTTAACCTTTTTTATTATTACTGGTAGGAATATTCCTGTCTCAAATTGGCACTCTTCCAAAGACTAATGCTTATAGTAACACTTGAATTGAACTGTTCCCAAGTTAAAGACTGAATTATCTAGACAGCAGAAAACAATCATTTCTTGCTATTTATAATATCCAATTGATTTTTTATCTATTCTATCAACTGCATTCTTTTTGGTATTGGTATGATTACAATTGGCTATTCTTTTTCTGTTCAAAATCAGCAAAACATTTAGAGCTTTATCTCTTTTAACATCAATCTTTACATAAATTTAACATAATACTATCATTGATAATCATGCTTGATCTGACAGACCCATTGAAAGCCATGTTACATAGAATTTGCTTCTTGTTGAAGTTTGTAACATTTGTTAAAAAGGTAATTTGCCAATAGAATACATTCAATATCAGGGAGCCAATGTTTTGTTTTGTTATCCTGATATGAATAGAAAGAGTTAAAAGGAGACAGTTGAAAGAGGAATTACGAAGATATTGAATATGTTCCATGGTACATCATTCTGTGTTGAGCAGGAAATAATGCTTGAGTGCACTTCAGTTTATGCGTAAGAAACAAGTTGAGGAAACAAGTTTTAGATAGAAGTGCACAATGTGCATTTATCCACATACTTTACAGATGTACTATGGTCTATGTTTGTCTGATTTCAAAACATACTAGAAGTTTTTCTCCTTTTTGTAGTACTTTTTTTTTTCAAGTAAATGTGTGTATGAATATGAAGAGGTGACTTTTCAATTGCCACTGGTTTGTATGATCAATGTCGTTTATGCTTGAAATGTCGGAACAAACTTGTGAATTCTTTTTTTGTAATATTGACTGATTTGATTGATGTGCGACTATCAACGAATGTGTTGGTGAATTAGTTTGATATTTGACAAATTTGATTAGCTTGGTAAAAGGATACAACAGTTGTAAAAGAATCAATATTGTTCCTGAATGAATCAAAGGTTTGGAGATCACAAACTACTTTTTATTCTGACAATACCTTGTTTTAACCTTCTGGGTAGATATATCTTAAGGGGTTTCTGTGGTCAGTGTACAGAACTTGAAAAGTACAGAACTTGAAATCATATGGCCCCTCTCCGCCTGGGTTCAAATCCTGAGAGGGATATGGATTCTCATGAGAGGCAGTTTCCCGACTTCCTTACGGAATGCCGATGGTTCTACCCACCTTGACCAGCCCTTAAGGGCATTTGAGTATGGGGTCTTCCACCATCATTAAGAGTCGGGCATCGCTACATAACTGTAATAATGTTGATGTGATGTTAAACCCATATATAAAAAAAAAAGGAAAAGATATATCTTATCATCCTATGTATAAATAATACTTATTTTTTTGCCGGTTTTATCTTGCTCACTGAATGACAAACGCCTAGAAGTGGTGATGGTAAACTGACAAAAAACAACTATATCTAATTAAGCAAGAATTTACTTATTCATATTTACGCTGTTTGTTTTCTGTTTTAGTTAAAGCCATACTTGCGCTCATTTTCACTTAAATTGTGAAAGTTCTAAGATAATTGAAAATTAACTTAGAAATACTTTACATTCCCATTTACAGAGGAATTGAGACTGTAACATGTGCACATGATGCTTTTAAAGGAGTGAATACTATAAGGTTTGTTTACAATAAGCGAAAAAACAAGGTCAGCTGAGAAATGTTGGGAACCAATAAAACCAAACAAATTCTCCATTTTGAATGTTCTTTTTGTTAATATTGAATGAATGACAGTATTTTTATGTGTTTCACGAGATTTCTTTAACCACGTGATTGCCTCTCATTAATCGGACCGCTTCTTGCTATTTTAGATGTTACTCGAATGTAAACAATGAAGTTAAATTGGTGGGCACCAACTTTGTTAAAATAGCACTTTGAAAAATAGAAAATAAATAGTGCAAGTGTTATATGGTCATGATCCTGTGTTTTTTTTTCTATCTTTCAACATATTCTATCATAACTCATATTACCTAGTTTTGCTGTTTTTCTGAGCGCTAGTATGCTTTTAAGTTAAGGCATTAATTACAAAATAAACCTGTTTAAATGCATTTAGATATCTGCAATTTTAATTTTCTAGATCTTCTTTGTATAGTTACAAGCAGGGTTTGGAAGCTGTCAATAATCTAGTTCTATGTTACTTCAGGAATCTTTGTAGTTCTTTTAACAGTAGAAGAGGATTTATTAAAAAAGTTAAAATCTCCAACTCTGAGCGAGTCTCTTTAAAGTAATTTGAAAATAGATTTTATGCTTGAAAAGGACGCTTCATAAAACCGCTGTCATTTTTCCATTATTAGAAAGAAAAAGAAATATTTCCTGATGTTTCTTTAGAAGCCGGGAAGTACAACATGTATATTTTTCGTAATTATTACTAAGTGTTTCTTAAATAACTTGTGACAGTGGCCCCTGGTAGATAGGAAATTGAACTGAAAAGGTTTGTTTTCGTCTACAAGGTTTATTTTTTTGATAACTGGAATAAGACTTCATTTGATTAGAGCATTAGGGTTTGAGTACCATTGGAGTATTGGGGCAGTTTGATTTTTCATGTCTATATACTTCGTCTCCTATTTGATTTCTGCTATACAACAGAATTGTTTGGTTTGTCTTTAAAAAAGCTCATAGCTTTCTAATAATCCATTCATACGTAGAAAACCCCTCAGTTTTACTGCGACCCAACTCAGGCCATTCAGGCCTTTGATTTTGTAATAGCATAGGGAGCAATCACAAACTGGCCATTGCTTTGGTTTTCTCCCCATCTGTTTTTTTTTTATCTAAAGTATATTTCAAACACAAAATCAAACTGTTTGCAGTTTGGTACATCTATAGAAGGGGATGGAAAATTCAACAAATAAAAAGATTCATTTTCAATGTAATGTTTTCAAAATGAGAAGAATAAAAAAATCAACAATTATCAATGATCCCTTTCCCCACATACACCTTCCAAAAGCTACAAAATATCACGTCTGGTGGGTTGTTCAATAAATGATTTATGCTGTTTGGGATTTTCAAAACTTTATAGCTTATCAACTGACTATTTAGTTTGTCAAACAAGGTCATTTTCGTGTATTCTGTTTGGTAATTTTTATTTGTTTTGCTGCAAACATTCATCTTCATCCATGGCTATGTTAGTATTCCTGCTTTTAAAGTCAATCAATAAGTGAAGACCTATTGTCTGTGGAAGCAGGCAACAAACATGAGTGAACTTTGAAGTCATTTCCTGAGAAAGGCAGAGGCTTTTGAATTCAGGTCTCACTGGAGTTCAATTTCAATCATTGATTATCCCTCTTTCTTTCTCCCTGGTGTCAGATGAGAAGTCGTTCATTGTCATCTGATGCATGGAACTCAGTCTGTGATCCTTTTCTTCCCATTTAGTAACCTTTCCAGGGAGTCTGCTTTGTGGAGGAATTAATGAATTGCCCATGAGGAAATGGGAAGGCTAAATCATCCAATATTAGATAAGGTATCCCAAAGTATGTGAAACTTCTTTTATAAGTCATCTAAATGAAAGGTGCTTTGGAATAAGTTGACATTCTAGTCCTCTATTTTAAGGCATTTGTGGTTACTTACTAGCCTCATGTTTCTGTCTCAATATTGATGTAACTTATGTTTTAAGGCCCTGGTAATAACATAGAAACCCATGTTTCTGTCTCAATATTTATGTAATCTATGGTGTAAGGCATTGGTGATACTTATTGCCTCATGTTTCTTTCTCTGGTAACTTATGTTTTAAGGCCCTGGTGTCTCAAAATTTATGGAACTTATGGTGTCATGTTTCTGTCTCAAAATTTATGGAACTTATGGTGTAAGGCATTGGTGGTTACTTACTAGCCTCATGTTTCTGTCTCAAAATTTATGGAACTTATGGTGTAAGGCATTGGTGGTTACTTACTAGCCTCATGTTTCTGTCTCAAAATTTATGGAACTTATGGTGTAAGGCATTGGTGGTTACTTACCAGCCTCATGTTTCTGTCTCAAAATTTATGGAACTTATGGTGTAAGGCATTGGTGGTTACTTACTAGCTTCATGTTTCTGTCTCAAAATTTATGGAACTTATGGTGTAAGCATTGGTGGTTACTTACTAGCCTCATGTTTCTGTCTCAATATTGATGTAACTTATGTTGTAAGGTCCTATGATAACAAAGACACCCATGTTTTTGTCTCAACATTTATGCAATCTATGGTGTAAGGCACTTGTGGCTACTTACAAGCTTCATGTTTCTGTCTCAATAGTTATGGCACTTATGTTGAAAGGCATTGGTGGTTACTTACCAGCCTCATGTTTCTGTCTCAAAATTGATGTAACTTAAGTTTTAAGGCCCTGGTGATAACAAAGACACCCATGTTTCTGTCTCAAAATTTATCTATGGTGTAAGGCACTTGTGGTTACTTACAAGCTTCATGTTTCTGTCTCAATATTTATGGAACTTATGTTGAAAGGCATTGGTGGTTATTTATCAGCCTCATGTTTCTGTCGCAGTATTGATAGAACTTCATGTATTTATGTATTTAAAGGGCTATCTCACAGATTAAGATTTTTTATCTTTTTAGAATAAAAATGTCTTCTAGGAATAAGATGATATTACAGATCTATTAAGGTGCAAATAACTGTTTTAATTCTGATCTTATTTCTTAGACATGTAGCACTGTTATGTTGCAGATTTACTAAATGGTATATTTGTAAACAATGTTCTTTTATTGATGTCCTTTTGAATAATTGGAATTTTTATGTCTTAAACCCAGATTTTGAAATGGATCAACACTAATCATGTTATACTAACAAGGTGAGTCTTAAATAGATTAAAACTAATTTTCAAAATAAAAGCACTTAAGGCCCTTATGGTGAGCTTTTGTGATCTCCCAATGTCTGTCGTCTGTTGTGCGCCGTCAACAATTTCTTTAAACATCTTTTCCTAAACCGTTTCCCTAAACCATTATCAGCCAAACTTCACAGGAATGTCTGTTGGGGGATGCAAGAAACATCTTTTTTTTCCAAACCTCTGGGCCAATTTCAATGAGATATCATGAGAAGCATCCCTAGTTGGAGGGGAGAAAGATTTGTCAAAATCCTACTATGCAAGTACTTCCTCTGTAACATTTCTAATCTCCCTTGGATGTGCAGATGAAGTTGGCAGAAAAAACTACCCCGAACGTCCTTTAATTTAAACAAGTTTGTATTAGGGGACAACTATTTACTCATGCTTCATGTTTTTGCTGTTAAAGTAAGTCATGTATTTGTTGCCTAGCAATGAAACAAAATTTCAGACAAGTTTTATTCGATTTGATGTCCCCATTGCGTTTTAGATTTAAAAGGTTTGTTTAAAGAAAGGTTTTCTGGTTGTGTCGTTAGATTTGGCACTGATTTTATGAATTTTTACACATGGTATATTTAGAAAAACTAGGTTAATTCATGTGTCTTCAGTTTTAATAGGTGCCATTTTGTCCACATGCTTGAAGGTCTGATATCCATACACATGTAGTATCTATGATTTCCTTGATTAATTTGACAAGATTTCCCCTTGAAGAAAATGCCTACAGGGTTTATATTAAACAGAAAAAATCTTGCATTTCCATAATACCTTTCAAATTATTTGAAAACTGAACTCTTAAATATGTTGTATGTCATCGAGCTGACCATTTGCATTTGTCAAACTTGACTTTTTCAGGATAAGGAGGGCTATCTTATAAGTTCTCACTGTTTATGCATGATTCACTATCAAAATACAGACCATTTACAAACTGCGTTGTGCAATGTGCGATTTACGATGTTTGATAAGGCAAACTTACTTACGTAGTGTACAACATATCCCCCTCCCCCATCCTGTATTTGTTGGTTAACAAGTTATTTTTGTCGAATTTATGATACCTATTTATTAGAAGCTGACATTCAGATTAAAGATATCAGGTATGAGTGGAAAATGCTATTTTGAAGATACTCTTGCAAAGGATATTATATAGCAATTGATTTCGCTTAAGATAGTTAGCTTGTAAGAGTCCAAATGGGATTGTTAGATTGGAAATTGGAAACGCCTGCTCAAGATTCCTGTCAACTAGCTGTTATTTTTCTAATGCCATTATCTTATTTGACAGATAGTTCGACTGGTATCTTGCTGTTGCATTTATTTAGAACGTGATATTGTATGAATTCCTGCATTACATTCACATGCACGCGTACCCACATACAAACATACACATGCAATACAGACAAGCAAGCTTACCCCCCATTGACAGGAATTAGGCAAACAGAGTCAGATGCACACAGATACACAACAATACAAAAATCATATTCAAGGTCATATGGTATAAGGTGTCTTATCCATTTAGGTTATAATGTAGCTAGTTCCAGAAATACAGGGAAAATCAATATTCTCTCTGGGAAGGAAGTGGATCCAAATACATCAATTTGGAGCTTTACCTGATTATTGAAATGGTTTTCCTTGCTAAGAGCTTATTCCAATATTTACCGAAGACAATTGGTGTGCTTCTTCTGAATAATGAAAACAATTACAAAACTTGCAGGGATAGACTCTCTCAATATGTGTTGAAAGAGAAAAAAATCTATAGTGCATGTGATTCGTAAACTTTGAAGCTTATAATTCTTTTCTATTTTGTGATTTTTGCTGGCAACAAATACTTAAGAAAGATTGCTTCCAAAACTGATAATTTTGTGATCATTTAGTTCAGCACACCGTCTTAACAAAAAAAGGAGCTATCACCCTCGTCTCCCATTTCTCCTATGACAATATTTCTGGAACAAAAAGTGCTTTCTGAAAGCTTTCTTTAAAGTAGAATTTTTTTAAGTGATGTTGGTTAAGTGTGAAAAATTTAAAATGACTTTTGATGCTGTATTTGCACCATGCATTCTACAGAGACTCTTACACCAAAAACATATATGAACTTTTCAAGTGAAATTCTCAAAGCGTCACAATTGTAATATCCCTTTTTATTATGTCAAAATATGAATGAAGCCATCAAGGCTGATTATGAACTTAGTTGCACTGTAGATAAATCTATTCCAATCATAATGCAATATCATCATGCAAGATAATCAAGTTAACACATGACATATTTTTTACTTTATCCTCATTGAGGTTAAGGATAGAATGCTACCAGTATATTTTTATAGGTTTAATTGAGTTCAACCATGACTTCATTTGTGTGTTTCAATATGTTTTGTTGACCAAGTCTCATAACTCTAGGTATGATTTGTAAGCACATTATGTCCCTTGTACCTAGAAATATTGGTTTAAGTGTTGTGTACAAGTTGATCCAAGAACTACTGAAGGGTATGAATTGAAATTTCACACAGATACCCTAAATGTCATAACGAAAGGTTACTGACAAACCAGGATAACTCAGCTATTGAATTGAAGCAAAATATACCCCTTTGCATAGAAGATTTTATTTAAGTTTTTCTGTGCAACTTCTTATTTCAGAAACAAATTACTGTTCACAGACCTATATCCCTCTTAAACATATTATTGAATAGTCGAGCAAGATATCTAATGGCCAGCTTTTGTTGCCTAGATTATAACAAAACTGGTTATTATTTCAATGTCAATTATCACAAAACCTCATATTGTTAGAAACTAAAGGTTTAAACTTTAAGATTGATTTGTGATTCAAGTGTTATCGGTCATACCCAAAGCTATTGAGGAATCGGCTGCTCTTGAGTTTGTAAACACAAGTTGGGAAAATAGGGGCATACTGTTTATTCAAAGAGTATTGGGACTTTTTCCTCTGTACACATATAACATGTACATAGCAGCCAGGATAAAAGCACCATGATGAGACATTTACTGGCTGCCTGATGAAAATTGATTTCTACTGGAGAAACCCATCTTCCATCTTTCCCCATCTTGAAAGTGATCTGCATGCTATTACACGGGATTTAGAAATGTCAATGACAGTCAGGCTATATGCAAATTGTATGTAAATTCCCCTTCTTTGTTTTCCACAAGATGGAAGAAATCTTATGCCATGGCTTAGGGAATCAGTAATATCTTTAAAAGTTTTGTCTTTTTATTAAGGATACAATATTAGTTCTCTATATTTTGAAGGATCATTCTGCCAATAATTTGGTATTATCAAATGAAAGCACCTGTAGCAGATGACTCATTGGTATCATTCCGAAAAAAAGAGAGAAATGGGTTCCTACCATCAATAACTTCTTACATGATGTTTTCCATAATGTTATATGTATCCTTCGACTTAAGGAAACACATAGTAATGCAGTGTCTATTCTAGAATTCAAAAAGAAAGATGGAAATTCGCCCCTTACTTTGAAAATAAAGGGGGATTTTTTAAAATTAGGGGGGGGGATTATTAAATGCAATTATTAAACTCATCACTCAAAAGTACCCTAACTACGAATCCTTGTAGTATGAATCTATAATATATGCCCAAAACTCAGTTAACAGTTAATGACTGTTAAATCATATCAATTATCATATGTAAGTATCAAAAGGTGTTATTTTTATTTTTTTGGCTTCGATCAAACGGCACTTCATGACATATGGGGTCTCAATATTGTGTACATGCATGTTTGACTTGATTATGCAAAGTATCCTTAATATTGATTATCTTCTGCTATTTATAGCACAGTGTCAAGTGAAAAATCTTGGAGAGCTATTTATAGCACATTGTCTAGCGAATGAGGTCAGAAAGAAAGTGTAAAGACGGCGCTTCACGAATTTCTATCCAAGATATTTCGATTAATCAACATGTTAGTAAAATTCTGGTATTGCACATCACTGTAAACACGTTTTTTTGTAACAAGAAATGTCCTATGCATTGTTACAATTAAAAGATGCCATTAAAACAGAATTGACACATAAATATTAATCAACCAGCTTTGAAATGTTTTTTGAAATCCTCACAAAAGGATTGGTATAATTTAAGGTTGAAAGATAGAGATCATTTTGACAGAAGGTTAAAATCTGCTTGAGTCAATTATTTATTGAATGTCATCTGCTTAAAGAGTAAAACTGTGGGATATAAGATGTAGTAATGTTTAAACTACATTTTCATCCAATGAAAATACGTCAATTTGAAATTTTCTGTAGGTTTATTTTCCATAAACTACTATTTGAGTGTTCTATCTAAGCTCTATGAAACTATTACTCTGGTAAAACGTATGCGCATAAATAGATGGTTTTAGTCACAGGGAGAATTAATGGGAATTTGTGCTCCTTATGCACGGCTAGTGAACGCTCTGCCGCACTACCGCGGTGCTGACGACGAAATCGGTTGCGCAACTTCCGGTTTAGCGATTTTAGGGTAAGTTTTTACTACTTTCCTACATTTTCAGACAAGTAATCAAAAATCAAGAAAAAATATTCAACCCTTATTGAATCCATTCGCCTATGGGTAAAGTTTCAGTTTGGTTGCAGCAAATTTTACCGCTTGGGAGTTTTGAGTATCATTTCTGATCAGAACATCCATTTAGCTTGACATAGAATGGCAAATTGCATGATCTTTTACTGGTTTTGCAAACTGACCTATCGGGAGCATGTATTTTTGTGTTTCTTTTTGTAGAGGAAAAATCACGAAATCTCAGCCAATACCACAAGTTCATAACTGAGACTTAACATATAGGCGGTTGGTTTCAAAAAGGGTAGAATCATGTTTTTTTATTTTCGATTACTCGTCTTAAATTGAATAAATATAGCAAAAAAAATACCCTAAAAACGTTAAACTGGAAGATGAGCAACCGCAGATGTTGCGGCAGAGCGTTCACCGGCCGAGTTATGACACAATGTTAAAACAATGTGATAAAAGGAAAAACCGCTAGTCGTGAGCAATTTCCCTTTTTGTCAAAATGTTTCAAAACAAAATTAAACCAAACAAAAAGTACATGTTAAATAACTTATCATTATAAGGTTGTGAAAAAAAAATAACTAAACTATATAAACCCATTACCCCATGCAGAATATTGTGAGGGGTCCAAATTGAAAGCATCAGCAGACAAAACATATAGATTATGATACATAACAGTTTCTCTTTGACATTGAAAATAAACTATTGTGACAAAAGGAGAAATGTGATGGTGACTGAGTGTTATCAAGTTGAGAACAGCTATTATGTGACATTAGAAATGACGACTTATCTACGTCACTGGGTAGTTCAATTTTATTCTTCCAAATACGGTATTGTTGATCTTTGAAATACGATTGACAGCCGCGGAAGGCGTGGGTTATTTTGTACTGAGCAGTAGTTTTATGCCATTCGTCAATAATACCCGGTGAGGCATGGTATGATAGAGCGCTCTATGGAAATGTAGGTCAAACACTAAGTCACTATTGCTCCTTTCTTGGGGTTTCTATATTGTTTAAATTTCACTATCTAGCATATAACTGCGATTGCAATGTTCTTTATCTTTTCAGTATAGCTATGAGTAGGGGAAGCTGTCAATAATCTAGTTCTTATGTTACTTCAGAAATATGCGTTGTAACTTTTACATAAGAAGACAATTTATTTTAAAAAGTTGAAATCGCCATCTCTGAGAGAGTCTTTAACACATTTTAGTATGAAAAATGACAACTCTATTCTCAAGTTTTGATGTCTTACTAATATAAAGTCTTTAAATGAATAGGAGTAAATGTCATAATGAAAAACCAATGCTATTTTAACTTTGTTTTCATGTGAAAATAGTGTTTAAAGTTAATTTCTGTTTGACTTTTCGGCAATTGAGTTATATTGCAAATTAATTCGAAATTATCATGTTTGGGTATTCGTGAATAGAAATTGTACATGACTGTATATAATTTACAGAGCATCTTCTGAAATAAGGTGGTAAATGTTTTCAATGATAAATATCTGGACCTGGCATTTAGCCCTATTAAAATGACTGTACACAAGTCATGATTTATGGAAATGAAGGAACTAGAGATACAAACTGTTAATATATATGCAAATAACAGTTGACAGCTATTTTATACTTAAACTAGAACATTCTCAGACAACTTGTTCTGTTTGATCATCTCAATGCGCTGCCCTGTAATCTTTGATTATTGTAACTTGCTTTATTTGTATATAGCCAAAGGAGGGGGGGGGGGGGTCTGTGACATGGAAGTTTGAGTACAAGTGCCGGTCTCTCAAAGATTCATACAATAACTTTTCATTTAAATGTAGTAAATGTAAAAGTCCATAGAAAGTTTCTCTCAAAGATCTTCCCATCTTAATCAAAACTTATTGACAGCCAAGTTTTGGGGTCTTCCTCCATAATTATGAAGAGGGCATGGCAACATAAATGAAATACTGTTGACTCAATGTAAAACCCATATAGATGAAAAGGATATGACAACATTCTACAGACTTTCAAAAAGGGCTATGTGAAACTCATGAAATGTACACATCTGAAGGATAACTGAACTTTGTAAATCTTGCTTATCATAAAGGTTGCAGGGCAAAGTGACAGCTTAAAATGTATGCTGGAAATTGTTACCAAATTCCAAATGTATGTTCATCATTTGGTATTGATATAGAATAATTAAATTAAACTTCTTCTATTTAAGAAGTAAGGTTAAAATAAAGGGAATTCCTCCAGGTAATTCACAATATGTTCATCAAAGTTGCCTAGAATGTTTGTCATGACAATAGTTGGGTCTAGGGCTGGTCATTATTTGAATGGAATCAAAAGAAAAGTTTTAAGTTCTTGTAACAATTCTTGTGTTTACCTTTCTAGTAGTTATCAAGCTTGTGGTAACCATAAGAGTGGGTACCATTCTAGTAGTTATCAAGCTTGTGGTAACCATAAGAGTGGGTACCATTCTAGTAGTTATCAAGCTTGTGGTAACCATAAGAGTGGGTACCATTCTAGTAGTTATCAAGCTTGTGGTAACCATAAGAGCGGGTACCATTCTAGTAGTTATCAAGCTTGTGGTAACCATAAGAGTGGGTACCATTCTAGTAGTTATCAATCTTGTGGTAACCATAAGAGTTGGTACCATTCTAGTAGTTATCAAGCTTGTGGTAACCATAAGAGTTGGTACCATTCTAGTAGTAACCAATCTTGGGTAACCATAAGAGTGGGTACCATTCTAGTAGTTATCAAGCTTGTGGTAACCATAAGAGTGGGTACCATTCTAGTAGTAACCAATCTTGGGTAACCATAAGAGTGGGTACCATTCTAGTAGTTACCAATCTTGTGGTAACCATAAGAGTGGGTACCATTCTAGTAGATCCTATTTAATAAACTCCTTTAACATAAGATATTTTGTGCTTGAAATATAGTCCAATGCAATCAAGTTTTTCAACAATCTGTTTTAGTCCAGTCGGATTTTTTGGAACCTAGAAATGAAGAGTACAATGAGGCAATATTTCAAGGTTGCCACATATAAAGGTATATCTTTGATTTAAGAGGGTTTGCCACCTCGGCAAATTTGGGAATCTTGCATAATTTGCATAAATCCAAAATGGCCACCAGACGCAAAGGTCAATTTTCGGCAACTACATTTATCAATCAATATAGCTGGTATGGTGTCTTTTCTAGGGTTTTAGGTATGCTGAATCCATTTCTGATGTTTATTTTATGATACGGCGTATCAAAATAAAGAAGTCAGTTCAACATACCTGAAGGATGCATTTTTGATGTCATATTTCTCAAACTATGTCCAATATTCTTTATTTGATATGAAATTACACTTTATAGTGTCAGCGACTAACTAAGAAATCAATGATTGGTTTTAGTTTTAAAAATACACAAAGCAGTCTACTAATCTTTTTGTGGAATTAACAACATTATGCACACTTGATTATTAGCATGACATATTTAACTACATCTGGCTATAATTAGCGCTTGTTTTTGGTCCACCTTCATTGTTTCAGTTGCAAGTGAGATAAAAGCTATTCCTTTGTTGAAAGTACTACTTTCTGATGAGATGTTTATGCAAGATTATCAATAATCATGCACAAGTAGGTTATGGTCTTCAATCTCATTCATTTTCGCCGACATCTTCTACTGTATAGTCATTTAAGCCCTCATAGACTTCCTCTTCAACTTCCTCCCTCAACAAAGTTTCTCCTCCTTCTTCATCATGTTTATTCATAACTGTGTGTGTGTTTGATGGAATATATGAGGATTACAGCATGTTTGACCTCCAGGGCATGAACAGTACATTAATTGTACAAGACAGCCGGTGCCCTTCGACACCCACATGTTCCTTTGCTGAACTTGTTGTTCATCGCTTAGCACTATTAGTTGGTGGTGCGGGGGTTCCTTCTGCAACCTTGGGTACTGGTATCCCAACTTTAATCACCCAGCCACATTATGTTATGTCATATGAAGCATCGGTGGATGTTTTGCAGTTTGCTGCCTTTCAAAACATGACCTGTACATGTGCCCATAGAATGTGATGATGTAAATTTGGTTCTGTTGGTGGCAGTGAATGCACATTAAGAGTTTTCATTATGAAGAGTTTGAAGAGCGCTGTTTTCGTGTCATTCTCTGCCGGCTTGTCATAGAGGGCATTGATGTTAGGATCAGATACTTTGACTGGTTCCTCATTGGTTTCCCCTCCTCTCCTAAAACACTAGAAAGGCGTGGGAAGTCTCCTGTCAACGGTTTGTTTAAATTACCCACCTTCCAATTTGGTTATTAGGTCGTGTCGTATTTGCTGAGAGCATGTATGCAAAAGAGCTGCATACATTTTGGACCGTAGATTGAGCATGTTGCATTGACATCTAGTATGGTACTTTCCCATCATTTTATTTGAACACGGCATTGTTTATTTGTTTGGCAAACCCAGAACATCAAAAGGATGAATATATCGATATCATCACTGAGCTCACGAACAATTCCCTGGTTAGATTTTACACACTCAATCATGTATGAGACAATTGCGACATCCGCCTCATCATGATCGAAGAGTCCATCATCACGTGAACATTATCCCCGATGTTGAATATACTAATTTTACGAACGAGACGTTGTTTATTCTTCTCGCTTTTCATGATTGTCTCTTTTTGGCAATCAATTAGTAATTTAGAGGTCATAATCAACAACGACTTCTCTTGAACGTTGCACTCTCTCATGGTCTTTTGCTGACAAGGTTTTGTTCTTGTGGAACACAAATATATTTTCCACAGAGTCTGCACACAAATCAAGTCTAGCCTGTATTGAAGAGATCAGGTCTACAAGAATTTCACTTTTTGGCCAAACAATGTGGTAGAAGAGTTGTGATATATCAACTATCCCAGTACTTGCAACCCAAGGCGTTTGACAAGAGTTTGCTTGATTTGCGCATATGAACAATCAATTTGGTCTATCAATGCACATGACATAAGACAGGGTTCATATGCAAACAGTTGTTCCAGGTGGAATTGCCGCTTTTGACCAATATTTTTAAAGTGCAAAGATATGCTTTCTAGATCAACGTCTATCTTCCCATTGTTCATTTTCACTTGTTGACTGACTACATTCATGTTTTGATTGGGCTAGACATTGGCTTATAGAAACCTCTAGGAAGACCTATAATGTATGTTTTCTACTTTTTATCACCGATTTCACATGAATTGGCAACATTTACATGCTCTGGCATAATTCGACCTGTTACTTGGTTGTACAACTGAGGTCTGATGTCTTCTAACGGGTGTGAGTACTAGTCAACCTCTGCCTGAATCAATTCACGACCATTAGCATCTAAGGTTCGCCTTTGCTTTGATTCTACTTCGATTCATTGGCGGACAAGATCAGATGAGAGTGTCAAACCCTTGAGATATGGCACTTTGTTCCCCAAACCGATCAACTGAGACTGAATTCCAGAACCCATCATTGTGGTGGCAGACAAGATCAACCTTGTGGGCAGCTAGTTTGGCATGAACATCGAGTGTGTATGCATAATGTGCATGGCCAGCAAAGAAGAATTTCATTTTTCTCTTCAACACTACCAGCATAACCTCTTTGTCTCTTTTTCTCTCTGCACATTCGAACTGGTGAACAAGGATTGTTGGCATGAGAAAGTTGTCCATCCGGTGCTTTCCAGTTGGATGAGGGTGTGCAGTTTCCAAGTATTCTTCAATTTGTTCAAATGGCTTTGGTCCAGTTGCCATGAAGTTCTTTGAGAGAGCTGAAGCTATACCACGATATGCATACATTGCTTACACTCATGCTTTTCCATTGCATATACCAGTCAGACACACATATGCTGCATCAACCTTACACTCGATTGTTAAGCCTTTCATGAGTTTGCTAATACAGCTGAAGAAAAACTGTATTATATGCATCCAACCTGGATGGACAACTGCATTCTTAAGCTGCTCAAGATGGTGCCAGCTTACTTGCATTGTTACAGCAAACAGCTTCATATAAATGCATATTCCACTCCAGTGTCAACAATGGACGTTTGTATATACTGCATCGTCCTAAGCACTGAAGGAGTAAGCTCTTGGGAAATCAATTAACGAACCAAACAAGTTGTTTTAAACCGGTTTGAGAATATCTTGTATGTATGCAAGCTTGTTGTTAAGGCCATTCCACTGAATACTTTCTTCTTTTTGAAATATACTTTTGAAGCCTTGGGCATATTTCTCTTTGGTTGCTACCACATTGTCTTGTTGAGCTTTGAGTTCAGCATAGTTATCTCCACTGTTACCTGATGAAGGCACTTTTGGCGGTAAAACCTTCTTAAAACCAGCATATTGCAGTAGTTTCAATATATTGTCACTCTCAACACGTCTCGACTGCTTAGCGTTTAGATGTGCAATCGTTAGAAACCTCATACTATGGCTACTTTCAGTGGTTTGCAGTATGCCTGTCAGATGAACTTGAAACTCTGTTGCCATTGCACAGGGCATGCATTGTCCATTTGGGAGGCTATGGATAGGTCAAATTTATCATATCATCCAAACACTGACCCTATTGTTCTAGAGATTCGCATCATCTGATAAAGAATTGCTGTGTTTTCACTGTCATCTTTTGAAACTGACTCGTTTACCAAAGAAATCATTGATTATCACATCATACAGGTGTTTTGTCATTGATTTGATTTTATTGGCATTGGCATAACAAACTTTGCACCATAAGGTCAGGTCAAAATTGATGGCCATGTGAAATTTGTAGCTTTTACATCAGATATAGTATGGTTGTTCCATTTGATATATTTGTAGAATACCCAGTAAATTGTTATCCCTGGAACACATTTTCTTAAGTACATCAAGAATTAAGTACACACGAATACAAAATGCATACAGTTTTCAATATTTTTCACTAAGCGACATTATCATATAATTTTACTGTCTGAAAGGATATAAAATTAGCTTTCAACAACCATTTTGGACTATTATTTTGTCATTGACAGGCTGAATCTTTTTGAATACATCAAAAATAAACTTAGCATACCTTAAAACTCCTGAATAGACACCTCACATGCCATTTTCAGTGAAAAGTATCAAAAACCAAATTTTCAATATAGCGACTGGCGGCAATTTTGGATTCATGCATATTAGGCAAGATTCCCAAATTTGCCAACGTTGCAAACCCTCTTAAATCATTGATATACTTCCATAGACTACACAAACAAAATATTGCCTCATTGTACTCTTCATTTCTAGGTTCCCTACTAAGCATAGAAGGAAGCCGACTCAACTATTTGTTTATATATTTGAATAAATGAATTCTGATTGGTTGGTTCAAATGTTTGTGTATCACCTGACCAGGTCAGAGGTGAAGAATCAGGCAATCTTAATTATTGAACTTACTTATCTGGATTATTTCTCGTTGGCTTTCAGGTTTAAATTCTGCTGATGTTTTTTGTGATAACTATTTGAATCTGTTAAAAAGTTTACCAAATGATATAGTTTGATATAGCATTAATCTCCTTTCATAAGCCTTTAAAGACATTTTCTACAGTTTTATTAGAAAATAATCCTTTCATAGAATTTTCTTAATTTCTGATATGTTATTTTGAATATAATTGTGAGTTTAAAAATGAACAATTGCAGGTTGACGAGTTATCTTTTTTTTGTAAAATGACAGTTTCAATAGTAACCTTTTCGGGCAAAACTGTCAAAATGACCATACTATCTTCAAAGCTAATATAATTCCTTGAAGATACCATTTATAAACACAACAAACATGTATTTATACATTCACTACTTTATAATTCAATGTTATATTAGATTATAACAATCTGAACAGTTTTTGTAATCCAAATCATTTTTTTATGTTTATGTTTTTGACAGAAAACCATAAAAATTGATATGTATATTACAATAAAATGAAGATATGAAAAAAAAATCCTTTCATAGAGTTTTCTCATTTTACAGAATGTTAAGTAAAATTTTATCTTGAAATACAAAATGCAAAAATAATATTTATAAAAACAACTAGACTAACTTTTTACTTAAAAAATAGAAGTTTGGGCGTTGATATGCATGATAAATATATATATAATGATTTTCTTCGAAAAGTTTAACATACAGAATTCCATTTGAATAAAATTGTTTATCCGACTACTATACAATTACCTCTGGTAAAAGATTTATCACTTGGATGCGCTGATGGAGTGCGCAGAAAAATTACCGAAAACATCCTTAAGACATAAGACCCATTGAATTCAACATGCCATCTTGTTACAAAGATGTAGAATTTAAAGAAAGTAATACATGATTGTAAGATCAATTCTTATTTTGAATCCAGTTTCTTTTGTACCTTTGTGCTGTTATTTTGATTAGTTTTATTGTGACCATTACATACTTGCCATGATCAGTAGTCGGGCAGACAAAGCCCAATTCAGTAAATAACCATGAGTCAGCAAGGAACAAAAAAAAAAAATCTTCTGATGCGATTCTCAAAGACCATTATTGATTGAGCCTCCTTAGTTTATTCCTATTGACCTTTTGTCCTTCATACAAAGGGATGTTGATTTTTTTTTCAAGAGAGTTTTTGATATCTGAAATAGAAAAACAAATACATTCCATATATCTTCACTTGTTTGTCTACAAACATAATGACAATAATGTCATAAACTATGACACATGATATATATATATAAAACATATATATATAAAACAGCTTTATATGTGCGTTGTGTTACACTGGAGAATACTGGATTCGTTTTGAAGTTGAAGGTTAAGTAACCATTATAATCAGAGTGAGCGACAAGATTACGATAATGAAATACGGCTTGGACATAGTGTTTCCATCAGCATATTACCCTATAATCTGCCCCCTCTCTCCAACAGACTCTTCAGTTTGGTTTTGATTGGGGAAAAATGGGACTTGCTTACGGCTCTTCAGTATTTCTAAACAGTAAAGTTCACCTTCTAAAATATATTAACTAGAAAAGGCTGAATAATCAAAATTGGGTTTTATTCGATTTTTAGAAGGTTGTTTGTAAATTATCTGAAATATTTTTTTTGTCTCCCAACATATAGTTCCAAATATGTAAGCGTGTAATATGAACTTTCAAACAGTTTTGGGGGTCCTGGTTGCTGCAGTTGTACTAGTACCTAAGGGGTCAGGGTTCAAACCCCATCAAAAGGCCCTAGTTTTAGGGAGTCATTTTTGGCAGGACATTTCAATACACTAGCCTTGTAATTACAACCTGTATGAATGACTTGAAATAGAAGCATGATATAACTGAAAAATTGCTGACATGTTGTTAAACCTGTGGGAAACAAAAATCTCTGAGCCTAGAAAACTGAGTCTTTGACAGAATGTTAAAGAGCTGTTTAAAAGTTTTTGAGTATTATTTCCCTTCCTCATTCATCAGCCTTTTTATACGCGTTGTGCACATGCGCGAAAGCGTTTATAGCAATCGTACGAAATCTTTCTTTACCTCAGAATCCTTCTTCACCTATAGGGGGTTAATCACTGCCGAGAGAAAGCAAGTAGTTCCAACTTCTATGTTGATTGTAATCTGTCTATAATTGCGTGAATTCTTATCAAATTAAATCGTCATTTTTTTAAAAAACTCTTTCTTCCTTGGTTTGTTTTGGATGCGTCTGTGAAGTGCAGGATGGTGATAGAAGGTAATGCAAACAATCCGCGTTAATTTCCAAACATCCTAGAACTTCTAGAAGAAGGTATCTAGCGGAACCGGATTACAGTCGAAACGGCCCGATGTCAAAATGTCCCACATTCAAAACGGCCCGGAATAAGTCAAAACGGCAAAATTATCGGTTCAAAGTGTTAAAACAGTATAAACCTCTATTTGGGCCATTTTGACTTATTGAAAAAACAACAAATGGGCCGTTTTGACCATTCCAGGGCTGTTCTCATCGATCTCCGGGCCGTTTTGATATGGGGCGGTTTTGACATGTTCCCACAGCACCCGTATCCAGGCCATGGGATTTCCCTCATCTTTAAAGGAATACCCAGTATTTTTTTACTCAGTGCAGAACAAAGTCCCTATTTTTAATCATTTGCAAACTCCTTTCAACAACAGGCCTTGTGTCAGAAACGGCATGGAAACATTCATGAAGGAAAACTGGTAGTTATCAGTGATTTAATTTGTTTCATAAACCCATGACCCAATTTCAGTAATAGGTTTCCAATTCGTTTGTTTGGTTACCAGAGGGTTGGGAACCAGTACGCTCTGAGTGAAGTGAAAATACGACTCCCGATTCTTTGCAGTAATATTGTTATGAAATAAAAAAAGACATTAATTATCACATTTAAGCCGTTACTTTTCATTTGAAAGTTGATTTTATAATTTGACAGGAAGGTTCATACTAAACAAAAAATCTGTCATTTTTTCATTATAAGAAAGAAAAAGAAATATTGCCTGATGTTTCTTTAAAAGCCGGGAAATACACCGTGTTGTTCGTTACCATTACTGACCGTGAAGTGAGCATGCGCATTTTACAATGGCAAAATGAAAAAGAAGATCTATTATCACCTTTTACCCAATGTATTTGGGAAATACCTCTATTGTTTCAAATCCTGGAAGAAACACTGAATGTAGGTATTGTTGAGTAGATAAAAAATCACCCAGATTAGAATGTATGATTGTTTACTTTGTTGTTGAGATAATTTTTTAGACTTAAATCTCTCCGATCCTTTTTGATCTACTCGTTTCTTGTGTTCCGGTTCCTGTTCGTAACACTCGGGCATGCCTTTGATATGGCATTAAACCCAAGATATATTTAATGCACTTTTAAAACTTTTCTATGATCTCTGACTGAAGCTGTATTGGTGCTGCAGTGTTTCTTAAAAAACTTGTGACTGTGGCCCCTTGTAGATTGGTATCTTAACTAAAAATGCTTGTTTTCGTCTACAATATCTATTTTGTTGATAACTGGAATAAGACTTTTTCATTTGATTAGAGCATTGGGTTTGAGTACCAATGGAGTACTGGGACATGTCTTTTTTTGACTTCTATTTCGATTTCTGCTATTCAACAGAAATATGTTGATTTGTCTTCAAAAATCCCTTAGATTTCTTTCAAATCCATTCATACACACAGACGTCTCAGACCATACTGCGACGCAGTTCAGGCCATTCTGGCCTTCGATTTTCCTTCTTTAACTTGTACTGGGGGAACAGTACCATTCCCAAAGCCTACCGGAGTCTTCCCAATCGCAACTGGACCTTTCCCAATTTCAATATTGCCCTATTATATCAAAGATCGCACACATTGTCAACATGCATGGGATATAACTAGTAAATATTTGAGTTGTTGAGATTCGCATAGCTGTTAATATCCACTCTTGACGGACAGTCATGGTTAAATAATTTTAGCAAGGGAGGTTAATCGTCCTAGAAAACACTTTGTTTAAGCAATGTATATTGTTCTTGATAAAGGATATAGAGGAAGCAAATAACAGACTTTTTTTAGAAAAAAAAAGAAAATGAACTCTCAGCATAAGGGGGAATTTCCTCCCTTCCTTTAGATTTCTAGAACAGACACCAATTCCTTAGAAGTTTTCAACAAACATTTCGATCATAACTTCGACAGTCAGAACAAGTTAGATGGACCCCATGTTAGACATAACAATAATGTAAAAGCGTTAAGAAGAACATAGCAGAGTTTCACAAATGCATCATGTTGTGTTCTTGTATTTTTTATGTATTGAAGAGAGCTGCATGTTTTCCTTTGATAAAAGTTGTTAGATCATTCTCCACTAAAAAATATTTTTCCCAATTTGAAGATTTTGCGATGTGAAAAATCCCCAATTGTAGAGGTACAGGAACCTTTTAGGCCATTCAATCTAGCCAAAAATAGGCCCCGACCTAGACAAAATTGCAAAAGAATTTCTGAATGTTATGTGCGAAACTAGACATAGATAATAGCTCATTGCAAAAAGTTGCATGTTGAAGTTGGTGGGGAAAGTTGTATAAAAGTGATTTAAACCTGCCCTTCTTTGGGCAAAATCAAATGGCCAATATGGTACACCATAGTAGTACTTTATGACGTAAAATCGAGAAACGTCATCACTGTGACGTCATTTTGGCTAACATAATGGTTACCACGTGGTACCTTACAAGATCAAATATATTGCAGATTTTTGTTCATCTTTTTTTTAATAGATGCATAGGCGTAGGAGCGTTTTCAACATTGGGGGGCCAACTTCAGATGAGGACCGATCTAAGAATAAATGTTCCTAAACTTTTTCATGACTATTCATGCATTTACAATTTCGATAACATTTTAAGAATTAAAAGAAAGCGTATGAAAATGTGTATCTTTAATAAAAAAAAAGAAAAAAAAAAGGATATGCCAGGTCTCGATCTCACACGGAAATCAAATGTATTGAACTAAACAAAAAGTAGCAGCAACCAGGCTGTCACAACCACGGATTCAACTGGGCAAATAGTGAAATTATTGTTTAAGTTTTAGCTCGATGTGTTCAGATTGCCATTTGCGATGATGACGTCAAAAAGATTTTGGTTATTGTTCGTAACAAAAGGCGAATTGGTATTAGATAAAGCACACAAATTTATTTTTATTCTGCTGTTAAATTTCGTTTCTTTCATTTTTCTTTTCAAATATCTTCATTTGCCATTCTGAATATTGGGGGGGGCCAAAGCATACTCTGGCCCCTCCAGTCTGGATATTGGGGGGGGCCAGGCCCCCCCCTGCCCCCCCCTGCTCCTAAGCCTATGAGATGCTTATGTTGCAAAAAAATATGAACATTGTAACAAACATATAAGGAAATATGTGATAAAATCAATAATTGAATGAAATTATGCATGTATTGTCCAATTTCATGAAAGTACGGAAGGACATTTCTGTCATAATTTTACTGATTCTTCAATAACTTTTGTGGATACCATCTTGTTGATTTTAAATCCTTATTAGACCTTGTATTCAGCTGTGAATTCCTTTAAA
Organism: Cerastoderma edule; assembly: GCA_947846245.1. Lineage (NCBI taxonomy): Eukaryota > Metazoa > Mollusca > Bivalvia > Cardiida > Cardiidae > Cerastoderma > Cerastoderma edule. The sequence goes on along the minus strand of OX401405.1, from coordinate 39,059,349 downwards.
ATCATGCATTTTCCCCAAAACTCAAAGTCATACCATTTTTTAGGCTTCCCAATTTATCAATTTCAGCGATGAAATTTCCCAAAATCAACAGGCTTGGGCCTCTTCCCAATTGAAGGAAAAAAAAACCTGTTACAGCTTTGTCAAGCTCAGTGGTTCTCTGTGATCTAATAGTACCACGGTTATCGTGATACGTTCCAGACAAAAGCAGCAGACATTGAGACGGGCTCCCTTTTGCACTAACATAAATCATGTCAATGTGAGCATGGTCAGGAATGAAGGGGGTGAATAACGAACTAAGTGGGATTCTTTTATTCAGCTGAGCTTGGAAAACTGGAAAAGAAAGAAAAAATGCTTTGTAATGAAAAGCGGAAGTGGGACTACACAAAAATTAATGTAAATCTGATTAAAGTTAATATTCATAAGACAAAGCAAATCTTTAGTCTCTATCCTAAGTGAATTTTAGCATATATTTATGAACGTAAAGGTATTCAGAGCTTGCTTAGTTTCAGCAATCTTAAAAAGTTACCCATTGGTTGAATATTGACAGACTTGAAAGAAGCGTCATCAAGCCTGACTATACATTGTTAATTATATCTTAAGATATTCATTTCTGATAAAGCATTCATTTATTGGACATTCAACTGAAAGCACTCCTTATCCGCAAGAAATAAAACCATGACAGCAGTATTCCAAACTAAATATTCTTGACGTTTTGTCACAGAACTTATTGCAAAAAAAATGCCCCCTGTACGAATGATATGTTTTAGTATTTCAACAGTTTAACAAGTTTTTGTATAAAAACGAGTGCTCTGATATTTAGCTCTGTCATTATTTTCACCAATTTCTATTGAAAATCAAGTCCCATAAGAAGTTGATGTTCTGTACTCGGGATATCTGCTAAACATGTGACTTGAAAAACTATTGCCACAATCCATACACTTATAATTAAGACATTGCTGTTAAGAGAGAATTCACCTTTCCACTTTGAAACTGCAGAAATTCATGTTACATCATCACATTGTTATGAATGCAAAAAGTGAGAGCGTAATTCAACAATGAATGCAATTCTTGTGTAAGACAAAAATGCATATAACACAGAGAAAACGCCAATAAAAACAAAACACTTAAGAATAATTCGATCTTGATGGTTCTAGATATTTAAGACAGACTTCTACAGTTGTATAAATAAATTTAAAAACATCAAAGTCATCGATTTTTAATATCATTTATCTTTTGCTTCACTGTGATTTGTATGTTATTTGTTAAATGGAACTCTTCCCTCAATTGTGAAAGGAAAGTTGAAGAACGAAAAAAGACATTGTAATGAAAAGCTGAAGTGGGGCTAAACAAAAGTTAATGTAAATCTGATTGCAGTTGCAATTAATAAAACAAAACAAATCTTGAGGTTTATTTCATAAATGATTATAAGCGTATAATGATCATAAAGGTGTTCAGAAACTTGTTCAGTTTCAGCAATTTTAAGAAATTTCCCATGGATCAATGCCGAATTTTGATTGAATATTGACATATTCAATTTCGATGGAAAATGCTGATTCTTATAGTTATCTGCTCATCTGAGTTAAATCATTCTTCATATCCCCCATAGTTTGTGATCATGTTACAAGGAACCCATTTATAGAAGTGGCTCTTTTCCAAGAATGTATCAGGAAAAGTGGGAGACAATTGGTTCACAAAGAACCATTGACTACATTTTTACCATATCTTTAAATAGATCACAGATTAGGTCAAAGTTAGTGGTTTGGATAGTATTTAGATGTACAATAAATGTGATAGACGTTTGATTTTAAGAACTACATCTCCTCTGCTTAACAGACCTAGGAAAGAGCCTGGCATGGAAAGATTAAAAATGAAGGACTTCCAAAAGATTTTTCTTTAAAAATATTATGCTATCTGTCAAATGAGAAATCTATATCAAAGTTATTTCTAAAGACTCTGTAAATATATACAAATGAATAAAATTAAAGAAATCACAACGCGAATATAAGCAGATGGGTTGATTAGTCATATAGTTACTTTAAGCCGAATACAAGGCCTGCTCGGGATTTGAAATCAGCTACATAATATTATTCTTAAAAAAAAAACATTGAAACGGTGTTCAACGTCACACAAAAAGACAAATAAAAAAAAAATGAATTCCACGAAAAGGCTTGAATATCCAGTGAATTTATGACAGTTATGTCCTTCCGTAGTTTCATGAAATCGACCAAAGCAACGCATTATTTCATTAAACTTTTACTTTTGTCACTCATTTGTTTATAAGTCGTGTTCCAAAGTTCATATTCTTTTTGCATTGTCACGTAAAATAACCTTCTAGTTGATAAATAGGAACAAAACTCCGCAATATTTGGTCCTATGGTGTGCTAGCCATTTAGTTAGCCAAACTGACGTCATAGTGATGAAGTTTCTCAATTTCTTCAAAATGTGGGGTTTAAAATCGTTTTAATATAACTTTCCCCACCTATTTCAATGTGCAACTTTTTGCATAGAGCTGTTATGTGTGTCTAGTTTCGCACATAACATTTAGAAAATCTTTTGCAATTTTGTCCAGGTCGAATCTTATAATGAATGGCCTATTTCCCAATTGGGGAAAATACCTCTGCTTACTTCATATTGGTATTCCCATTTTGTGCCTAAAGATGAAAAGTTAAAACTTTAGAGAACCTGAGATAATTAAGCTTTAGAAGGTTTGGCAATTATTGAAGGTCCTGCATGGACCTGTGTTTAAGGCAGAGGTGTTAGAACTCTGTGTCCTGGGTTCAGGCCTCGGTGATTCCCTGATAAATGGTTGTGTTCACAAAATAGTCTGAATGTGGGTTATTTGGAATGCCATTATTATGAACGGAGGTAGAACAACTTTTTTGGAAAAGACCGTTCCTTAGAATAATCTGGCTAAGACTATTATGTATTTTCTGGTAATAAGAAGGTGCCTTGGAAATATCTTGATTTGGCTAAGACCAGGGATCAGGAAATCCCCGAAACCCAATCTGTCTGAGAAATCGGCTGAAACCTTTCGCTACTTTGATACCTCAAGGATAAGAATTAACAGATTAATTATGTGATTCTGGAGATGTTGTTTGATGTGAAGAATGTCATATCCATCTAATAGCCTGACAAATTTTGTCATTAAACTCATCTTTCAATCGGTCCAGTACAACAGAAATCGGTCCAAAATAAAAAAATTTGGCATTTTCCTGGCAAAGACTATCATGTATTATATGGTAGTAAAAAGTTGCCTTTAAATAATCTGAATTATGTATTATATGGTAGTAAAAAGATGCCTCTGAATAATCTGATTTTGGCAGACTATCATGTATTATATGGTAGTAAAAAGATGCCTTTGAAAAGTCTAAATTTGGCAAAGACTGTCATGTTTTATAATACGGCTGGTGAACGCTATGACGACGAAATTGGTCGCGCAACTTCCGGTTTAGCGCTTTTGAGGTAGTTTTTTTTATATTTTTATGCATTTTAAGATGAGAAATGAAAAATCCAAAAACATGATTCAACCCTTATTTAAACCAACCGCCTTTAGGTAAAGTTTCAGTTTTAAACTCATGAAATTGGCTGAGATTTCGTAATTTTTCCTTACAAAAGAAACGCGAAAAATACATCCTCCCGATACCCTGTTTGCAAAACCAGTAAAATGTCATGCAATTTGCCATTTTATGTCAAGCTTAATGGATGTTTTGATCAATAATGATTCTCAAAACTAGCAAGTGGTAGAATTTGTTGCATTTAAGGTTTCTTTGGATAGAATATCACAATGTTTACCTGGTGGTGCTGTTGCATACTTTCGAAATGCAATTCTGAATTGCATCGACAAGGAAAATTACGAAATCTCGGCCAATTCCTCGAGTTCAAAACTGAAACTTTACCCAGAGCGGTTGGATTTGATCATGATTGATTCATGTTTTTAGATTTTCGATTACTTGTCTGAAAATGAAGGAAAATAGCAAAAACCTACCCTAAAATCGCTAAACCGGAAGTTGCTCAACCGATTTCGTGGTCAGCACCGCTGTAGTGTGGTTGACCGTTCACCAGCCGTGTATAAGGTAGTAAGAAGGTGCCTTGGAATAATTTTGAATTAGCTAAGACTATCATGTAGTTAAAAGGATAGCAATTGAGACCAGGATGCTTATTGTGGTAAATCAAGGTTTTCTGAAAATGAGTGTTTGAAAGACTGGTGTTTGACAGTGAATTGAAAGAGTGAAAAAAAAAGTAACAAGTTAGTAGATGTTTGACATGATAACCTTTAAGAGACAACATTCTGAATTATCTAGTCATCATGAGTACCAACACTCTTTTGGACAGGAGTCTGAGTATCTTTGATGTATTAGAAAAGTTAAGAATTTGCCTTGCTAAATATAAGAATAGCTTCCAATCCCTCATATTTGAAAAGGGAAGCCATCATGATGTACCAAAGGAAAATCATTTCTGTGAATGTTTTTGTTGAGAATGAGGTACAATTTCCATGCATGTCCATTATACGATGAAATGCAGCAACGTATTTCGACCAAACATATTTGAATATCCAAAATGATGAAAATGAAGCCCTATTTATAACTCTGCAATGTTCTTATTTTGTGCATTCACAAATGAGATAGCTATATGATAGAGCATTATTGCTGTGAGTGAAGTAATGCCTTAAAGTCAAATGTTTTGTTTTTAACTCTTTCTCCCATTTACATATAGCGATCCATAAAGTAGGTTCTTGTTCCTATTGCTCATCATGTGCTGGTAATTTTCAATCCTCAGTCATTCAAACATCGACAAATGTTTCTGAAAGCATGGCCTCATAATACAAGATAAGAAGATTTAACATAAATTATCATCACAATATTCTGTCTGTATTTTGCCATGACAATATTTCCCAGACATTGCTATGTTGGTATTGATGAAAACCAATAGTCAAGTTGTTTCGAAGATGAATGACTCACTGCATATTTGGCAAGACCAAAGAACACACATAATTTCCTCAAGTTGCCATGGGGAAATAAAGTTGTCTAAATGTAGATTGGTATTTGATCCCCATCTCTTTTCATAATTTTGTCTCCTAAAACTCAACATATTTGAAACTGAAGTCAATCAAGATGATTTGTTTAATTAATTTGAATGTAAATAGAACTATTTGTTCTTGAGATTTTTGGATAAGCTAGAATTTCAAAAGATTAATAATTTATATAGAAAAACTGTGATTGATAGGAGTCTATGAAGAATTAGGGCTCTACTAAATAATTGTTCTACACTCATTGTTCTATTCTTATTAGTTACTGGTAGCCATGATTACTATGACAATTAGGATAGAAAGCTAATTCTACCAAACAACCTTTTGTCATTTTAATTAGTAAGTTCTAAAGTCAATTAGTGACCATAAGATGTGTAAAATGTGTCCTCAAACTTCCAACATTTGTTATTGAATTCTCTTGAAGTTGTGTTGAAGTCTTTACGGAATATTCACCTTTAGTATCTTTCCCGGGATTTGTATTTGCTTTGAGTCACGTGGGAAAATGCGTATCTAGCGGCGTGAGAAAATGCGTATCTAGCGGCGTGAGAAAATGCGTATCTAGCGGCGTGAGAAAATGCGTATCTAGCGAGACCGAAGGTCGAGCTTGATGCAAATTTTTCTAACGCAACGAGAAGTAAATACAAATACCGGGAAAGATACTAAAGGGTAATTTTCCTTTTATTATATACATTTACTTCATCAACTACAAAACCGGTATCTTTGTCAACTACAGTTATTGTTTATAACAATGAAAACTCTAATACACTTGTTCAAATGTTTTAAATTATGAATGGCGGATGAATATACTACAGTGGCAATGACATAATTAAGCTCCACACAATGGACCATGTCCATTTCAAGAAAAATCAACCTCCATTATTGGATTTTCGTCGCTTCGATTTTTCTTTACCGATTTACTACACAATGTGACGTGTTTAAAACAGTGATAAATGCATAAACTGGGATTTTGAAACAGGATCTTGCACATGGAATTAATATTTGAAAGTTTTGATAACTGGGATGAGTGTTCATTTCCGTTTTGGTGAAGAACTACCAAAATATTAAGCAGTGCTGTTGACAACTTGGTGAATGGACTTTTTATTAGTCTTGCATCGTTCAATATCTGTCCGGTGTACACTTCAAACAGATACAATAATTAATGACATTTAAAGTGGATTGCCAGCCACTCAGAATGTTGGATGTGGAAGGGGAATAACCTGTGGCTTAAACTAGGGAACAGATAGGCAAAATGTACAATTTGACCTTCTGATGTGCGGAATGTGTTTACTTCTAAAGCAGACTTTAAACAATTCGAATGCACGAACATTGTCACTGTTTGAACGATATGTACTGAATGATTATGCACAAAATCTGTAAACACGTTTTTTTCCCATTAAAGGTAAAAATAAAGGATTAATAAACTCCAAATTATGATCTTTTTGTAAGATCTATCGATCCCTATCATTTCACTCATTCATGAACCCTATCAGGTAAATATAGAACATTTTGTCCTTGTTATTGGAAATGGATGTCATGTGACCACAACTCTTCGTAAACATACGTCATTGGTGACATACATTGTTGTGATGACATAATTTGTGGTTCTACAGAGATATCGATCCTATCCATATAAATATGGGAGTGTTTTATTCTGCAAGATCTATTATTTGTTCTTCTCGACTTGATAAATTTTGTTAATTTTGTATCTATGGATTTGTGTATGTAGCTGAGTGATTGATTCAGATTGGCATTCTTTTCATTAAAGTATGATACATCCTTGACCTATTTGTTTTTAGCTCACCTGAGCACTTGTGTGCAAGGTGAGCTTTTGTGATCGCCCAATGTCTCGTCCGTTGTCCGTCATCCGTCGTGCGCCGTTAACAATTTCTTTAAACATCTTCTTCTCCTGAACCATTGAGCCAATCTTAACCAAACTTCACAGGAATGTCCGTTGGGTGATGCTCTTCAAAAGTTGTTCAAAGAAATTGATTCCATGCAGAACTTTGGTGCCGTGGCATGAAAAAGGGGGAATTTTGACAATTTTTCAAAAATCTTTTTGTCTGAAACCAATGGTCAGAATTCAAAATAATTTCACAAGAATGTTCTTTGGGGGCCTCTTTTTAAAGGATGTTCAAAGAATTTTGATATCTCGAAAAACATGGCCATAAGGCTGCGTTGAACTTTGAATGCATTTTTGTTTTCCATGAATGCTAAAAATTTTATCTTTACAAACATCTTTTTTCTCCAAACCTCTGGGCCAATTTCAATGAGATATCATGTGAAGCATCCCTAGTTGGAGGGTAGAAAGATTTGTCAAAAAAAAATTAGTCATGTGACCAAAATGGCTGCCATGCCCATATTTGGTAAAAACCTTAAAAAAATCTTCTTGTCAAAAACCACTGGTCAGATTTCAAAATAATTTCACAGGAATGTTCTTTGGGGCCCTTCTATAAAGATTGTTAAAAAGAATTAGATATCTTGAAAATTTCCACTATTACGTGAATGATAGAATTTCTAACAAAGTACATCAATATCAATTTGGATGTCCAAATATGCCAAAATGACAACCATAAAATGGCAACAATAGATCATACTGGACAAAAGTGCAGGCTGATCTTCGTACATACAATCTATAAAAGTAAAATATTCAGTTTCCGCATTGTAAGAATTATGTACCATTTTAATGTCCCACATCAAGCATACAGTCTCCAACTTGTAAAATGGGAATAAAAAAAAGATCAATGCATAGAAGCACAAGAAACTCTGTGTAAAAAGTAAAAGCAATGTTTCTAACTATTCTTCAAATATTTGGTAATCTCAGGTGAGCAGTTCTAGGGCCATTATGGCCCTCTTGTTAAAAAATATTCTTGTCTGAAACCACTTGTCAGAATTCAAAATTATTTCACAGGAATGTTCTTTTGGCACCTCTTTTTAAAAGTTGTTCAAAGAATTTTGATATCTCGAAAAACATGGCCACCAGGGTGCGTTGAACTTTGAACATGTTTGTGTTTTCATAATATGCATGTAACATATTTTATTCCGAAACATCTCGGCCAATTTCTATTAGATGTCATGCTGAGCATCCCTAGTTGGAAGAGAGAAAGATTTGTCAAAACAAAATTAATCATGTGACCAATATGGCTGCCATGTCCATATTATGTAAAAACATTTAAAAATTTTCTTGTCAGAAACCACAGATCGGTTTTAGAATAATTTTACAGGAATGTTGTTTTCGGACCCGTTTTTAAAGATTGTTCAAAGAATTTTTATATCTCGAAAAACATGGCCACCAGGGTGCGTTGAAATTTGAACCCGTTTGCATTTCCACTTTATACATGTATGGAAGAATGTTTAACAAAATACATCAATATCAATTTGGATGTCCAAATATGCCAAAGTGGTAACCACAAAATGGCAACAATAGATCATACTGGACAAAAGTACAGGCTGATCTTTGTACATACAATCTGTGAAAGTAAGATATTCAGTTTCCACAATTGTGGAATTAATCAATAATTGTAAGAATTATGTACCATTTTAATGTCCAACATGAAGCATACACTGTCAAATTTGTTAAATGGAAATAAAAAAAAAGATCAATGCATATAAAGCACAAGAAACTCTGTGTAAAAGTTAAAAACAATGTTTCTAACTATTCTTCAAATAGGTTGTAATCTCAGGTTCCAGGGCCATCATGATCCTCTTGTTATCTTTTAACCCTTATAGAGCTGGAACCGACTTAATGCTTATGCAAACAGGTTAGACCAAGACCCGCTGCCCAGTAAATTGGCGGTTGGCCTGCGATCTAACTTTTTGGCTAATTTGGGTATTTTTTTTTTCAACAGAATTAAGCAGATATCTAAGGTTTGGGAAAGCAGACGACACAAAAATATATTTTTAGATAAATATCCAGTATTTTAAGGTGTCAAGACACACACCAATGCATTGCTTTCTTTATCTCTTGTAGATAACAGGTACAGTCTAACTTGTGTTAAGCAGCCACCCTTTTAAGCAGCCAACCTGCCTTAAACAGCCACTACAAAAAGACCCATTGTTGGATTTATAGTGTAAATCAATTTGTGTTAAGCAGCCAACCTGTCTTAAACAGCCAATTTACTCTGTCCCATAGGCTGGCCTCTTAACACAAGTTTGACTGTAGTCCAAATAATTAACAATGTAGTTATAAGAGTCTTATGTGATTAGACACTTTATACTGATGTCATGTTTGAGGTCATTTTAAGCAATTAATTCCACTTTTTTGCTTGACTTTTCGAAGAGTAAGGACAGCTTTTTTCTCATTCAGCCATGGTTGTCATACTTTGGTGTATAAAAATGCAAAATATGTGTGTTTACCCTCTGACAATGTTGCAATTGTGTACTGGTGTATTGTTTGGCATTTAGGGATAACTGGTGTACTGTTTGGCATTTAGGGATAACTGGTATACTGTTTGGCATTTAGAGATAACTGGTGTACTGTTTGGCATTTAGAGATAACTGGTGTACTGTTTGACAATAAGAGATAATTGGTGTACTGTTTGGCATTTAGAGATAACTGGTGTACTGTTTGGCATTAAGGGATAACAGGTGTACTGCTTGGCAATTAGAGATTACTGGTGTACTGTTTGGCATTACAAGATAACAGGTGTACTGTTTGGCATTTAGGGATAACTGGTGTACTGTTTGGCATTTAGAGATAACTGGTGTACTGTTTTGCATTTAGAGATAACTGGTGTACTGTTTGGCATTTAGAGATAACTGGTATACTGTTTGACAATAAGAGATAATTGGTGTACTGTTTGGCATTTAGAGATAACTGGTGTCCTGTTTGGCATTTAGAGATAACTGGTGTACTGTTTGGCATTTTGAGATAACTGGTGTACTGTTTGGCATTTAAAGATAACTGCTATACTGTTTGACATTTAGAGATAACAGGTTTTGTTTGGTATTTAGAGATAACTGGTGTACTGTTTTGCATTTAGAGATAACCTATATCCACGTAATTCATGGAAATAAAATAGTGGTCCTTTGAACTTTAAAAACAATTTGATCTATGGCAGTGAACAAAAAAAAAATAGCTTTGACAAAACATAGAATTATTTTATAGAATTATTTATTACTCCAAACAACATAAATGTGATTTTACATATGGCAGGCCGGGAGATAGGGGATGTAATATTGTTTAAACAAAACTGTTGGATTAGATGTGCCAGTGAAGGACTCTGAAGATGGAAGATAGATGTGAGTCTCTTGGATTAGATAGATCTTTGAAGGTCTATTGGATTAGATGTGCCAGTGAAGGACTCTATTGGATTAGATGTGCCAGTGAAGGACTCTTGGATTAGATAGATCTTTGAAGGTCTGTTGGATAGATGTGCCAGTGAAGGACTCTTGGATTAGATAGATCTTTGAAGGTCTATTGGATTAGATGTGCCAGTGAAGGACTCTTGGATTAGATAGATCTTTGAAGGTCTGTTGGATTAGATGTGCCAGTGAAGGACTCTTGGATTAGATAGATCTTTGAAGGTCTATTGGATTAGATGGTGAAGGACTCTTGGATTAGATAGATCTTTGAAGGTCTATTGGATTAGATGGTCAGTGAAGGACTCTTGATTAGATTAGATCTTAAAAGGACTGTTGGATTAGATGTGCCAGTGAAGGACTCTTTGATTAGATAGATCTTTGAAGGTCTGTTGGATTAGATGTGCCAGTGAAGGACTCTTTGATTAGATAGATCTTTGAAGGTCTGTTGGATTAGAAGTGCCAGTGAAGGACTCTTGGATTAGATAGATCTTTGAAGGTCTGTTGTATTAGAAGTGCCAGTGAAGGACTCTTGGATTAGATAGATCTTTGAAGGTCTGTTCGATTAGAAGTGCCATGGAAGGACTCTTGGATTAGATAGATCTTTGAAGGACTGTTGCATTAGATGGGTCTTAAAATGACTATTTGATTAGTTATATCTTAAAAGGACTGTTGGATTAGATGGGTCTTTAAAAGACAGTTGGATTAGATTGGTATTCAAAGGACTGTTTGATTAGATATATCTTTAAAGGACTTTTGGATTAGATATGACTTTAAAAGACTGTTGGATTATATATATTTAAAGGACTTTTGGATTAGTTATATCTTAAAATGACTCTTGGATTAGATTGGTCTTTAAAAGACTGTTGGATTAGATATATATTTAAAGGGCTGTTGGATTAGATTGGTATTAAAAGGACTGTTGGATTAGATATAAGTATATCTTAAAAGTACTTTTGGATTAGATTGACCTTTAAAGGACTTTTGGATTAGATATATATTTAAAGGACTGTTAGATTAGTTATATCTTAAAAAGGACTGTTGGATTAGATATATATTTAAAGGACTGTTGGATTAGTTATATCTTAAAAAGACTCTTGGATTAGATTGGTCTTTAAAAGGACTGTTGGATTAGATATATATTTAAAGGACTGTTGGATTAGATTAGTATTTAAAGGACTGTTGGATTAGATGGGTCTTTTAAGGACTGTTGGATTAGATTGGTCTTTAAAAGGACTGTTGGATTAGATATATATTTAAAGGACTGTTGGATTAGACTAGTATTTAAAGGACTGCTGGATTAGAAATATATTTAAAGGACTGTTGGATTATATTAGTATTTAAATGACTGTTGGATTAGATATATATTTAAAGGACTGTTGGATTAGAAATATATTAAAAAGGACTGTTGGATTAGATGGGTCTTTTAAGGATTGTTGGATTAGATGGGTCTTTAAAAGACTGTTGGATTATATATATATTTAAAGGACTGCTGGATTAGTATATATTTAAAGGACTGTTGATTAGATATATATTAAAAGAACTGTTGGATTAGAAATATATTTAAAGGACTGCTGGATTAGATGGGTCTTTTAAGGACTGTTTGATGAGATTGGTATTCAAAAGATGGTTGGATTAAATTAGTTTTTAAAAGACTGTTGGATTTAACATGTCTAAAGGACTTTTGAAGAAGCTATGTCTTTGAGGCAATGTAGCGCTGGTTGAGTCTTTTAAGGATGGGTCGATTAGATATGTTGAAGTATTTTTGGACTAGATATGTCTATAAAGGGCTTTTGAATTAGATATATCTTTGAAAAACTTTTGTATTAGATTTTCTTTAGGGACTGTTGGATAAGATGGGTCTTAGAAGGACTTTTGGATTAGATTGGACAATCTGAAGCTTCCAAGTTGATGACATTTTATTATCTTCTGCTTCCAATTTGATTGATATGAAATAGTTATTGGAAAAGAGTTATATGGTTGGTGATTTTTAGCTCACCTGAGCACAAAGTGCTCAAGGTGAGCTTTTTTGATCGCACAATGTCCGTCGTGCGTCGTGCGCCGTCAACAATTTCTTTAAACATCTTCTCCTCCTAAACCATGAAGCCAAACTTAACCAAACTTCACTGGAATGTCCGTTGGGTGATGCTCTTCAAAAGTTGTTCAAAGAAATTGATTCCATGCCGAACTTTGGATGCCGTGGCATGAAAAAGGGGGAACTCCTCGGCCAATTTCAATGAGATATCATGTGAAGCATCCCTAGTTAGAGGGGAGAAAGGTTTGTCAAAAAGTGATTAGTCATGTGGCTGAAATGGCTGCCATGCCCATATTTGGTGAAAACCTTAAAAAAATCTTCTTGTCACAAACAACTGGTCAGATTTCAAAATAATTGCACATGACTATTCTTTAAAGATTGTTAAGATTTATTAGATATCTCGAAAAACATGGCTGCCAGGGTGCGTTAAACTTTGAACGTGTTTTTGTTTTCACTATATATACATGTATGGTAAAATTCATAACTTAACAACCATCTCTTTTTCCCAAACCTCTGGGCCAATTTCAATGAGATATCACATGAAGCATCCCTAGTTGGAGGGAATAAAGATTTGTCCAAAAAAAAAAAATCAGTCATGTGACCAGAATGTTTGCCATGCCCATATTTGGTAAAAACCATGAAAAAATCTTCTTGTCAAAAACTACTGGTCAGATTTCAAATAATTTTACAGGAATGTTCTTTGGGTGTCAAACTTGTAAAATGGCAATAAAACAAAGGTCAATGCATAGAAGCGCAAAAAACTCTGTTGAAAGTTAAAAGCAATGTTTCTAACTATTCTTCAAATAGGTGGTTATCTCAGGTGAGCGGTTTAAGGGCCAGTATGGCCCTCTTGTTATTTAATCGAATCATCATTATGTAGGAGAGTTTAGTTGTTCTTTGTCAAAGATGCTTTTGTCATGGATTTGAAGTTTTCAGATTGTGTTGTTTAAGAAAATTGTAGACCAGGTATTGATTTTGTTGTCGACATCACACAGCAGACATAATAGAATTGCGAAAAGCACTAATTATGTTATCAATAAAATAACGAGTTATGTCCTTTCCATACTGTTTATTACACCAATTTCACACAAAGTGTCTTTCAAATGTTGTTTATAAATGGACGATTCTTATCTCTGGTTTTTATTTGATATAATCTTTTATCTCTTTAGGCTGATATGTGTTCAAGTTTGGTACAATTGAAACAATGTTTGATTTGATTTCTTTTTACCTTTATTTGATGGTATCACAACTCTTAATTTAATGAAATCAATGTTGAATTTCAACACATCATTTTATACCCATTTCATTGAATGTATTTTGATGATGGTAAAGGATGAACAACTTCATTTAAGATATTACCCCTGCCAATGTCATGTTTTGGAAAAGCTCTTCTCAAAGTTTTTCAAGGTGTTTTGCCTATAGCATAATAAAATTGAATGGATTGTAAATGAAGTCAAAGAAGCTGCAATAGATATTGCAACCAATATCTTCTGATGCTGTTGGTTTTAAGAGGGCAATTTATTACTCCTTGATATTTTGAATCCTGGGTCATGGAGGAAACTTTTAAATCTATCTGCCAAATAGGACTCGGTCAAGCTGGGTAGAACTAGCAGCAATTTATATTGTAACTATACTTATCAAAAAGCAATCTTACTGGTGCCAGATCTTGGGTTGATACAACATGAATCTTTTTCACAATGAAATCTTCAACACCAATTTATGATTGATTGTGACACTTTAGCGGTAATTGTGTTTTTTTATATGAAGATTACTCAACTTGAATTAAACCCAATGCAAAAATAATGAGATAACTAACAAGTGATGGACTGACATGCGCTTTTTATACGCGTCGCATGAAAGCGTTTATAGCGATCGTACAGACCCTTTCTTTACCTTAGAATCCTTCTTTACCTATAGGGGCTTAATCACCGCTGAGAGAAAGCAAGTAGTTCCAACTTCTATGTTGATTGTAATCTGTCTATAACTGCGTGAATTCTTATCGAATTAAATCGTCATTTTTTTAAAATAACTCTTTCTTCCTTGGTTTGTTTTGGATGCGTCTGTGATGTGCAGGATGATGATAAAAGGTAATGCAAACAATCTGTGTTAACTTCCAAACATCTTAGAACTTCTAGTAGAAGGTATCTAGCGGAACCGGATTACAGTCGAAACGGCCTGATGTTAAAATGTCTCACTTTCAAAACGGCCCGGAATAAGTCAAAACGGCAAAATTATCGGTTCAAAGTGTTAAAACAGTATAAACCTTTATTTGGGCTGTTTTGACTGATTGAAAAATCAACAATTGGGCCGTTTTGACCATTCCAGGGCCGTTCTCATCGATCTCCGGGCCGTTTTGACATGGGGCCGTTTTGACATGTTCCCACAGCACCCGTATCTAGGCCGTGGGATTTCCCCCATCTTTTAAGGAATCCCAAGTATTTTTTTACTCAGACTACAGGACAAAGTCCCTATTTTTAATCATTTGCAAACTTCTATCAACAATAGGCCTTGTGCCAAAAACGGCATGGAAACATTCATGAAGTAAAACTGGTAGTTATCAGCGATTTTATTTTGTTTCATAAACCCATGACCCAATTTCAGTAATAGGTTTCCGATTCGTTTGTTTGGTTACCAGAGGGTTGGGAACCAGTACGCTTAGTGAAGTGAAAATACAGCTCCCGATTCTTTGCAGTAATATTGTTATGAAATAAAAAAAGACATTAATTATCACGTTTAAGCCGTTACTTTTAATTTGAAAGTTGATATTATAATTGAACAGGACGGTTCATACTAAACAAAAAATCAGTCTTTTTTAAGCGTCGCGTATGCGCGACTGCTTATAGTCATCGATCTGAATCGTTCTTTGTCCTTCGGGGGCTGATCACTCAGATAAAACTAATCCTACGCGAATTTCGGCGGGAAAAATCAAGTAGTTCTCCGCGAATTTTGGCGGGAGAATACTCCCGCGCTCGCGCATGTATACCAAAGAACCACTTTCCACGTTGAACCGCAGAGACGAATTCAAACGTTTGTTTATTCTTTTTAGGTATTCTCGATGGAATGGGATACAAATATTTGATTCTAACATTGGGTACTTTGTCAGGAAAAATCATATGATCCATGGTTTGATCGCTTGAAGATTAAGTTCGAACGTTCCATGTTTATATAATTGCTGTGGACTTATTTTGCCTTCAATACACACTCACTTTATATATACTCTTGCCAGGGCCTAACACACTCGGTTTACATAATATATACTCCTGTCGGGGCCTTTTTGCAGGGAATTAACGTTGTAATAAGTAATTGCGAGCAATTCACACTGTCTGGAGTTATCTTGGAGTATATTGTTTTTATTTCTGGAGAACATACTAGAGTCGATACAACTATTTGGTCCTAGAGTTGAGATACGGTTTCATGTCTGGAAAATTACATGATCGCTTCCAAACGTTCAATGTTTACATCCAGAGACATGTTGTTTTATCTATTCACTTGCCGGGGCGTTTAGTGTTTGCGCATGCTGAGCGGCATTGTTCAAGATTTTGAATTTCCGGCTATCTTGTGCTAAGTTATGCTTGAAAAAGTTTGACTTCGTGTACAGTGGATTCACTAACCTTTCCGATTTGTTCATCTTTTGAAAATGAAGGGAGATACTGTTTTGAGTTGCATGGCAATATTATGTGAAGAAATGGGGATTAATGTTAATCAGTGGATGTTGAGGATAGGATGTTTTTGTTTACGACTGCAAGCCGGTAAACTTGATGGAGATGAGGACACAGACTGTAAACCAAATTTTATCTTAGTGCTATTTATGGTCTGTCATGCTTACAGAAACCTCTTACTTATTATGTTACTTTTGATGATATGTGGTGATGTCGAAACGAATCCTGGGCCAGAAAGTCAGATTAACAAAATGTTGAATGAATTTCCTATTTAGGGAAACATCCACCAGGGTAATGAGATGTTTAGTGTGTTGTCAAGAGGTAAGCAGTGTGTACCATACTTTTACACATCCATTTGATAAGTTTTCTTGGAGGAATTATGATTTGGATCAAGTTTTGATTGCAGGAGATGATTTGTATATTGATATAAGAAAATATAACAACAACTCAGTTGAGTTTCTTGAAGTACATGACTTGCCTCCCTACATTTGTTTGTCTAGTGAGTATTTTGTATGCAAAGTAAAGAAAACGTACAGTGGTGCAATGAACCCGAATTACACAGACAATTACCCCCTTGTTAAACTTGAGATGGCTATAGGAGTTGGATTGCCTGCCAATCAAGAAGAATTTCAGTACAGCGTATTTATATGTAAGGGAAATGCATAAGCAATTTGTTATCATTTGGATTTTTTTTCATTTTTGATTCACATGCAAGAGATGGGGATGGACGTAAAGAGTTGAATTATGTTCTTGAAATCTTTACCAACTTTTATCAGATTGTCAACATCGATGAAAATTTAGTCAGTATTTCAGGACTTCATGGGTCTCTTGTTATGTCTCATCGTACAAAAACTTAATACTGTAGTTAATTTCTTACTTATTTTTTATTACGTTTTTCATAGAATACATTTAAAAGCATTTGCACATTGTTTATATTTACAGTTGTTCTTTCTTTAATAAATAAGATATACAACAGAGTTGTATGGTTTATCTGCATTTTATCTTCTAGATATTTTTTAAATTCAAACACACAAACAGTCCTTCAGACTAAGGAATACAATTCCACTGCGACGCAGTCTGGCCTTTCAGGCCTTTGATTTCATTATAAGAAAGAAAAAGAAATATTGCCTGATGTGACCATGAAGTGAGCATGTGCATTTTACAATGGCAAAATGAAAAAGAAGATCTATTATCACCTTTTACCCAATGTATTTGGAAAATATCTCTATTGTTTCTAATCCTGGAAGAAACACTGAATGTAGGTTTTGTTGAGTAGATATAAAAATCACCCAGATTAGAATGTATAATGTTTACTTTGTTGTTGAGATCATGTTTTAGACTTACATCTCTGATCCTTTTTGATCTTCTCTTTTCTTGTGTTCCGGTTCCTGTTCGTAACACCCGGGCATGCCTTTGATATGGCATTTAACTTAATATATATTATTTAATGCACTTTTAAAACTTTTCTATGATCTGACTGAAGCTGTATTGGTGCTGCAGTTTTTCTTAAATAACTTGTGACTGTGGCCCCTTGTAGATTGGTATCTTAACTAAAAATGCTTGTTTTCATCTACAATATCTATTTTGTTGATAACTGGAATAAGACTTTTTCATTTGATTAGAGCATAAGGTTTGAGTACCATATGAGTACTGGGACATGTCTTTTTTTTACTTCTATTTTGATTTCTGCTATTCAACAGAAATGTCTTGGTTTGTCTTCAAAAATCCCTTAGATTTCTTTCAAATCCATTCATACACACAAACCTCTTAGACCATACTGCGACGCAGTTCAGGCCATTCTGGCCTTTGATTATGTGAGCAGTGACTACTCCTGGATAGTCTTTAAGTATGAAGCACTCAATACTTTTCTTCTGCACCAAGTCATATTTTATGGAGCTTACTTTGTATATCTTTCGAATGTCCTTTTTTGTAAATCTAACTTGTGAAAATTTTCTAGCTGTCTGTCTCATGCAAATTTTCCCAACATCAAATAATCGAATTTACTCTAAAATTCTACTGAGCTTGGAACTATTTATCTTCAGTCAATCGTGGATAATTGCATTAAATTGTTCTGGATTAATCAAGCATGAACATTTGATGTTTTCTGAGAGTATAAAATCAATACAAAGAGCAAATCAAATGATCATGTCTTGCCTCAAGACAAAAGTGCCGCTAGTTCAAGTCTGACACAAGTTTAATCCCTCTGCTTAATACAGATGGGAATATGTTCATGGTCGTTGGATAGGTATTACAGTTAGTATATTTTTGAAATGCAACTCATGGGTGTAAGAAATGACTAGAAGGTGGTATAGAATGAACAATGTTTTTGTATTTTTTAAATAAAATGTGTACCTTTACCATTTGCCAATTTCATCCTTTTAGAAACTATTCCCAAATATTATCAAATGGTTTTGCCTATTGCATAATTAAGTTTATGAACTTTATAAAGTCAGAAAAGTTGTAATAGATCTATTGAAATATCTTTGTTTTTGGTTTTAACAGGGCATAAACAATATATTGTTGTTATTGTGAAACCTAGCTCATGGAGGCTAATTCTAAAATCAACTTCCAATCAGAACTCAGTCAACCTGGGTAGAACTATCCTGTCAACCTGGGTAGATCTATCAGCAGTCTATCCAATCAGAACTCTGTCAACCTGGGTAGATCTATCCTGTCAACCTGGGTAGAACTATCCTGTCAACCTGGGTAGAACTATCCTGTCAACCTGGGTAGATCTATCCTGTCAACCTTGGTAGATCTATCCCGTCAACCTGGGTAGAATTATCCTGTCAACCTTGGTAGATCTATCCTGTCAACCTGGGTAGATCTATCCTGTCAACCTGGGTAGAACTATCCTGTCAACCTTGGTAGATCTATCCTGTCAACCTTGGTAGAACTATCCTGTCAACCTGGTTAGATCTATCAGCAGTCTATCCAATCAGAACTCTGTCAACCTGGGTAGATCTATCCTGTCAACCTGGGTAGAACTATCCTGTCAACCTGGGTAGAACTATCTTGTCAACCTTGGTAGATCTATCAGCAGTCTATCCAATCAGAACTCTGTCAATCTGGGTAGATCTATCCTGTCAACCTGGGTAGAACTATCCTGTCAACCTGGGTAGAACTATCCTGTCAACCTGGGAAGATCTATCCTGTCAACCTGGGTTGAACTATCCTGTCAACCTTGCTAGATCTATCCTGTCAACCTGGGTAGATCTATCCTGTCAACCTGGGTAGATCTATCCTGTCAACCTGGGTAGAACTATCCTGTCAACCTGGGTAGAACTATTCTGTCAACCTTGGTAGAACTATCCTGTCAACCTTGGAAGATCTATCCTGTCAATCTGGGTAGAACTATCCTGTCAACCTGGGTAGATCTATCAGCAGTCAATACTGAGCGTATTCTCTCCTGAACATACATATTTACTTGTGTCAGGACTTGCACCACACAGGGAGAGAGAAGTGGCATTTTGACATGCAAATGACATAAAAAAAATCCTGAAAGCTTTGGTATTTTATTTTGGTTAAGGCGTCACCAAGATGTGATGACACAAATATAGAGCATTCTCTATGGATGGAAGCTTGTTGCTTAGGCACCATGCCTTGTGTCATACAAAATAACAAAAAGTAACAAGGAAAGCACTAACCATGGTTATACTATTGACAAATCTCCAAAGCAACTCAATAATTATATGGCACTTTGTAGAGTAAATTCATTGGCAACTAGACACCTTATACAGCAGGTATTCGCTACCAAATGAAGTTTGTAAACATGTCCGTTAGGAATATTTGCTTATATGTCTCAGGGAAAATATTGAGGAGTTTCCCAAAACTCGTAACGTGTTCAGGATATAGGGAAAGGCTTACATGTCCATTTGATTAAACTCATTTAAAATTGTTCAAATAATTTTGTTTCATCAGTAAGTCAGCTTCAAGACCTTATTGATAATGCAAAATTATATTACTTAAAAGGGAATAGCTCATTGTTTGTGTTCTGTAAGTATCAAATATTCATAATGCGATTTTAACAATCGTCAGCACTAAAGACGAGACCATCCTCAATTATCCCTTTTTAGCTCATCTGAGCACAAACTTCACAGGAATGTCCATTGGGTGATGCTCTTCAAAAGTTGTTCAAAGAAATTGATTCCATGCAGAACTTTGGTTGCCGTGGCATGATAAAGAGGGAATTTCTGCAATTTTTAAAAAATCTTCTTGTATGAAACCACTGGTCAGATTTCAGAATTATTTCACAGAAAATTTCTTTAGGGACCTCTTCTTAAAAGTTGTTAAAAGAATTTTTATATCTTGAAAAACGTGGCCACCATGGTGCGTTGAACTTTGAACGTGTTTTTGTTATCACGATATACATGCACGATATACGTGTATGGTAAAATTTATAACCTTAACAAACATTTTTTTTCCCCAAACATTTGTGCCAATTTCAATGACATATCATGGGAAGCATCCCTTGTTGGAGGGGAGAAAGATTTGTCAAAAAGAATTTAGTCATGTGACCAAAATGGTTGCCATAGCCATATTTGGTAAAAAATATTCTTGTCATAAACCACCGGTCAGATTTCAAAATAATTTCACAGGAATACTCTTTGGGGGCCCTTCTATATAGATTGTTAGTTTTTTTTTAGAAATCCCAAAAATCATGGCCGCCAGGGTGCGATGAACTTTGAATGTGTTTTTGTTTTCACTAAATACATGAACGGTAAAATTTATAACTTAACAACCATCTTTTTTTTCCAAACCCCTGAACCTATTTCAATGAGATATCATGTGAAGCATCCCTAGTTGGAGGGAATAAAGATTTGTCAAAAAAAAAGATAAGTCGTCATTCTTTTGACCAAAATGGCTGCCATGCCCATATTAGGTAAAAACCTTAAAAAAAATCTTCTTGTCAAAAATCACTGGTCAGATTTCGAAATGATTTCACAGGAATGTTCTTCCTTGGCCCTTTTATAAAGATTGATAAAAAAAAAATAGATATCTTGAAAAACATGTCCACCAGTGTGAGTTGAACTTTGTAAGTGTTTTTGTTTCCACTATATACATGTATGGTAAAATTTATAACTTAACAACCATCTTTTTTCCCAAACCTCTGGGCCTATTTCAATGAAATATCATGTGAAGCATCCCTACTTTAAGGGAATAAAGATGTGTCAAAAAGAAATTTAGTCATGTGTTTTTAGCTCACCTGAGCACAAAGTGCTCAAGGTGAGCTTTTGTGATAGCACAATGTCCGTCGTGCGCTGTCAACAATTTCTTTAAACATCTTCTCCTCTTAGCCCATTGAGCCAATCTTAACCAAACTTCACAGGAATGTTCGTTGGGTGATGTTCTACCAAAGTTGTTCAAAGAAATTAATTCCATGCAAAACTTTGGTTGCCGTGTCATGAAAAAGGGGGAATTTCTGCAATTTTTAAAAAATCTTCTTGTCTGAAACCACTGGTCAGAATTCAAAATAATTTCACAGGAATGTTCTTTGGGGGCCTCTTTTTAAAAGTTGTTCAAAGAATTTTGATATCTCGAGAAACATGGCCACCATGCTGCGTTGAACTTTGAACATGTTTTTGTTTTCACTATATACAGTGGACCCGCGTTAGTCCGAACGTCATTTATCCGGATTATTCAACATCCGAACAGAATTTCTAGGGAACGGTCCTTACCTTCATTAATCGGAACCGGACAAAAGAAATCGGGAACCAACAGTCACTTTTCATAGTATATATGCGTATGGCTAGTCCGGAAACCATTATAATCGTTTATTTTGAGGTTTCAGTTGCGATGAAGGGATCGGTCTACTGTTTTAAATGGCATTCTTACTTTTTGCAAACTGGCATGTATGCTTGACCATAACATGTCATCTAGTGTAGTGTACTGGAAGGTGTTGATTGTTT
The DNA here is from genome assembly GCA_947846245.1 of Cerastoderma edule. Classification (NCBI taxonomy): domain Eukaryota; kingdom Metazoa; phylum Mollusca; class Bivalvia; order Cardiida; family Cardiidae; genus Cerastoderma; species Cerastoderma edule. The sequence goes on along the minus strand of OX401405.1, from coordinate 39,037,422 downwards.
GTTAATAGGTCATTCTGTCAGTTGATTGGTCCTACATAATTGTAATTACGGTCGCACGTAGATATTTCAGTTTCTAAAAGGTGTTGATTGGCTGCTCAGACAGCGATCAGGAGACAATGTCTGGCAATCATTTTCAATTATTACTCAATCGATATGCTCCTTCAGAGCTATCTTAAGGAAATTAAACTTCTCGAAAGAAATCGCTTCAAATTGTCATTTTTTTTAAAATCCTTTTTAACCAAATAAACACTTTATATTTTCCTTCAAAAGAAAAAAAATAAGAATTGTATGTTTCTAACTTCATAGTAATTATCATGATACACCGACACCGTGTAAAGGTAAACATTTCGCCACTAACTACATTTCGCTGTAACTCGCATATTCTTTATTCCGGAAAATTCGTTAATACGAACATTTCTCCTAGGAACGAAAGTGTTCGGATAAACGAGGGTCGACTGTACATGAATGCTAAAATTTATAACTTAACAAACATCTTTTTTTCCAAACCTCTGGGCCAATTTCATGCCCATATTTGGTAAAAATCTTACAAAAATCTTCTTGTCACAAACCACCGGTCAGCTTTCAAAATAATTTCACAGGAATGTTCTTTGTGGGCCTTCTTTTAAAAGTTGTTTAAAGAATTTTGATATCTCGAAAAACATGGCTGCCAGGGTGCGTTGAACATTGAACGCGTTTTTGTTTCACATGTATGGTAAAATTCATAACTTAACAACCATCTCTTTTTCCTTAATCTCAGGGCCAATTTCAATGAGATATCATATGAAGTATATTTAGTTGGAGGGAATAAATTTGTCCAAAAAAACGTTTGACCAGAATGGTTGCCATGCCCATATTTGGAAAAAAACAATAAAAGAATCTTCTTGTCAAAAACCACTTGTCAGATTTCAAAATGATTTCACAGGAATGTTTTTTTGGTGGCCCTTCTATAAAGCTTGTTAAAAGAAATTAGATATCTCCAAAAACATGGCCGCCAGGGTGCGTTAAAGTTTGAATGTTTTGTTTTTTTTCACTATATACATGTATGGTAAAATTTATAACTTAATTAATAAACATAATTCATAAAAAAATTCATTAATTTTTATATCTCAAAAAACATGGCCACCATGGTGTGTTGAAATTTGAACCTGTTTGCATTTCCACTATATACTTGTATGGTAGAATTTTTAACAAAATACATCAATATCAATTTGGATGTCCAAATTTGCCAAAATGATTACCACAAAATGGCAACAATAGATCATACTGGACTAAAGTGCGGGCTGATTTTCGTACATACAATCTGTTAAAGTAAAATATTCAGTTTCCGCATTGTAAGAATTATGTACCATTTAATGTCCCACATCAAGCATACAGTGTCCAACTTGTAAAATGTGATTAAAAAAGGTCAATGCATAGAACCACAAGAAACTCTGTGTAAAAGTTAAAAGCATTGTTTCTAACTATTCTTCAAATAAGTGGTAATCTCAGGTGAGCGGTTCTAGGGCCATCATGGCCCTCTTTTTGTTTTCACTATATACATGTTTGATAAATTTTAAAACTTAAAAAACATGTTTTCTTCCCAAACCTCTCGGCCAATTTCTATTGGATGTCATGCTAAGCATCCCTAGTTGGAAGGGAGAATGATTTGTCAAAACACAATCATTCATGAGACCAACATGGCTGGCATGTCCATATTTGGTAAAAACTTTAAAAAAATTCTTGTCGGAAAACACTGATCGGATTTCCGAATAGTTCTGCAGGAATTATCTTTTGGGGCCTATTTTCAAAGCTTGTTCAAAGAATTTTCATATCTCAAAAACCATGGCCACCAGGTTGCGTTGAATTTTGAACCTGTTTGCATTTCCACTTTTTACATGTATGGTAGAATTTTTAACAAAATACATCAATATCAATTTGGATGTCCAAATATGCCAAAATGACAACCACAAAATGGGAACAATAGATCATACTAGACAAAAGTACAGGCTGATCTTCGTTCATACACAATCTGTAAAAGTAAAATAGTTAGTTTCTGCATTGTAAGAATTATGTACCATTTTAATGTCCCACATGAAGCATACAGTGTCAAACTTGTAAGATGGGAATAAAAAAAAGGTCAATGCATAAAAGCACAAGAAATTCCGTGTAAAGTTAAAAAGCAATGTTTCTAACTTTTCTTTAAATATGTTGTAATCTCAGGTGAGCGGTTCTAGGGCCATCATGGCCCTCTTGTTTTGAAAAACCATAATCGCGTTTTGAAATTAGTTAATGGGTGAATTCAGCATAACTTCTTTTTCAATGTGCTCACATTGAGTAATGCATTAGGGCACGGAATTGTAGTAGTTTTGTGATCTTTGAATCTTTATTACATTCAGGAACCATACAGAATTGTTTGCAAATGTTTTAATAAAAAATCAAATTTATAGACAAACACAGCCTTTGATGGCCATATGTTAACTGAATTCACCTAAAAAATGAAATAGAATTATCATGTTTGTCCCGCCATTTCATGTTTTGGAATCAGAGATGCAAGTATGGCAATCAAATATTCATTTCATCATAGTTGTACATGCTTTGAAAAATCCAACAAAATTCTACAAAAAAAAAGCATACTTCTAGAAATGTTTTGGAAATGCAATGCAAAAGGATATTCCATTGTACATTTGTGAAGAGCGAGAAATTATGCATGGTTGAGTTTCGGTTTATGCATAAAGAAAAAGTGAGCAGATCAAACAAGTTTTTACATGTAAACCAAAGTGCACAATTACTTTTGTTTATTACAACAGCACTTACAAAACTAAATGTTGAAAATGTCATACCTTACACAGAAACTCATTCACATTTTACAAATCACTTTGGAAAAGTACAAAAATATTTCCTTCATTATTTTTATAGATGTGTTATGAGTTGACCATAGTTCAATTCATCCTAGGTACAAGTTTTCCAGTGACCACTAAATTTACGATTGTACGCTTTGTATCTGGAGCATCGATCTTGACTTCTTGTACTTCAAGCTTGCTTAAAATCAGAGGATGAAAATGGAGAGAGGAAGCTGTTTCTGAAGGCTAACTTGCTGCTTTATTCAGAAATCATCTTTACTAAATGAAGCATGAAATTCATTTCCCCATCAGCCTATGTGGAGAGAGCTTTAGTATGCCCAACTGACAAGCTGGCAGTAGTATGAAAATTTTAAGCAGGGTGTATGACTTATTCACATAACATCGTATTGGTCAATTGAAATGAGATTGTTTGAGTCTTACTTTTCTGGCACTTATCCGTGATCCAGGTCTACATATAGGTTGCATAAAGAAAGGTTGAACTATTCTTTAATGAATTTGTACTTGATGCCTAGTTCCTGATTACTTTCTAACTTAACAATTTATAACATTGTCCACAGGCTATAAGTTTGCTTGGATATCATTATAAACTTGATATTTGACAAATGCTTATTTACTTGTATTGCGCAGAAAGCATTAATATAGCAAAACTAATATTTTCCTTGCACAAAATTTGATGTTTTGTTTTAGAAATTTGAATGTATTCCTTATGTATGTAGTGTTATTTGTTATATTGAAGCAATTGAAGTCATTTACATGCAATATTGACTGATTATGGCAACATTGAAAAGCTTATGATTTTATATTAATGAAGAAATGTACATTGTACTTCCTTTTAGGGGTGGTAACAAGTAACGGTCAATCAGTTCACTGTTCAGTGTTAAACAAAGCAAATTTGTCGGGATGGTCTTTGGCAAGGCACTTTTGTAGATTCCAGGAAGCTGTTATATAGCTAAAAAGTGTTTACACAATGTCAAACCTCACACCTGTTAAATCACCATTCATTACAAGTGTGACCATTATGGTAGATTGGATCATAATTGACTAACCCTCTTTCATAGGGAATAAAGTCATCACAATCTGATGAGCTGGATTAAAAATGAATACTTGAATACCTTATTCTAACATTCTTTACTTCTTGCCACCTATCGTTTGTTTCATCATAAAGTTTAGCTTTATGGTTTTGAATAAATTGTCTGTCTTTTTTTTTTTTTTTTTTTTTTTTAATAACTTGTTCCATAATTAAGCAATTAAAGAGAAATTCAATATACCAGAGAGAGAAGCATTATGTAAATAATGCAGGATCTTTTTGAGAGAGTATCTGCTTTCAAACCACTTAACAGCTTTGTCTACAAAATTATTGACTGTGTTTTGGCCATTTGGAATAAAGTTAATCCTGAAATTGTTTTATTTCGATTTTACATTGAATGGTTTTTGAAAGAATTTGGTTTGAAATTTGATAATCCAATAAAATGACAACAATAATATTTATTTAGTCTAAGTGCAGAAAATGAATTGGCAGAGTAATTTCTTTCATGGGCTACTACTTATGTTGATAAAATTGTTCTGTTGAAAAACATGGCTGCTAAGCTGGCGGCCTGTTTAATTGTTATGTATAAAAATCTAATAGATGTAAGGATAGTACCTTGTCAAAATAAAAACACATTCATAGCTGTTTATTCTAACAATATCAGTGAAGTAATGCTTGAATCCATTGTAAAACAGAGGGAGACTTGTCACTAAAATGAAAATTGCGCTTTCGATCATGAAAGGAAAGGTATATTGAGTTATTGTTTATGTGCTTGAATTAGGGTGAATTGTCTTCAATAAACATGTACCAGTTTCATTAAAATGATTGTCCACTAATTCAGGAACCAACAATTTTACTGTGGATGTAGATGATGCAGAATATAATACCTTCTTTGATTATGTAGTAAATCTGAGTAAGTTGATCCCTTTATATCATGTTTTCCATTTTTGTTATTCTCAAGAATAAGTACAGACATCTCACCGTATAAGCGTCCCATGTCTGTTCATTTTGCTTTTCATATTTTTATACTTGTCATTTTGAAGAATAAGAATAGCTTTTATACATACATATGTTGGCATCAATTTTGATCTGGTGTCTACATAATGGATGTGGGAAATGGATTGAAACTTCCAACACTTGTTTCCCTTTATGAAGCTCAAGTGTGCAAATCCCAGTTTTCTATGTGGCCTATGTGCAGAATGACACCCTTGCTTGACAAGTTTTTGCTTTAATCTTCATACTGGTCGAACATCCACACAATTGTTCCCTCTGGATCTTAGAATCATGTTCTGTAACTTTAAATCTCCTTTTTCCATCATTAAACCTTGATTTGACTTACAAAGTGTACATAAAGATTTGATCCCATTTTTGTCTAGAATGATTTGTTTTTAACAATTAAATGTAATCCAATTCTTTATTCTGCAAAAACTGGAGCATAGAAATGCCTTTAAGCCATATCTGAACTAGAATATTCACTCTATTTTTAACCCTTTTATATACACACCTGTTATCATAACCAAACCTTTAGAAGTTTGAATGGCCAATATTTTGTAGTAAAACAGTTCACAATTCAGATTATGAATAGTATTGCCATTTAAATGTGCTCCATGCAGATTTGATTTGGTCGATATTCAAATAAGACAGTCTTAATTGTGAATGAAAGTGAGATCAGTATCCCCAATGCTTGACTTTAAGTTGAGGTGCATTTGCAATGGGTTATTGCATAAGTTAGTTAACCTTTTCACTACCAGACCTTGTTACTGTCTTGTATACGAAGGGAAAATGTGGAAAATAATGGGAAAAAGACAGAATTTAATGAAACTTGATAAACACTTAAATAAACTCAATATATTGGTAACCAAACATGAAAACAGTGAATTTGATTGAAAAATCTTGTGTTTTTTTTCTCAAAGTATGGTTAAGTTTGACAATATCTGAGGTTAAATGCCATTTGGGCTGGTTCAGCCTCCAATTCTTCTTCACTTGCGCTATCATCATCATTTTGACTGATTCTATCGGCCATATCAGCAATTTCATTCTCTAAATCAGATAAATCCGTGTCATCGTCACCACTGGTATCATAAAGCGAGTCATCAGTGTCTAGATTTGTCTGTGCAGCTTGTGGCCATCTCTCAGAATTCATGTTTTTACCTTAATTGATTAGCAGAAATTTACCCCTGCACCGCTTGTAATAGAGGCTCAAAAGAAGTCACTGATTCATAAAAATCAATATCAAGTTTCACAGAACTCTATATACCAACCTTCTATACTCTAACGTGTACCTAGTGCTTCTATACAATCATATTACACTGTTTATTAACGGCGGTGGTATATGGTATATAAAGGTAGTGAAAAGGTTAATACTTTCTTAGTTTATTCTGGAAGCATGATTTTTTGAAAAAGGCCCTGAGAATCCAATATGCAATGATGCAATGCTAATGGAATTTTGGGGAATATGATTTCAGGTGTTAGTCAAATTATTTTTTTTTTATTAAAAACTTGCTAATTATGGACACATTAAAGGCACAGAATGTAAAACCAGATGCATTGTTAAACATTTTCATTCTTTAGTTTACAAAAATATTTGAATTGCAGATAATGATTCAATGACAGCTGATACAAAAGTGCCTACATTTGAATTCCCTGAATACCATGATCAATCTTCTCGTAAGTAAACTCAAAGACAAGCAGCTAAAACTGTATTCATTTTGATGTTATAATTATTTTTACAAAATAAAAGATTTAGGAAAAAAACAAAGAACAAAATTTGTTTCCTGATTAACATGCATTGAACAAAACTGTAGGACTTGGTTCCTTTGTTCAACCATTTTATTTTTACTTTTATATAGTATAATCTGTCCCCTGTTATGAACTGCTCAGATTTGTTAAAAATGATCTTATAACAAGTAACCATAGTTGGGGTACCATATTGTAGGGTCAATTTATTTATTAGACAATTGAATATCAGAACCATTTTGTTATTCAAAGTTTTCCAATTTATGTTGAAAGCAAATACTGCAATGTTGTTACTGTTCTTTAATGGGGCTTCATGTAACAAAATAGGTGTTTGCAACACAAAGGCTCATTTAATGATTTTAACTCTTAGTCAGCGATAAAAAGAAAACTTGAAGACTGTTGAGACAGTTACTGTTGTTTTAAAATGTCCAATGGTTCTTTAAAATAAAACTGACACGAGTATTTCCATAGTAAATAGAATAGTATGATTAAGTTATGTCATCTTCATATTTGATGCTTGCACCAAGGGAAGCATTAATGCTTGCTGCTTTATCCATCTAATAGTCAGGACTTTAACTAAACTTCTTACATATTAGACAACAATAAGAAAATCTGGATTGGATCAGATCTCTTAATCTTAATTATTCCATTCAATTGCCCTTTTCTTTATTTCATTTTTGTACTCATGTCTATATCATTACTCTGCAATAACTTCAATAGATCTAAAGTCAAGTTTCTCTTTGGAGTTCAACAGGTAAAAATTAGCCATATTACAGTTTGTCATTTAACCCTAATTGAAAAGTTTGAAGTAATAATGAACATGCTGCTTCTATAATCCTGCAACACTATGACGAAGGCTAATGTGACATAGAATGAATGAATGAATGAATGAATGGTGTTTTAAGGCGCATCGACAGCTAAGGTCATTAAGCGCGCATTATGATGATGTGGATATAATGTGACATAGAGCAAGGTGAAGAAGGGATCATATTAATAAACAACTATATTTTTCCTAGACATGACTTATACTTAACCTTAATATGACCAATACTTAAACAGAATATGACCAATTTTTTACCAGAATATGACTTATTACTCTACCTGAATATGACCTTAACATTACCTGAATATGAACAACACTTAAACAGAATATGACTTATTACTTTACCTGAATAAGACCTTAACATTACCTGAATATGAACAACACTTAAACAGAATATGACAAATGCTTTACCAGAATATGACTTATTACTCTACCTGAATATGACCTATACATTACCTGAATATGAACAACACTTAAACAGAATATGACAAATGCTTTACCAGAATATGACTTATTACTCTACCTGAATATGACCTATACATTACCTGAATATGAACAACACTTAAACAGAATATGAAGTATTACTTTACCTGAATAAGACCTTAACATTACCTGAATATGAACAACACTTAAACAGAATATGACAAATGCTTTATCAGAATATGACTTATTACTCTACCTGAATATGACCTTAACATTACCTGAATATGAACAACACTTAAACAGAATATGACTTATTACTTTACCTGAATAAGACCTTAACATTACCTTAATATGAACAACACTTCAACAGTCTATGACAAATGCTTAACCAGAATATGACTTATTACTTTACATGAATATAACCAATACATTACCTGAATATGACTTATACTTTACCTGAATATGTCTTCTACTAAACATGAAAATAACCAAATCTTTACCAGAATATGACCATTACTTTTCCTGAAAATGTCTTAAATCTTACATGAATATGAACAATACTTCACATGGAATTGACTTTTACTTTACCTGAATATGACTTTATACTTTACCTGAATTTGACTTAATACTTAACCTGATTATGACTTATTTCTTTACCTGATTATGACCAAAATTTTACCTGAATATCACCCAATATTTTTCCTGAATTTGACCAATACTTTACCTGATTTTGACATGATAAAAGAAGCAAACCTGCAAGAGGATATAGACCAGTTAGTCAGAGAGATTAAAATTGAAAAATTGATATTCGATGTGTCCGACCAAAATTTTACTGTTGAATGTAACTTCCTTTTCACTGTTCATAGGCAGTTAACAAAAAAAGTGTAATTCAAAATTGAATTTTTTTTATTTTTTTATTGTTGGATTTTGATGGGAGGGGAATTGATTTGTCTAAATATGATTGTTTCATCAGATGATATGATATGTCTTATATGGAGTTTCTAAGACTGATAATTGGTTCTGAAAAAATTAATATCAAATTTTAAATAATTCATCACCTTCTTTCCATAGCTATGATTTTTTTATCAAACAGGGAATCAATTTCTAATTTAGTTTTCTAATCTACAATGTAAAATTTTATGTTCAGGAAGAAACTTAACAAATTTATATGCATTATTCTTTGAAGTTCTCCTAAATCTTTTATTTTGGTATGTGTAAATAAGGGATGGGAATGAATAGTGTAGTCACTTTTCAAATATTCAGGGAACTGCTATAGGTTACTCTTTATTGTCAGCAGAAGAAGTGAAATAATTCCAAATATGTGATGGGGCCAAGGTGACATATAAATGGGGACAGACACCCGATTAATACATGCTTGACTTATTGTTATTATTATGTACATCAAGACGATTTCTGTCGCAATATTTGATTGGCCCTCATGCGCTGCAGTCATGATTATGAATAATTTCTGATAGAGCATAACTAATTATTGTTTAAGTCCGCAACAATCAAGTATTGTGATTGGTTGAACTTAATAATTGTCAATTAGTTTGATTGACGGACTTTCAAAGAATATCTAGAAGTTGCTGATCTTAAGATGTAAAATCCTAACTGCTCGAAATGACACTTTTCGCAGTAAGTGGTAAATCACATTGCAAATGTGTCAATCATTTAAATGTGGTTTATGGGGAAGCATCCGTTATCAAAACAAGTCATTTGTGTACATGTTGACAGGTGTTGGATAGTTGACCAGGTAAAAGGATGCAGAGAAATGAAACAAAACATTGTTTTAATAGTTTAAACTGCACAAAAACAGTAGTATTGGGTCAATTGATGCTCGGAGAAGATCCTTGCAGAAAAAATTCCCTTCAACCAATTTTGCCAGTGCGGACAAAAAGTTCCTTCGTCGATTTTGCAGTGTGGAAAAAATCCCTTCATCGATTTACTAGTGCGATAAAAAAGCCCCTTCCAAATAATTATGATACTTAAAGCGGTAAGAATCCCCTTCCAAATAAAAATTATGTTTATTATTTAAATATATGCAACAACTTAGACAATATAGAATGTATGCGCATTATAAATTTCTTTTTCAACCGTCCATAAATCCCCTTAATTGGAGACAAACTGCTGTATGAAAATGTAAGAGCACTGTAAGAGAAATATATTGTACATGACTCAACAAGCAGGAGATCAATAAAAAGGAACTTCCTATAGAGGTGATTAATAAATGAAAAATTATATCAATGGATTAGGAATGTTCTGCATTGAAAGAAGTATTCATTTATAGATCTCTTTCAAGAATCTAATATTTAAAAACTTGCCCTAAGTGTGAATATCTTACATACAGTGTATATACATTATATCACCTAGAAGCTGCACATGTCACTCACAGTCTCTTCAATTGGCACCTACACACACTGGAGACGGATGTTGTAAAGACATGTTTTTAATGATTATGATTTGTTTGTCAATAGTGCAGAAATTTATATGATAGTCATTATTGTTATTTGGAAGGGGCTGGCAATGGCAAAATTGATGGAAGGGGCTGGCAATGGCAAAATGAAGGGGCTGGCAATGGCAAAATTGATGGAAGGGGCTTTTTTCCGTGCAGCTTTTTTCTGGGAATCGGTCAATTAAATCTAATTGTACAATAGTTGTTTACTATTCGAATATTGAGACCTAAAACTGAATATGTGATTATTCGCTCCCATCCCTAGTCTAAGTTTATTTTATTTAGGAGGCACAATTGGCACTTTTTGTTGGTGTTTGAATGGGCCCCTTGGTCCAAATGTCATTATTGTGATGTTATAGCCTGAACGAGAGGGCCAATTGTTAATGATACATGTATATCTGTTGTTGTACAAATGTCATGCTCATCATTATTGATAAACTGTACGAATAATATAAGCCAGACAGTGGGATTGGTGCACTGACTGCTGCAATACAAGTGTGATTGTGTACTGTGTCAGTAGTTGTGTTCTGTCCCTCAGGTAACTGTTCTAGAACTTGTGTAAGTAAGTTGACGGTTAAAGTTCTTACAAGTAGTTGGATGCCTCGTTTCCCATTAATTGACCAATGGTGGTGTATTTGTTGGGTATATTATGTTAAACTAAAAGGGATCATTTTCCAAACACTTATATCTTCAAGATGAAAGTGATACCTTAGTTTTGAGTAACAATATATCATTTAGATATTACCAAGTGGAATTGCTTACTTTTCCAAAAGTAATTCTTCAGTAATTTGTAAACAATCGTTTCAAAAGTTAAAGTTTCCTATTTTTTTTTTCTGTCTTGAATTATTAGTGACTCAGGAAAAAAATTAAATGAATTTTTAAGGTTCCTTGAGGTGGAGCAATTGATTAAATAGGACCATTATGCTGTTGCAGTCATACAAGTTTAGTTTTCTATTCATCTCGTTCTTATGAATCAATTTGATTTCATGGTATTATTGCAGAAGTGTGGGTCAACAAATAATTTGCTTCTTTAAATCTTAACTAACTTGACTATTTAAAGAAAAAGAAGAACTATACTACTCACTTGCTGTGTCTCAGGAGCTACTCACGGGAATTGATAGAAACTCCATGCATATTCTCTGGGTCCCTTACCAAGTACAATAATTCTGGATTGAATTTTACCAAATATTTCCCCTTTTTGTATTTAAAAATCTTGATTAAAGTTTTACAATTCCAAGTGCTATCAATTACGCTTTGAAGTTAAATGGATTGAATTTTCACAGTATGAACTTTGGTCATTGTCTCAGGCTACCTACCACATACTATAACCATGACTTTAAGTTTGGTATTTTTGCATGGGAATTGGTGTCTAACTACAGAAGGGAACAATTGGAATCAAACTTGACACATGTTCCCTGGATTCTTGTGTTAGATAACTGAGCAAATGCAGGTATTTTGATTGTAGTTAAGGCAAGTAATAAATGTTTTTGAACTTAATCTTGGTTTAAGTTTTGTGAGTGACTTTATATCTTGGATTATCATTTGCCTTATATCCCTCTTGAAAGATTTGTCCCGTGTCCTGCCTTTTGGACTTTTTATGATAGTTGACAATGTCCTCAATTATTTAACTACATGTGAATTCTCTTAATCTATACATATCTAGAAAAACTAAACTTTTTTACCCTATCAGTTACTTATGGCTCAGCAATCTTGTTTTGGAATCATCAGTTGAGTTGAATATCAGAAGATAAGTCTGTCATAGTGTTAGGAACATGTATGTTCACAATTTCTTCATATTACAGTTTCTAGACTTACCATTCATTGGTGGACAAGGAGTTATTTTTGCGACATAGCCATTTTCTAATATATTCTCTTTTTCATTTCAGCTGGACCACTTATTACATACGCACCAAAAGATACCAAAGTTTCTGAATCCTCCATCGTTAGTTTTTTCTGCAAGGCATCAGGAAACCCCCCACCAGAATTCCGATGGGAACGGGATGGTAAAGTGTTGAACTCCCAGCGTAAACGTTACAACATTATCCAAATGCCACATGGAAGTGTTTTAAGAATTGAACCCGTCAACAAGAAGAAAGACGAGGCAGTCTTTACATGTGTTGCAAAAAATGAATATGGGGAAAAACGTGCGAATGCAACATTGCATGTTTATCCTATGAACAGTAAGTAATGTTATTCTCTCTTTCTTGATTATAAAACATATAACAATTTGACTATTGAAGCTTTACTAGAGTTGAATCCCTTGTTAGATTTTCTCCTTCATCCATTATGTTTGTTCAGAGAATAAATCAAACGCTACTCATGTTGTTTTTCTCTTTGAACTCTAGGTCTCATGATTTTTATTGATGTGTTGAACATTGTTATTGTCTGTCCAAATTGATTTTGTTTTCAATCCCATACCAAAAGTATATCCTTTAGACAGTCAATTTCAAATTAATAGAACCAAATTTATACCTTTTTTAAGAACAAAATTAATGTCAACTAGAACCAAAAGCATAATCCCTTGTAAACTATATTACTCAGCTAGACCCAAAACTCTTCCATTTAAAACAAGATATTTCAACCAGAACCATTTTTCATCTTAACTTCATTTAGAATGAAGGAAATCACCCATTCAAACCTGCAACTACAATGTAGTATGTAGGAATTGCATGTCCACATTGCAAGGGGCTTTTCTTCTATGCTTTTCGGGGTGGTATTCACAACCACTAGTTTATCAACCTTCCGAAGTTATTTGATCATATTTTCACCTCACAGCATTAATTAATGAATGCATTGTGCTATTTCTTTTACCTTGCCACACTTTAATTAATTTGGTAATGAATCTTCCATCCTGATAGCATAATTGTGTCCCGTGAATTTTGAAAACTGCAACATGTATTCTCCAAAACTTCCCCATTGTGATGATGTCGAGTCAGGTTAGCCACAGTAAGTTTAACCTCTAGATGTCACCAAACATGGTACCCGGCCCATGATGAGTTTTATCGTGACATTGCTGGGAAATTTTAACCAGATAAGACCTCATGTGAGGACTATTTTACCCAATAAACACTCTATAAGCCAAACAAAAATACATGATAAACAGACTTTTATAAATGCTCAGAAATTACATAAATCTATGTTTTGGGTTGTTGTTTTTTTACCAAATTATGTCATAGTGTTAAAGAAAACTGAAATGGAGTTAGTGTGTAGAAGTTATTAACACTTGTAATTGGTGTTGTCAGAATAGAATATTTAATTCTATACAGCAAAAAGAATTTTAAGTAACATGTACATTTTGGAATGTTGGCCTGTGATCACCATAGCATAATATGTGTGTTTTATCATGCAGACAAGCAAGTTTCCAAGACATATTTGTCAACAATTATTTTTGTTCTTAAGAGTGTATGCTACAAACAAGACTGCAATGCTGCTATAATAAGGCACAAGGATCCAGCTTACAGTTATACACCAAAAATGCTCGCAAAACGAAAGCAGATTGCTTATCTGTTTACACACTTGAATAATCAAAGTTTGTCTCACATTGATCATTTAAATCATTGATTTACTTGTAAATGTTTATGGACAAACTGTATTCTTTCATATTAATATGAAGAATTTTAATTTCTGTTGCAAAATTTCAATGTAACATAGTTAAGATATATGTTTGAGCTATATAGGAAGGAAATAACTTGCTTACAATTTATGCTTTGCCACAGCAATAGTGGCAATGTCAAGGCAGTAATAAATTGAATGTGCATATGGAAACAGCCATGGGAGACAGTTGCAATAATGTTTATTGTTCATGTGGCAGGGACTGATGGAAATTTGTAAAAGCATGACTGGAGTACTGTGAATGTCCCAAGACTGTGATATATTACTGTGTAACTAAACTGTGATATATAGTTGTATGTGGTAATTTGGTTGTTAAAGTTGCTTTATGTTACTTGCAATAGAAGAACAGTTATCATGCAATGTTCTGTCCACCTTTACATGCATCCTCTTATTACCTCATCAGTACTGCACAAACCCAACTTACTCCTATTGCATTCATATTGACTTGATTGAAAGACCGGAAGAAACACTGGAAATGAGATGTGTGTGTGTGTAGGTGGGGGGCCCATAGATTACATATCTGCATTTCTATTGTCTTAAGCCAAGGCTATTTCTTATGCTTGGGGACTCCCTTTAGGATTTGGTGTTCTCTTTGCCTTGGGAAAAAATAGACTCAAATCAAAGTACTAGGAGTTGGACTTCATAGTTTGTATTTGGCATCCCCCTAGCTGGTATTCACCATTGTTGTTTAACCCACTACATAAATCTCTCCAGCATTTGAGTGTGCAACGATTGGATGTTGTTCTGAATAAGCTTTAAGGGAGAAAGGTCCCCAGTGTCACAGGTTAAATTCTGTCTGGTAAGGCTATGCAGTTGATTTTAATCTATGATTTCATTCTGTGTATATTATGATGTTGTCAATATAATAGAAGCAACACTATTAACAATACAACAAACAAGAAAACTTCCACGAAAGACTGTTATTACTTTCTTGAGTTGATTTCCTTAGAATATCTTATCATGGCTCAAAAAACATTTTATGACCCTTGTAGTTTCTTCTCTTGAAAACATAAACAAGTCCTTGTCTAAAACAATTACAAATGGAACGTTATTCATGATTTTTTTTTTCAAAACAAACTAAATGCATTGCTGTTTTGGTTTCCTGCTTATTTGTCATAATTTCGATTAATTAATGGATACATGTGTGCCCTTATTTATCTCAGGGAAAATTTTGAAAACCATATATTCTTTAAACATTGTATTAGAAATTGTCATAAATGCATTAGAGGTAGATAAGTACTAAGAAAAGGCGCTTATGCTGATTACACTTTTCTATGGGTAAATGTTTCTGGATATAGTTTAGGTCATAATGGAGTGCACACTTAACATTGTTAAGAACTTGACCCTTTCAACTCTGATTGCTAGTTCTTGTTATTGATTTGGTGTAATGAAAGGATCGAGGTCTTTCTATGGCTGGGTAAACAGTAAAGCAGTCAGTGGTATTTAGAAGCATACTATTATCATCCCTCTGAGATTTAGTTGTCACAAGAAATGTCTGCTCTAGAATCTTTGTAGAAACTTATTCATTATGCCCTTTAAGGGCATTAGCCAACCCCAAAAGTTCAAAGAAAAACATGCTATTTGAAATGAAAGAAATACTCCAGGATGATAAAGAACAAAGCATTTCTTTAAATTATTGTTCTTGGAAAAGAAGTATGAGTAGATATAAGGTACTCAATCTATATCTAAAATACAACCTATTTCAAATGGCTATACCGGCTTTCACCTAAACTTATGTTGTCTTTGACTTTCACTTGATGACCTTCTTTCCACTGTTCAGTGTGATAATTGTTAGATTTCATAAACTTTAATTTGAATACTTTGACCATTAAACAAAGTGAAGTAAGCAAAGTGTTATTTTCAACATACCAGAACTTTCTCATTATTTCAAAACAATGGTTATTATTATTTCAGCAGTGTAATCGCACTGTATTTCTTGAAATAACAACATAGCTGGTTGTAAGGGCCATAATCATTACTACAGAGAGCCACTGTATTTTGTAGCTGTTGTTTCCCTTGTTCTATAGGGATGTTTATTTTGCAAATGAACTCATTTGAAGTGTGAAGGTTTTGTAGCTCATGGTAAAATTTATATATGACCTGTGCCTCAAGTAAAGAAAAATACTGTTTTTGTGTTTGTGATGTTTGTTTATCCCTCCCTGAATGATACTGCATGCAAATGTGACATCTCTATGAGAGAGCCAGTCTTAATGGTCCTCTAAAAAACATCATCTTAGACACAGATCGAACAGGGATGAAGCACTCAACAAAATCTTAATATATGTGACATATAACCCTAGCTTAAACTGTGTTGATCAATGATGATAGCTCTCTGAAATAATTTCAACCAGGAACAGCTCAATATGACTTCTTTATTCACCCAATATACAGTTGAAAAATCCTGATTTTATGAAGCTCATGATGTAATGTTATCATGATATGTTTACAAATGAGTTGGTTCTTCCAAATAAAATGATGTAAATAAGAGATTATTTTATTTCAAACCTTGCTATAGACTTGGTAACTTGATCTAGTTATATAATGTGTGGGGAAAGTTTGAATCTACTGCAGAGCTGGGTCAGGTATTTACGACCACTTAGGCAAAAACTGTTGCAGTTTGGTAATGCACTAGCCTTGAGTAAGATGGTCTTTACACTTAACCAAAAACTGTTGCAGTTCGGTAATGTACTAGCCTAGAGTAAAATGGTCTTTACACTTAAGCAAAAACTGTTGCAGATCGGTAATGTACTAGCCTAGAGTAAAATGGTCTTTACACTTAACCAAAAACTGTTGCAGTTCGGTAATGTACTAGCCTTGAGTAAAATGGTCTTTACACTTAAGCAAAAACTGTTGAAGTTGGGTAATGCACTAGCCTTGAGTAAGATGGTCTTTACACTTAACCAAAAACTGTTGCAGTTCGGTAATGTACTAGCCTTGAGTAAAATGGTCTTTACACTTAAGCAAAAACTGTTGAAGTTGGGTAATGCACTAGCCTTGAGTAAAATGGTCTTTACACTTAAGCAAAAACTGTTGCAGATCGGTAATGCACTAGCCTTGAGTAAAATGGTCTTTACACCTAAGCAAAAACTGTTGAAGTTGGGTAATGCACTAGCCTTGAGTAAAATGGTCTTTACACTTAACCAAAAACTGTTGCAGTTCTGTAATGCACTAGCCTTGAGTAAAATGGTCTTTACACTTAAGCAAAAACTGTTGCAGTTCGGTAATGCACTAGCCTAGAGCCTAGTCTTTACCATTAAACAGTTTCAAATATGCTCTTTTACTTGTACCTTTACTTGTACCTTTGTACGACAGCTATATGTATATACTGCAGGAGATTTGGTGATGAAGATTGAAAAGGGTATTAAGTGCATTACAGAACATGTTGGCATTTCAAAACATGGACGCTTGGTATTTCTGAACATTGATAAGATTTTTAAAAAAAAAAACAACATCATAACACATAGAATGAACTAAATTTTAATTTCGTCATTGAAAAATCATCATTTTAATGTCTCCTTTTCATCAATATATTAATGACACATTGATTTGAGACACCAAAAATACAGTGTTAATAAACATGTAAGAAATCAACTTTTCAAAACGGATGACTTTGTTCAACCATGCATTGCTTTTGGATCATATTATTTTTAGCTCACCTGAGCTCTGCTCAGGTTGAGCTTTTAGGATACTTGAATGTCTGTCGTCTGTTGTGTGTGCGTGCGTGCGTCGTCAACAATTTCAGCGTTTACACTCTAGAAGCCACATTTTTGGCCCATTCTTCCTGATACTTGCTCAGGATGTTTACCTTGATATCTCGATCGAGTTCGATCATGGGTGGGGTGGGGTCAAAAAGTAGGTCACTAGGTCAAATCTTAGTAAAAATCTTGTTTACACTCTAGAAGCCACATTTTTGGCCCATTCTTCTCTGATACTTGTTCACTTGTATGTTTACCTTGATGATATCTCGATCGAGTTCGATCATGGGTGGGGTGGGGTCAAAAAGTAGGTCACTAGGTCAAATCTTAGTAAAATCTTGTTTACACTCTAGAAGCCACATTTTCTGCCTAGTCTTGATCAAACTTGCTCAGGATAATAACCTTGATGATATCTCAATAGAGTTTGATCATGGTTGGTGCGGGGTCAAAAAGTAGGTCACTAGGTCAAATCTTTGAAAAATCTTGTTTACACTCTAGAAGTCACATTTTCTGACCAATCTTGATAAAACTTGCTCAGACTGTTAACCTTGATGGTATCTTGATCGAGTTTGAACATGGGTAGTGTGCGGTCAAAAAGTAGGTCACTAGGTCAAATCTTAGAAAAATCTTGTTTACATTCTAGAAGCCACATTTTCTGCCCAATCTTGATAGAACTTGCTCAGAATGTTAACCTTGATGATATCTCTATCTCGATAGAGTTTGATCATGGGTGGTGCGGGGTCAAAAAGTAGGTCACTAGGTCAAATCTTTGAAAAGTCTTGTTTACACTCTAGAAGTCACATTTTCTGCCCAATCTTGATAAAACTTGCTCAGACTGTTAACCTTGATGGTATCTTGATTAAGTTTGATCATGGGTAGTGTGGGGTCAAAAAGTAGGTCACTAGGTCAAATCTTAGAAAAATCTTGTTTACACTCTGGGAGCCACACTTAAGGCCCATTCTTTATCAAACTTACTCAGGATGATAACCATGACGATATCTCGATCGAGTGTGATCATGGGTGGGCTGGGGTAAAAAGTAGGTCACTTGGTCAAATCTTAGAAAATCTTGTTCACACTCTAGAAGCCACATTTTCGACCCAATCTTGATCAAACTTGCTTAGAATGATAACCTTGATGATATTTCAATAGAGTTTGATCATGTGTGGTGTGGGGTCAAAAAGTAGGTCACTAGAGAAATATTACCTTGATGATATCTTGACCGAATTTGATCATGGGTGGGGTAGGGTAAAAAAGTTCACTGGGTCCACTCTTTGAAAATCTGGTTTACACATTAGAAGCCACATGTCAGGATGTTTACCTTGATGATATATTGATCAACTTCGATCATGGTTAGGTGGAGTCAAAAAGTAGGTCAGTTCTGCTTCAAAATGGCATATTATGTTTTCTTGATGATATGTGGGTCGAATTAGATCATAGAAGATGGGATGGGTTTAGAAAAATGGTCACTATGTCACATCATAAATTACTATTGTTTACAATATTATGGTAAAAAATTCGACCTAATCTGTCTGGAACTCGCTTTCTCTTACCCTTCAAAGTTTCTTAGAATATTTGCGTAAGTTTGATAAATCTTGTTTACATTCTAAAGGCAACACTGTTTGTACAATGTATATCGATGAGGTCTACAGCTTAATTTTTTAAGACATCCAGAGTGCTGATCAAACTTGTTCAAAATTTTAACCTTGATAACATCTTGATTAACTTTGATCATGGGTGGAATGGAATCAAAAAGTAGTTCACAAAGTCAAATCTTAGAAAACACCCGTTTACACTCTGAAATCTACATTTTCAGCCCAATTTGATCAAACTTGCTCAAAATGATCAACCTGTTATATCTCAACCAAGTCAGTTTATGAATAACTTGGGGTCAAAAGTAGATCACTGTCAAATTTAGACAAATCTTGTCCATTACTCATGTGTAACATTGTTGTAACCAACACTTTACAAGTGTCAGGTGAGCGATCCAGGACCCTCAGGGTCCTCTTATTTTAATAGTAATGGCTTTAAAAGGGGAAATTGTCAATAATTTTATCTTGAACACACATAATAATTCTTTCTCAGCCTTCTTTTGTCTTCTCTCTTTCATAATATTCTCCATTTCTAACTTCTTCTTTATTTCGTCTTTCAGTGCCTTCTGACAAACTTGCTCTTCTTTCCTCATTTTCTTTTCCGGTTGTTCTTGTTCTTTTTTCCCTTCTTTTCAAGAAGCAATTTTCTGTATGTGATGCCTGTGATTGCTTTTGGCAATGGTTATGTTTTTTTCTTAGTGCTCTTTGTTAGTGGAATTTCTTGGTACTTAAGATATTTTGAAAACAGTGTTTTGTGCAATGAAACACTGGAGGCAGAAGCTTGTTCACTTAAAACAGAAGCTTGTTCACTTGAGGCGGAAGCTTGTTCACTTGAGGCAGAAGCTTGTTCACTTGGGGCAGAAGCTTCTTCACATGAGGCGGAAGCTTGTTCACTTGGGGCAGAAGCTTGTACACTTGAGGCAGAAGCTTGTACACTGGATGTTGGAGCTTGTTCACTTGAGGAAGAAGCTTGTTCACTGGACGTTGAAGTTTGTTCACTTGAGGAAGAAGCTTGTTCACTTGGGGCAGAAGCTTGTTCACTGGACGTTGGAGTTTGTTCACTTGAGGAAGAAGCTTGTTCACTGGATGTTGGAGCTTGTTCCCTTGAGGCAGGAGCTTGTACATCTACACTGGAGGCAGAAGCTTGATCATGCATAGTCATGCTAGAGTCAGAAGCTTGCAACCTAGATGTAGAAGCAGACTGGGCATTTTCAGCTAAGGAATGCTGAGTTTTTGTTGCACCATTCAGGCAAATAGTGTCAGATATGTCATGTGAAGCTTCTTCAGAAGCGGTGTCGCATCTGCTAACAGTGCTTGTAGCAGTGCGTGCATTTGCCTTGTTGGATGGCAAAAAGAGACAACTTGGTTCAAGCTTCACTAATTGTGTTACTCACTCTCTGGACAGAAGGGAAACAGACTGACTTCCATGAAGCCTTTTATTGCAATCTCAACTGTTGTGCTTTTTTCCCCATGGCCACTTATAGACCTGGGCAAATGCACGCTTATTGACAAACTGGCCAATGTTTTCCAACTGGAAAACTCTCACAGCTTCTTTCCATTTTTGCAAAAAGGCTAAGGTTGAGAGGCTGCATGACATGTGACCTATGTTCTAGTAGGCAGTACAGTTCTATGCCATTAGCAACGCAAATGTTGGACGCTTCTAGTGACATGTGGGTCGAGTGGCCGTCAAAAAACAAAATGACCGGTTTTTT
Organism: Cerastoderma edule; assembly: GCA_947846245.1. Classification (NCBI taxonomy): domain Eukaryota; kingdom Metazoa; phylum Mollusca; class Bivalvia; order Cardiida; family Cardiidae; genus Cerastoderma; species Cerastoderma edule. Next base: position 39,016,512 of record OX401405.1, on the reverse strand, counting down.
TCACACATCTTGACTTAATTGCTGGAATAAAACAGGGGAGGAGCAAGTAGCAAAAGAGCTTGGCATCCATCCAGCCAGAATATCTTCTTCCCATATGGGCTTCTAGAAACCCTTCTAGAGGTTCGTAGTTGAACCTTTGGCGACATTTAACAGCTCCTTACGTGTCCGGCCATATCTGATCTTGGCCATATGCATGGCCCAATCAGCAATATATTGCTCCTCCTAATTGTTCAAGGTACACCTGGGCCCTACTCTATCAGTTGAGTACTTGCCATGGACCTGAAAATACATTTTAATGCATATTCAAAATCGCTGTTACAACCAATTTTCCTAAATGATAAGTTTGATTTTGTAGTCTGTGCATTATCCAGACACTGCTAAATACAAGATAGATCTATTAAAACACAAACAATCGTTATGTAGATAACAACACATACACTTTAATTTTAAAAACCAGAAATATGGACTGTGTGACATAGTGCTTTTAAACAGGAACAACCAAGTGGTCATGCTTACCGCATCATGGAGTGTGGTTTTTGGAATGCAAAAAACTTTGGCAGCTTTGTTCAATGATATCTCGTTGTCTTGCACCAGCTTTGCAGCTTCTTCTAGTAATGCTTGATCATAGAGTCTTCATTTCTTACCAATCATTTGACTCGTATTAGTCTTTAAATAGGAATAGGAAACACCCATTATAGATCAAGATCTTGAAATTTCTCGCATAAAAACAGACTTGATTCAAGACATTCCTTGTGTCTTAACATAGCTATCTCAGCACAACATTAATCAAAACCTGTTGGATGTTTAATACTTTAAGATGTTATCTATAATTATTGATTTTTGAGTTAGAATATACACAATCTTGCCTCAAACAGGTTTGGTCGGTAAATGCCGCACATGTACATTTTACTGAGCCTATTTGCGACTACCTCCAGCTTTCATTTACACTCATGATCAGACCATTTGGAGCCATACAAATTGAAAATCGCACATGTTTTATTTGCTTATGAACGTCTAAAACAGAGTACAATACAGTTGGGAAGTATGTAAAAACCCTAGCTGTAAATGTGAAATTATTAAATTATTTGCTTATTTTATTACCTTGAGCTTGGCTTCTTTTCAAAATCTGGTTTAAAGGCTCATAAAAGGAGATTAATGCTATATCAAACTATATCATTTGGTAAACTTAAGGTCAAATTCAAATAATTATCACCATAAAACACCATCAGCACAACTTAAACATGATAGTTAACCAGAAATAACCCAGATTAGCCAGTTTAATGATTCAGATTGTGTGATTCTTCAACTTGATACGCTATTTTTTTAACCGATCAATCAGAATTAGTTATTTTGAATATGTAAACAAACAGGTTGTTGATAAACATGATTGAATTGGAGACAACTCTATTTCAAGCACAAAATAACATATGTTAATGAAGTCTTTTTAGTAGGGTCTCAATGCATTTGCAAATTAATTCTCATGACTTTTATGAACATAATAAAAGAACTCCATATATTTTTTCAGTAATTTATTTGTACTCATCTCCTTTTATGTGCCTTTAAATGACCGTCACGCTACATGTGGGCTGCCTGTTTGTACAAAATGGCGGTACAAAGAGATATGATGTCATATTGTGAGGTCACTTGTTGCAACAGTTTTAATCTAATCTTCACCAAATTCCCTCAGGGTTAACCTAGTTGCAAACCTAGCTTGGTCTAGTTTGTTCATAGCATGGGGAGGGGTAAAAAAGAATGTCACAAGGTCAAATGTTTATTGACTTTAAGTGCCATTCTAGATAAATCTTGGTACCTCTCTAACCGCTACAGTATGTTTCCCAATCTACCCCAAAGATGCTTTAAATCTATGTGTTTGAGATATAACAGCCAAGTTCAATCATGAATGGGTAGATTAAATGAGAGTCACCAGGTCAATTTATAATTGATTTTTGTTTCAATTCTATCTGCTACCTGCAGCTACCATCATCACCAAAGATGCTTAGAATATTTGACTGGGAGAAAAAAGTAATTGACTAGGGCATATCTTAGTCAAATCTTGTTACTACTTAAGCTGCACCATATTGACACAATTGTTATCAAAGTCGATCATATGTTTCCTTGAAGATGTATAGGACACATTTATTCAGGGTTTTTTTATCTTACATGTTCTTTATTACCCAAATTTACATTCCTGCTCATGATCCATATACCCTATTTTGAAAGGGAATTAAATTTGCATTAACTATCCTCATTGGTTCTTAACAATTCCCATCTTAAATGTGTGCATGGCTTATTTGGAATAAAAATCAGGTGAGCAATATAAGAAAAACATGGTCTTCTTGTATATACATTAATTACTGAATTGATACTCACTTTTAAAGGTTTTAATTTTATCCAGAATATTAGAAATGCATAACTGGCAGAGGAGAATTTGCATCCTCTCATCATGTGTAATGTATAGAGAAATTATTATGTAAAAACATGAGAAAGTGGCATAAATCAAGTAGTTTGCTAGGACTGTTTGAAGCTGGACAATAATCAATTTGAGTTGAAATATAAGCATGCTCATCATAGATGGGTTTACGGCATTTTTACATCTTGCATGAAATTTCAGGAGACACAAACCCTGATTGGATCCATAAGTTTGAAGGTAACCCTTGTGTTTTACTCATTACCCCAACCCATCTTACCACCTAACTTGTAAACCTACATAGCATTATTTAATCCCGATGGTAATGATTTATGTATTAGTTTGCTTGACTGCTTCACAGCACTTCTTAGATGTCTCTGGTAAGCTTAAAATGTGTCCTTCATTATCTGATACTAACTACCATAAAGCACCTTTACATTTACCTTTATGCAGTTATATTCTTTTTTATTTTAAAGGACACTGTAAGGATATATGCATTTATATATAAATTTATCTTGTATTCATTTGTAAAACACTAAATGTACAGTGAAACCAACATCAAGTGTTTCCAGTGAAATACATCTGTTTATAATGCCATTTCATGTTAATGGTTTAGCCTCTTTGTCTTAGATGATTACTTTCTTTGAATACAGGAGTCTTAAATTTGAGAGCCCGCTTGACAAATGTTCATCCTGACACAAAGGTAATGTCAATGGGATAAATGGTTCATCATACTCTCAATTATTGTCATGTGTGTAGCTTGAATAGGACATCAAGTACAGAGGAGAAGGAAAACTATCAACATGGGTATGACTGTCAAGCTATTATATGACTGAAATGATGTTGAAAAAGGGATATCCCAAGTAGCGAATTACTATGGCAGCTAAGAGGCATTGTGTTGTTTTTGTTTTTCAAAGCATCACAAGCAACTTATATTTTGGTCTACTTTAACTGCATAAAGAAAGATCAAGATATTAGCTACTCATTAGAACTAGTTTAATCAAAGCGCTGATAGCGCTGAAGGACTAAGGTGCATTTAAAGTAAGATGATTGAGGATACATTTGAACATTTCTTTGGGCAACATCTCGAGGAAAACAGCTGCTCATTTTACCACCATTACTATAATTATTATTTCTGTGAACAGAGACTGAACGATAGTCTATTTTTCGAACATCTGGACATTTTATGATTTCCCATGAGGCAACAGTTATAATAATATAGAGCAAAACAAAGCGAGTAAATCCGCACAACATTCTTAGTTTCAAGAAGGTATTAGTCCGCACAGTGATGGCGGATGGTTAATGATTGATTTGATCAGACCGCTGTTTGTGTATCGATAAAGTACCGTCCCTCAAAAAGTGGTATGTAAATTCACTTTTAGCACCTTAGTCCAAAAACTGATTGAATCATTGCCTTATAAAGTCTGAGAGATGTTACATATCTTAAAGATCAAGTCTGTCATTGGTATCAGCATTGAAGAATTATTGTCTAGAACTCTAGCCGTTCAGTCTTTGAGGTTCTTACTTGTGAATTATAATGGTGAATAATGATGGTATTTCTTGAAACAGGTCAGAAGCAGTTTAACCTCACCTTAGGACATTTACTTTTTGATCAATGTGTTTATCTGTTTATCACAAAGTTTGTCCTCTCTTTAAGATTTAAGTTCTCACCCATTTTTACCAAACTTACCAAACTCTGTGTAACTGTTATAATAACATGCTCAAGTCCAACATCTTCCAAGATTGACCCAGGAGTTTGATAGTTATGGCCCTTGAATGATGATTGTTTGGGCCTGGCCGCTCTCTGGTTTCAAAAGTCATAAATTCTTTTCAAATTCTTGTGAAAGTCTTTGTGGCAATGGTTACGCACTCTAGTTAAAAATCCAGCAAAATTACCCTAAGAACTTTGAGTAATGGCACATGTGAGAATGATACATGGGAATTTAGAATTGTAAAATAGATCATATATTTAGGTATGTGTTAGTATAAATATATATAAAAAAAAAGAATAGGGATGAGATAATTAGCGCATAGTATTATCAATGACAAAAATCTTATTATTTATTCTCCCTTTATTGTAAAGTGCAAACCCCTAATGAATAGTTATTAGCCGTAACAAAAAGACTTTTATGCATAATAGATACTTTTTGGTTCATGCTTTTTTGTTGTTGGTGTCATGTAACGCATATACTTTTAGATAAATATGTACTGCTTTTTGTCATCCAGTATCAACTATCTACAGTATTTCCTTTCATCCCACCAGATAGTTGCCATATATATAATGATTTACACATGTCTTTATGAATCTAGTTATATGAATCATCTTGTAATAACAAGCAAACAGTTATGAATTTTATTCCATTGTTAATTGTGAGCAATTTTTATCTCAATGTGCCATGGGTGCTTCTTTGTCAAAAGTATGTCATTTTAATGGTATTTCTTCAAATTATTTTTGTTAATATTTATCATGTAAGTTTCTTTAAAAGACATTTTGTCAATTTAAATCCTTATTTAGTCTCAGCAATAAGTAAATTAAAGCAAACTATCTACCAAAAGCATTTGAAAGAAAGGTTTGTTTTGAATAAAAGAGAGATGAATGAATAAGAATAAATTGACCAATGTTTTGACTCTTGATAATATCAAAACTAAATATTAGAAAATAAACCTTAAATGATTAATTGTTCTAAATTATCTATACTCTGTCATCTACAAAGGAATTTCAAAAGACAATTTCGAAATTTTCAATATAAACCTGTTTGGTGGAGCACAAACATATGAATTGAATCCATTGAATGTGTTTGAATCCTTCTCTGAAAGGGTTTTAATCCTTCGATGGGTGGATTTGATTTTTGATTTTTCGTTTTTAATTCACATGAGCAAAGCTCGGGATGAACTATTGTGACTGCTCACAATCCATCTGTTCACATTTTTTATCCACTTTTTCTCTGACACCACTTGCCTGATCTCAACAAATCTTTGTTAGAAGTATCAGTGCGCAGGGGTTACAAATCATTATAAAAAGTTACTTGGTGGAGATATTCCCCTTGTTGCAAAGTCAACAGGGCACCAAATCTTGTAAAATCGTATCCAAAATCCAATGGATGTATTTCAAAACTTTTTTCACAGAAACGTTCTTCTATCAACTGTCTATCTAGTTCATATTCATAATGATGATATCTGGAAAAAATGGCTGCCAGGAGGTGGAGTCAGTTTTCCATTATAGAATATATAGAATCAAACTTTAACTTTGGCCTATACTTTTGTACTATTGTAGATAGGAACTTGATATTTGGCATGCATGTGTATATCATGTAGCTGCACATTTTGTGTGCTGACTGGTCAAGGTCATCCTTCAAGGTCAGAGGTCAAATGAGTTCAAAGCGGTAAGGGGAACACAGGGGTTTCACAAACACATCTTGTTTTTATGAACCTTCGACTAATGGACAAGTTTGTTCAATTTATGATCCTGGGCAAGAAATGGCCCAACCCTAGGAACTTTTCAGTTTTACATAGCCTTAAAAAAGAAAATCTTAAAAGATCCTTTTGGCAGGATCCATAAGACCTAGAGCTTTAATATTTAATTTAGTATGTAGCTGGCCCTGCCCTAGTGGCTTATCAGTTTACATAGCCTTTTATAAGAAAATCTTCTCTGGATCCATAAGACCTAGTACTTTGATATTTAGTATATAGCATCATCTTATGGTACTCTACCAAGTTTGTTCAAACCATGACCCTCCTGCCAAGAATTGCCAAGGCCTAGGCTCTTATCAGTTTTACATAGCCTTATAATAAGAAAATCTTTAAAAATCATCTTTGGATCACAAGACCTCAAGCTTTTATTTGATATGTAGCATCATCAATTGATCCTCTTCAAAGTTTAATCAAATCATGGCTCCTGGGGCTAAAATGGTCCTGCCTTAGGGGCTTATCGGTTAAACATAGCCTTATATCGAAAAATATTTAAAAATCTTCTTATCTGGCACCATAAGGCGTAGAGCTTTGATACTTTGTATGTAGCATCGCCTACTAGTCCTCTGCCAAGTTTGTTCAAATAATGACCCTGGGTTTAAAATGGCTCGCCTGAGGGTCTTATTTTACATAGCCTTATATGAGAAAGTCTCTAGCAACATCTACTGGTCCTCTACAAAGTTGTTCTTATGACCACCAGGCCTAAAATGGTCACGTCACAACCCATTGACAGGATGAGCTGGCCATTGCAATATATCTGAATTAAATATCATGTGGAGCATCCCTTGTTGGTGGGGAGAAAGTTTTGTCAAAACAAAATTAGCCATGTAACCAAGATTGCTGCCATGCCCATATTTGGTAAAAACAGTAAAAAGTCTTCTGTTCAGTAAACACTGGTGAGATTTCAAAATGATTTCACAGCAATGTTCTGTAAGGATTGTTCAAAGAATGAGAATTATCTCACAAAACGCTGTCACCAGGGTGTGTTGAACTGGCGATCATGGCCCTCTTGTTTGAAAATCCCCCACAATTTTTTGAAGGAATGGGGGGCCAATCCCAAACCTGTTTCAAATCACTGAAGAAACACTGAAAGAAGGTATTGTTGAATAGATAGAACAAATTTCACCCAGACAAGAGTTTATACCATATAGCTAATTAGAATAAGACTTTCATTTGATTAGAGCTTTGGATTCAAGTAGCAGTAGAGTACTGGGACATTGGCCCTTTTCAGGTGTACTTTGTCTTATCTTTGATTTCTGGTAAAGAAAAGAATTATTTGGTTTGTCTTCAAACATCTCTTATTTGTTTTTAAATCCATCCAAGCATACATAACTCCCCTCGAATATATAAATTGAACATAATTGCTATGCAGCTCAGGCCTTTGTTATTAAAATAGAAATTCATCTATTTAAACCAATGAAACAACCAGAATTGTAATGATGACAGAGATTTTTTTTATATGCGTCGCGCATGCACGCGCGACAAGCATATATAGCAATCAATCAGAATCTTTCTACCTCAAAATCCTCCTTTACCTATAGGGGCTTAATCACCACCGAGAGAAAGCAAGTAGTTCCAACTTCTATGGTGATTGTAATCTGTCTATAACTTTGTGAATTCTTATCAAATTAAATCGTCATTTTTTTAAATAATCCTTTCTTCCTTGGTTTGTTTTGGCTACCCATTCTTTGAAGTAATATTGTTATGAAATAAAAAAAGACATTAATGATAACATTTAAGCTGTTACTTTTAAATTTGAATTGATTCTATAATTGAACAGGACAGTTCATACTTAACAAAAAATCTGCTGTCATTTTTTCATTATTAGAAAAAAAAAAGAAATATTGCCTGATGTTTCTTTAAAAGCCGGGAAATACACCGTGTTTTTTTCGTTACCATTACTGACCGTGAAGTAAGCATGTGCATTTTAATTTTTATAATGGCTAAAGGAAAAAGAAGAGCTATTATCACCTTTTACACAATGTATGGGGCAATATCTCTATTGTTTCAAATCCTGGAAGAAACACTAGATGTAGGTATTGTTGAGTGGATGAAAAAATCATCCAGACTAAAATGAATGTTTGTCCTAACCGTTTCTTGTGTTCCGGTTCCTGTTCACAACACTTGGGCATGCCTTTGATATGGCATTTAATCCTACATATATTTGATGCACTTTTAAAACTTTTCAAACTATCGGATAAAATTCCTTCCTCTGTCAAACTGCTCCATAAATCTATGATCTCTAACTGAAGCTGTATTTATGTATATTGGTGTTGCAGTGTTTCTTAAATAACTTATGACTGTGCCCCCTGGTAGATTGGTAACTAAAATGAAAAGGCTTGTTTTCGTCTACAAGATCTATTTCGTTGATAACTGGAACGAGACTTTTTCATTGATAGAGCATTGTGTTTGAGTACCAATGGAGTACTGGGACATGTCTATTTTGATTTCTGCTATACAACAGAAATGTTTGGTTTGTCCTCAAAAATCTCGTAGCTTTCTTTCAAATCCATTCATACGCACAAACCTCTCAGACCATGTTCAGGCCATTCAGGCCTTTGATTTTAACTATAACAAGACTTCTTTATCACAATGATCTGGGAAATTTGATAAAATAAAGAATGTTAAAAATGTTACATAAAATATGTGAATAGACCCACCTTTACGCTCATCTATTTCGGTTGAAATCAAGAAAATTTATTCAGTGTAATTAATTTTAAAACTGCTGTGACATAAACTGAGGCATCAAATGTTCTACAACCCATACAATTATTGTAGATCTCATTAAGTTAACAGGCTATTTTTAAGGTTATTTGATTTGTGAATGTCAGCTGATGGGTGTGAACAATTTTTTCTGAGCTCAACTTCTATTACATTTCTCAAGGTAGTTTGATGAAACTTTTACATATTGATTGTCACCAAGTACTCTGACTCATATTGTTGGGATTTTACAATTGGGTCAAGGTCAATGTCACTGTTGCTAAGAATTGACTGAATTAGGGAAATCCTTCTGAGTGCAACTCCTACTTTATTCATCAACAGATTTTGATGAAACTTTTACCTAATGATTGTCACCAAATGTCCTGACACATACCAAACGGTATTAATGCTTGGGTCAAGCTCAAGGTCACTTTGGCTAAATATAGATTATTTTCTACCTTTCTTCATAGGGCCCTTATTTATTGACAAATGTCTTCAATATTTCGTATGTTGGTACCTCTGACTGACTTTTTCATTTTGTTACGTTCAAATGTCATCTGGGTAAAGGTCACTGTTGCTAAAAATGGATTGAAATTAGGGAGGCCTTGTGAGTACAACTCCTTCCTCATTTTTCAACCGATTTTTATGAAACTTTCACATGATGATCATCACCAATTGCCTAGAAACATATCGAATGGTATTTTTGATTGGGTCATGGTCAAGGTCAGTTTTTCTAAAAAGAGATTTTCTCTATTTTCTTTTCAAAGAGCCTTTATTTAATGGCAGATGTCTTCAATCTTTGATATAAAGGTACCTCTCATTGATCTTTTAACTCCATTGGGGCAAAAGGTCACTTTACCTAAGGTCAAGTATACTTCGGCTAAAATAGATTTGTTTCTACATAGGGCCTTTATAAAGAATTTTTTACTAGCTTTTTTCTTGTTATTTAAATTGTTTAGTGTCAGGCAGGCATAGTATTAAAGGAAACTGTTGAAAACCTGGTTCTATGACAATTTTTGTCTCTTGTTATTGAATTTTTTACTTTCAAATAGAACAGTCCTTTTTTCCGGACTAAAAATGACATTTCACAAGGTGTTTTCTTAATTGTTGCGATTCTTATTCAATAGGTTCTTATTTATCCTATCTTTTGTTTTTTAGAATCAATTGCTCACCTTTTTTCTTTACTGAAAATAGACATAACATTTCCTATTGCTACCCATAAACAAGACATGTATTTGTAGAGAGAAGTAGAAATTTCTAGTAGAATAGTTTTTGGGGTCGAGATTGATAGTGTTTAGGCACTCTTTTATTTAAGAAACGTCAAGAATCTGACGAGCATTATTTGATTAGTGTCTTGAGTATTTTATTTTGAAATCTGTTTTTTTTTACAATTTTAGCTGAAGTTGTCAGCAGGAAATGCAATGAAATAAAAATGTTATACATTTTGATAAATTAGAATGATTGGATTAACGAAGCATGTGCTTTGACTTACCCTTACCCTCAATAGTTAGGATAAGCATTTAACATTTGTTGGACCAAATAAGGACTGAGTCATAGCGATTTATTTCTAAATGATTGTTACAGAGGATCATAGCAGCCATTGTGCCATTGCATTGATGCTAAAAGGTTGAAGAATTAGTGAGCAATTCATTGTAGATTCAGATTTAAGGACTGTTGCTCCAGTTAATTCGTTTGGTTTATGAGTGTGGTGGAAACCAACAACCTTGGCTAAAAGAGTGCAAAGTTTTGTTGTGCATTTTCTTGTGAGGCCTGATTGAGATGCCAGAGAATGTCTGTTAAGCTAATACACATAGCATATTTGGTTTTTTTTTGTTTTTTTTCAGGCATTCCAACAGGTTATCCAAGAATAACAGAAAACCCCAAACTGAAATCTGTTGAAAAGGACCATTCAGCACAGTTGAATTGTGCTGCTAAGGCAGAAAACATGGACAATCCTGCAATTTATTGGCTCAAAGACATGGTACCCATTGATACTAAAGATCCTAGAATAGTTGTTCATCCAGACGGTGAGTGGTTTATTCAGTTTTTCAAGTAGTTGAATTGATTGACTATTTCAATATCTTTATTCGAATAATTTAAATATATTTACTCTTTATTCCTTCCACCTTTCTTAAATATCATGATTTTGGTCCTGTTAGTGTGAACGATTTTATTGCAATATAATTCAAAGCTGTTTAGTAACTATTGTAGATGTTCAGCCATTTCATATATTATATCAGACTGCCTGCAAACAGTAAAAGATATATAGTTGATTGTTCTATGAGATCAGCTCACTGATTCTATTTTCTCTCTACCTCAACGACATTGTGCAGTTCTTAAGTAACAATCGTCAAGGGTTGACGATTGTTGCTTAAGAACTGCACAATGTCGTTGAGGTAGAGAGAAAATAGAATCAGTGAGCTGATCTCAACCTGCAAGAGCCCAATCTCACACAATAATCAATAATTCCCTCCCATCCCTTATCAAATCCGATCATCAATATGACACTTGAGTTTATATAATGGATTTCCAAGGACATGCCAGTATACAAAAAAGGCCCTATATTGTCTTACCAAAAGGGAAACAATCAATAAAATAATCGCACTAACTTCCAGTGAGTTTGTGTCCCTTTGTTTACCTTATGGATTGGATGCCTCTGACAATAACAAATGGCAAAAGAAGCAAAACTGCTTAATGTTGACAGTAGGTTTACACAAATGAAATCAGCACATTACTTTGGCATTAGCCATTGGTCAACGTTTAACATTCTGACTCTGTATACGAATGAAGAAAATCTCTGTGAGTATGATGCCTCACATTGTACCAGAAACAGAAAAAGTCCAATTCATGCTTATCACCCACTCATATCAGTAAAGTATGATAAAGAATGTGATGGTGTTATATCAAGAATAATTGCTTTTGGAGAAAAGTTGATGCACATTTTAGAATATGAATTAAAACGGCAAAGCAAGTAATGGCACACTAAAGACTTGCCAAAACCTGTATAATTCAGATATAGCTAAAATGTTACTAATATGGTTATGATATTTGCATATTATATAAATGGTGTGCTTACTTCTAATAGGCTACTGAAAGGGGATACTGTTAACAAGGAATACTATGAAACATGACTCCGGAAAAAACTTGGTCCAGCATTGCACTACATTGCTCAGAACACATAAAAGTGCCCATCACTCATATTGCACTACAAAACATCACCAAAGAAAAGTAAAATTGTCTAGGGGCTATTGAAAGAGTACAAGTGGGAAGGTTCTTGAAAGTCCAATGTGAATGCAGGACTTCATATCTCTTCCTGACTTTAATCTGTTCTTAAATTTAAAAGAACCATTAAGATGAGTTGGATCGTTTCGATATTTGAAAGAGTGGTCTAGCAACAGGTAACCAAGGGTTGCCAATAGGACTGGGACAGGAACCGGAATACCCAGGTACGGGCCCGGTACAGGCCACTACCCAGGTAGCAAATCACTACCCTTTACCCAAGATTATTTTTACCTGGGTTTTAAATCCACATGAATGTGTGAATATGCACTCAATGATGATAGAATCAGACGGTTCTTAATCCCAAACTAGCAATTAATTATCCCCCAAACAGTTTCTCATCATGTGTACAAATATGTCACAAGCAACTTGAAGGTTGCTCATCAGCTTTTGAAACTATCAATAATTTTTGTTTCAATCATCATATCACAGTAAGTTGTAAGTGTCTGGAACCATCACTCGCAATTCTGTGTGGTACAGGTGCTTGTAGTAGCTTTGTCAAAGCAATGTAGGTTTTAATGGCTAAGGAGCATCATTGGAAGTTATATAATAATTGTGACAGATTTTTACACATTAGGTTTGGGCATAATTTAGTAATGTCTGATCCACTTGTCAGTGAGTGCCAATGATATGACCTAGTTAAACCATTGGGGTCTCCGTGGCCTAGTGGTTAGAGTACAGAACTTGAAATCACAAGGCCCCTCTCCGCGTGGGTTCAAATCCTGAGACGGATATGGACTTTCATGAGAGGCAGTCTCCCGACTGACTTACGGAATGCCAATGGTTCTACCCGCCTTGACCAGCCCTTATGGGCAGTTGAGTATTCCTCCATCATTAAGAGTCGGGCATCGCTACATAACTGAAATAATGTTGGTGTGATGTAAAACCCATATAAAAAAAAAAAGTTAAACCATTGGCAAATCCTTTTATTTGCATGGCCCACATTCTACCAAACATGTCGCTACTGAGACCAATGTGAAGAGTTTGGATTATCGCACATGGAAATCATTTCTCTAAAGTTTGAAAATACAATGAGTTCTTAGGATTTGAATCTAAGGGAGAATAATGTTGAGTTTGGGTACCTGTGGGTAACATTGTCTCGGGAACCTTGGTAGTAAGTTGTTACCCATCCCAGGTCTAGTTGCCAAATAGATGGAACACCGTAACTTGATGAAGGAGAGCTAACTGTTAAGGATTACAAAAGCATAAGTCATATTTTAGAATAGAATTACAAGTTATGATGCAGTTCTTACTCTTTTTTTGACAAACACCTTGAAAGGGACTGGGAAAAAAGCTTGTTGTCAAAAGATATTTGTATCTTAAACACTTATGAACAGCTTTTGTATCCTCCAAATTTTGATGTCAACTATCATGTCCTTCTGACTTCTTATTCATTTATTTTAACTTACAGGAATGCTTACAATTGATCGAAGTTTAGAGAGTGACTTTGGAAAATATGAATGTGTTGCTGAGAACGAAGTCGGTGTAGCCTACTCATATGCTGCTATGTTGTATGTGAAAGGTAAGAGAATATAAACCGTAGGTAAATAATCATGAGCTTTACAAACTGTGTGTCTTTGCAAACTTGATTATCTTTTTCAGTCAGCCATTCCGTCAACCCTTCTGTTAAGATATTACACAATATTGACTGGTTATCAAGCGTTTCTAACAATGTTTCATCATTTCACAGCCATATAGCTTGATGCAGTGCATTAACATTGCTCCATGTATTGTATTACTCAAATATTTAAATTACCATTGCACTATTTAAATAATCATTCCTTTATTTCGAGAAACTCATCGAGAACATTTATGATGTATGTTGTCTGTCAGTTCACAAAAAGGTGTCGAAAGCTTCATGTTTTTGACATGATTTTATTAGGTATCAAGTTATGTCTGAAATAACCTGACATGAATTTCTGGTTTAAGGAGGGAGAAACAGAGACAGACTGTTGTGTTCCTGTTGGTTTACTTAACAGCTATCTGGATATCAGAGATAGTATCATTAACAAATTGTGTTCACCATCACTGCTGATATGTTCCTCAGCCCCAGCATTTCTAAGAACATCAATTAACCATTTTATAGGGAGTTTGTATAAATGTTTCAAATTAAGATGACAATATCTCATTCAAATTTATCTCCATAAACATGGCCATTTTTCCCACTTAACTGATTTTTATAAAATGCTTTGAATCAGGCATACAAGCTGTAATTATTTTTGTATTCCCTCCTACAATTTCTGTGTGTTTTCTTAGAAGCATTCTAGTGCTAAAAGAACTGCAAAACTGGGTAAAATGAATTAAAAATTATGTAACAACATGGTAAAACATATCGAAACACCTTTTTTTTATGACAATATAATAAATTATTGATGTTTCAAAGTGCTATTCACACAAATTGTGTGCCACACAATTTGACTTCATTGTTTACATCTGAGTTATATCTAAATAGCAATGATCGCTCAGAAAAATCAAGTGGCAGTCACTTGATTAAAAAAGTCATGTGATACACTAGAAATTGCTGTCATTTATCCAACACAACAACGCAAATATACAAATTTAGGAATTTCTCAGATTTCATTGGTCCCAGACGTTTTACAAAATTTACCCCAGCGATTCTCGGCTGACAGTTTTTATAAACAAACCATATCGTCTTACCTTGTTCAAAAGCATCATATGAACATGTTATTGTATCAGCTACTCTTTAAAAGGGAATTCAAGGTATTTCTATGTTAATTGTCAACTATTAGAGAACTAACACAATTTTACTGAAATTGAGCACAAATATTACTCAGTGTTGTCATTAATTTTTGGAGTGAGAGGCCAACTTTCAGTTTGAGGAGGCCAATGAAGCATACACCCAAAAAAAGTTATTTATTTTATTTGGGCCGACCAAAAAGTCATTTGAAGTGGTCAAGTTGGCCGGCTCTTGATGACAACCCTGATTACTTCAGGATATTTTCTTTATATAAATAAATGAAGTAAAGGGGTTGAAATACAGTTATAGTGTATATCTATGTTGTAAGCAATCAAGTTTGACCATATCTATAGAGTTAAAATGTTTGATAAGATTCAAAACTAAGCCTCTGTGATCATACCTTCACCCATAGAATAACTGAATTGTTTTATCACAGAGTACTCTGGGTTTGGACTTGAACTTTATTGCTGTAAGGTGACATTACAAGACATAGAATACTTTTCACCCATACAATTATTTTGATCAGAATATTTATGCCCAGTTGTCTAACGCCACATTTTCGACTGTCCCAAATTGAAAGAGTTTGCAGACGACATTTCCAAATTGTGATGAATTGGAAAATAATCATCTGAGAGTGCAGAAAACATTGGGAAAAGGAGAAATTGCTTATTCTGAGCAATTTCTCCTTTTCCCGCAATGTTTTCTAAAGTCGTCTGCAGCAAACTGGTCAAATGTCGTTATTGTTTGGGAAAGGGTTAAGAAAATGGATGCATATACATGTATTTACTTATTCACTTAAATTATTTTATGAAGTTGATGTTTATGGCCTAAAAGGGGATATTTTCTTATTTTGGGTAATCTGTTGTCCAAGGTTAGCATTTAATGATCCTCCAGGGCATATTGCACCCTCTTTAAACACTGCATGCTGAAAAGTATTCAGGAATATAAGTCTTTTAATCAAATTAATTTAGTTTAACTTCCTTATTTTTTATTTCTGATACGTAAGAGACATAGTAGACAGTCTTTGATTTTTTAACCGTATTCTTACCCTGTAATACGTAAAAAAAAAAAATGCATTTTACATCCTCAGGAAATGCTCTAGAAACCTTTCATGCTTATAGTATTTTCTTTGATATTCAATCTCTCCAAGGCTCCCTGAGATATCAGACCTTATCAGTTGATCTGTAACATTCTGCACCTGTTTCAACCAATCTGATGTCGGTAAATTAGTACCAATAGAGATGGCCACCAGTGATATGTAGGAACTCTGTTATTTTAATCCAGCATTGTTCAAATGAATCTAAATCTCAGTTTTAGGTCCTTAAATGATGATCATGTATAATTTCTTTTGTTCTGTTGGTTTGCCATCTTTTTGTATGTTTGTAGAGCTATTTCATCATTGATAGCTAATTTTTAATGTATAGTGTACTATCTTATTATCCATATTGGCATCTTGTGGATGCATTATTATTTAAACTTTTTTGAATGGTTGAATAACGATGCAACTAGTAATGTCCTAATATTTTGGGAGGCAGAATTTTGTAAGAAAAGGAAAAAGTCAATATTTTATGACATCAGTATTTATAAAGTCTTGGATCAGCTATCATCAAGCCATTCTCAAATGGGAGTCCAAATTCGTGTTTGTGGGGTTTGTATTCTGTTACTGATGAGTTGAATGAAGGCTATTTGTTTGTCCCAGATGCATGATTGACAAATTGTTATCAATTTACCAAATAGGGCACCCACCATGGTGCAGAGCTGGACCATGTTTGTGTGGAAGTTGGAGGATTTGGGGTAGCAAAGGTTTATACCAAATACAACTAAAGGGAATTTTATAAATTGTGTGCATCAATGCATTTTAGTATAGGGTTGGGTCTTTAACTGGGCACTAAGTTGAAAGCAAAGAAAGGTCAATACTTTTTCCAGAGAGCTTCAAGATACTTGAATTATATGTAAATGATTTCCTTTTGAACATCAGTTTTAGTGTTAAGGGTAAAAGAGGAACAGCTTGATATCCTTATGGCAAGTGATAACTGTTTTATCATAGAAATAATGTATTCCTGCAACTGAAAAACTAAATCTTATTTGAAGGGTGGAGAACAGTGGGAAACGGTTGATAAATCCCACTTCTCAGCAAGCAGCATTCAATCCCAAGGTTTTTTATTAGTTTTCCAGTTTCTTGCCAAGTGGAATTGAATTCAAGCTGATATCCAAATGGCCCCCTATTTCAACCTTAACTCTGAAAACAACATCATAATATGTATTTTATCATTTTTGTCCCATCATGGAAAAGACAATTGTGGAAGAATGGTATTTGCCATGTTTCTGTTTCACATAGACAGATGGGTTTTTCTGTTTGGTCATGTAGAACAGGGATTAAAATGACTTTGAGTAGAAGTTGTTTGAAAATGTGTTTGAGTTATATCACTCCTGCCATCACCCATGTTTATATTCCTAGTATTTCTTGTCCCTGGCTGCTTTCCTACAAGGATGAATTGTCACTTTGTTTCAATTGTTCTAAAGGTTTCTATAGTTGTAAAGCAAAAAAAATCTTTGTTGAGGATTAAAGTTTGGACACCTGTTTTCTAAATAAGGCTTGCTTTTATGGACTTAATGTTGCGAAAAAGAATGGAGAAAAGCAATCTTTATAACATATTTGTATAGCAAAGGAAAATAGCAATACAAAGAGAACTTTTAAAAGGGCGAGTCTTCTTTTGATGCGACTATAATTTTTTTCCTTTAATTAACTGGGTTCAAAGGACATTCTGACAAAATTTATGAGTGAGGTTTGCTGAATTGCTCATTAAGGTATTGTAGAAGTTTATCATATGGTCTGTTCTTTTAATCATCAATAATGCGTGGACATCAATATATTTTGTGTTGAAGAATACGTTGCATTCTGTTTACTTTGAATACTTTGGATTCCTACAATATCTGTGTACCATATGATGAGGTAGGCTAAAGGAGTCAGTCACTCCTAAGGCTGTTTCTTTTTCATGTATTTTAAGGGAAGGAGATAAGGATTTTGGCAGGTATTTCAGATCTGGGTAGATGGCTTATCATATAATCACCATTTCCTTTCCTTCCATCATTGCCTTTCTGATAAACAAAAATATCTTAGCTGATACACCCTTTGTCTGTCTGGCTTATTTAGGTTATTTTTACTTCAAATCTGTATAGATTGACCTAATACTAAGTCTTGTGTAATGTTCTGTTGGAATTGATTGCATGGTTAATGGTAAGATAAATGATGCGATGTTCAAAGTTATGGAATATTGTATTCTCAACTGTGTACTTTAGGATCCTGTGCAGTTCCTTAAGTTTTTCAAGTGAAATTTGAGATAGGTTAATTGGTAGCCCAGTGGAAGAACATTGGCCTTTTGATGGGTGGGTCTTTAGATTGAATCCCACCATGACTAATTCATTCTCCTAGAGGGTTCTCCATTGCTTAGTAGTTAGAGTACAGAACTTGAAATCGCTTTATTCCTCTCTGTGTGGGTTCAAATCCCAGTGGCAGTATTTGGATTTACATGAAAAGAAGTCTCTTTGCTGATTTAGGAACTAGATGTATGGATGATTCTTTCCTTATGGGAACCTGAAGAGTTTTTTCTCCTCCTCCCTTTTTGGTCCATTTCACAATCCCTGTTGTCTCTAAGTCAGCTCTTCTCTATGAGTTACAATTTTTAGTTCTATCATAAGTTCAAATGTCCTTATACCGACTAATGGCATTCCACTGGTTTTACCCTGCCTCAGGGTCCTAATGAAATTGGTGAAATTCTCCATTTTGAATACTCACCTTGTTGTGTTGAATGAGTGACAGTATTTTTTGTGTATCACATGACTTTTCAAACCAGATGACTGCCACTCGTTTTTCGAGCGAGCATTGCTATTTAGACATAGCTTGGATATGAAGAATGACATCAAATTGTGTGGCTTACAATTTGTGAAAATAGCACTTGGAAACATCAATACAATGTAATAAAGGCATTATATTGTCATGATAATGTGGTTTTCCCTATCTTTCAACATGTCGTTTCATAATTTATAAATCATTTTACCCAGTTTTGCACGTTTTTGAGCACTAGTATGGGTTTAATATGGGTTTAAAGTGTGTTTTAATCTTTAATACTCTGTATTTTGCGAAGCATCCCGCTTTTAAGCAAATCTATTTTTAGATCACATTTCTCTTAGTACAAACATAAGTTCAACAGGGTAATGGATATTGAACATTTCAAATAAAAGTGTTGAAATAACTAAACATAACACTTTTAGTAAAATATATTCTGACATGGTATTTTCACATATCATAGAAATTGGCAATAGTCTTGAATCAATGTTATCATTGGTTTGGAAGAGGCTAAGGGAGTTGACCCGGACAGAGAATCTGGAGTGCAGTCGCAAAGGCAGTCTAGCATTAGAATGTTGAAAACAGCATTAGTCTGGCAACTGTTGCAGACGACCTGGTCCTAGATGTATTGGTTCCACCTTTCCTCTAGACCCTACCAGCAAGACCCATTCGGAATACCTCGGCCATTTCTTAAAATAACCTCGGAGGTAATGGGGAGCCATTTTTGAAAGTAGGTCACCAACGAAGGGCCAATCGTATCTACTCGGCAATCCCCGTAACAAGCCGGGGATTGCCGAAAAGAGCCGATTGACAAAATATGAAACAAAGATTTGTTGATATGATCATCTTTAATGAAAAGGGTAAAAAACCCATTCAATTGTGATATATAACCAATTTGTGTGTATTCAAATACATATTCAGTGCCTGTGTGCATTTTGCGTTATCCGCCGGAAATAAGGCGAATTACCCCAGGATTTCTGGTGTATTCATGTACTGCCTACGAGGTATATCTACCGACTTGTTACGGGGATTGCCGAGTAGATACGATTGCAGCAAGACCAAGAGGGGGATTATGGTGTTTGGGCAACACAGTCTCTCCATTGATTCACCCAGGCTAGTGTCGAGGAGAGGTCACCCCTACTATGCATTAGTGTGTAGATATAACATGGGAAGTGTCAGTGACAGGTTATAAGTCATTGCTGAATTGGCATAAAGCAAGGCGCCAGGGGTCATTTCCAATGGGAGAGGTTATTTAACTTCACTGGACAGCTACCACCAGCCTCAAGTTGAGCAGTCCTCAGCCAGTAAGGTGTTGTTCCACCACTGACCACCTGCCTCAAGTTGAGCAGTCCTCAGCCAGTTAGGTGTTGTTCCACCACTAATGACCTGCCTTAAGTTGAGCAGTCCTCAGCCAGTTAGGTGCTGTTCAACCACTGACCACCTGCCTGAAGTTGAACAGTCCTCAGCCAGTAAAGTGTTGTCCACCACTGACTAACTGCCTCAAGTTGAACAGTCCTCAGCCAGTTAGGTGTTGTTCAACCACTGACCACCTGCCTTAAGTTGAGCAGACCTCAGCCAGTTAGGTGTTGTTCAACCACTGACCACCTACCTTAAGTTGAACAGTCCCCAGCCAGTAAAGTGTTGTACCACCAATGACTAACTGCCTCAAGTTGAACAGTCCTCAGTCAGTTAGGTGTTGTTCAACCACTGACGGCCTGCCTCAAGTTGAGCAGTCCTCAGCCAGTTAGGTGTTGTTCCACCACTAACAACCTGCCTCAAGTTGAGCAGTCCTCAGACAGTTAGGTGTTGTTCCACCACTAATGATCTGCCTCAAGTTGAGCAGTCCTCAGCCAGTTAGGTGTTGTTCCACCACTAACGACCTGCCTCAAGTAGAGCAGTCCTCAGCCAGTAAGGTGTTGTTCAGCCACTGACCATCTGCCTCATTGGGTGCATGGGGCTTATAATAACTCTGACAAGTGGACAGATATTACTGCACCAAAGAATACAAAACATAGAAAAAAGACATGTGCCAGTACTCAGGCTTGGGATGCAGGAATGTCAGAACAATGAGGACAGGACTGTCATCTGATCACAAAGCCATCTCTGACTTAAGCAATTGTTTAAACTTATTTATTTTACATTGATTGAGATACAAGTTCTTACAACTTAGATTAATCACTCTCGATTCTGCTTTTGGATACATAACCAGTACTTGCGCCGAACGTGGATTAATAAAAGTTTGCAAGGACAGACAGCTATCATCAACAATGAACTGCTTCGCCCTCAGGTAGACATTGCAGCTCTACAGGAAACTAGACTGTCTAAAGCAGATACTTCACCTTTTTCTGGCAGGGCAAGAAAGAAGATGAAGATCCTGAATATGGAGTGGGGATTGCAGTCCAGAATATACTAATAGTTGCAAGTGCAACTTGGACACTCAGCCACATAGCGTATGATATCCCTTAAACTGAATACTGCCGATGATGTACTAACGCACTTACTCTGTATCTATGCCCCAAATCTCATGTCTACTGATGTTGCCAAGGATATGTTCTACATAATTTGATGACTTCATCAAAAATTGTCCACCCAAAGATGAACTGGTAGTATTAGGGGACTTCAATGCACGTGTTGGGAGCGACAGTAATGCATGGCCCAACTATTGAGGAAAGTTTGGTGTTGGTAAATGCAACGACACTGGTCAACATCTTCTTGAACTCTGCTCCTATCATGAGCTCTGCGTAACAAATACATACTTCAGCACTAAGCCTCACCACAAAGTGTCCTAGAGACATCTAAGATCAAAACATCGGCACCAACTCAACCTAGTCCTTAACAGACATAGAAGTCTTAGACAGGTTATTATCACCTGAACATTTCACAGCGCTGACTGTGACACAGACCACTCTCTTGTGTTCTGTAAGATAAAGGCCTCACGTAAGGCATTCCATGGGTTGCAACAAAAGAGCATCCCAAATATTGATGTGAACAAAACTCTAAGGATTTTGTCTGCAGTTTTTCGACAACATTCGAAGGAGATTTTAATGTGTCTGCAACACAACAATGGGAATGCTTTAAAACCACTACTCACAGCACAGCTCTTACAATTTTATGAAGAAAGAAGGGAGGTAAACAGAATGAGTAGTTTGACGCGAACTCACATGTTCTCACTCCACTGATCGAAACCAAGTGTAAGGCTTTTCAAGCACCCAAGGACAAGCCCTCACCAGAAACTCCTAACACACTTAGAAAGGCTAGAAGCTTCGTCCAAGCATCAGTCAGATCTAGTGTAAATGAGTACTTGACAAATCTGTGTCAAACTATACAGAAAGCATCTGACACTGGGAACATCAGAGGCAAGTATGGCGGCATTTAGAAAGCTGTAGGGCCAAGTTCAACGAAAACAGCTCCGCTCTTGACCAAAGCAGGGGAAGCCTTAACCAACAAAGCTACTTAGAGCTATTCTCAATGGAAAACAAAGTTAAACAGGAGACTCTTGATGCCATTGAACAACTCCCCCAAATGCATGAGTTGGACACCGCCCCCACTTTTGACGAGCTCTCCAAAGCAGTATACTGTCTAGCTTCTGGAAAGTCACCTGGAAAGGACCAGATTCCAGCTGATGTATTAAAAAGCTGCAAGTCAAGTTTGATTGAACCTCTCTTTTATCTCCTAACGCAGTGCTGAAATGAAGGTTCAGTGCTGAAATGAAGGTGCAGTGCCTCAAGAAATGAAAGATGCCAACATAGTAACATTGTACAAAAACAAAGGCGATCACAGCAATTGCTATAATTATTAAGAAATTTCTATGGAACCCCGTAGCTGTCTTATGTTCTGCATTGATGTATTAGGTAGTCCCCGTAACAATATGAGAGGTTGATTTTATAAATTGACATGTCTCCGTAAAGTTATGTTGGGTGATATTATGATCACAATGGGTACATACGGCGTCGTGACGTGACATGACTATCATGAGGGGCTCCTTTGGCGTTATGTTGGGTTGTTTTATAACAATGTATGGTCACTGTCACATACCTGAAGGTCATGGTATCATTATAATTGGTTTGTAAAGCATATTTGTATGCTGGCATTTCATTATATGGGTTAGCCTTATTACGTTGGGTTATCGTACCATTACGCGAGGTTCTTGTTTACTTATACACTGTTGACATATCATTTTATGCTGTTAATACATAGGTTTGTGCGGTTGACTCACTACGAAGTGGTTGTTGTAACATGTGGTTAGGTTGGTAAAACGTTATGTTGGGTCAACTTGTTTATTATGTTGAGGTTCATTTGATTGCTTCGGTCTTTTTTGAATAAATGAATTTACGCGGAAAATGCATTTTCTTTGCAGTGATCTCCCCTATCGGTTAAAATTATTGAATTATTGCTGTGTCCATCAGGTCCTAGCTTTTGAGAAAATTTTATTTATTGTCACGCAATTTTACAATCATTTAAAAATGATCGACTAATGGGCGTAGCAAGACCATTTACTAAGTGTACGCAATTCTTTTCGGTCATAGACTCAATGGATGCAGAATGTGCGAGTTTGCTAGGGCAATTCGTATTATGGGGGTGTTGACTGGATTTCCGGTGTAAAAAAAGTTTTGTTTAACCTCACACATCTTACTTTGACTGGTGATTGATGATTTTGATATTCGAATCACATTTTGTGACTTTTATTTTTTTTTCATTTTTCCTGGATAATGTGATCGCAATTGCGTTTCTTACGTACATGTAGCTACACGCCTGATCATTACAAGTGATAGTATCGCCACAACAATGGAATGATATCTGAACACAAGATATAGGTATGATATCCCAAAATAAAAACTTGCTAGCCTATTTTACATGGTAGACCAACAATACAGCGAATCAACCACTCCTTATGACAATACAATCCTATAGGATGACACGTCAATCACCCATTCATTATGAGTTAACCCATAATAGTGACCATATAACTGTATTTAGTGATAGAAAGACCACATACAATGGTACCCCGACCCAACATAACGTTGAGTCAACCCTACATAAAAGGACGGGCATCCAACGAAATGATATATTAACAACACACAGTTGTTAGACAAACCAACAAAATGATAAATCAACCCAATACAATGATTGGTTAACCCAACACAATGATTGGTTAACCCAACACAATAATTGGTCAACCAAACACAATGATTGGTTAACCAAACATTTTGATTGGTCAACCCAACATGATTGTTCAACCCAACATAATGATAGGTCAACCCAACGCAATGATGGGACAGTGGCATCATAACAGGATAAACCCAACATAAGACTGATATACTACTCTAACACAATGAATGACAGGACAACCAAACAGTATGTTTTGTCAATCCCACCTGATAGCATTAGAACCTAATATAACAAATTATTAACCACACATATTGAATTGACAACATAATGGTTTGTCAATTCTACATAATGCCAAGAGACCCGTTATAATGATAGCGCAACTACATACAATGCGTTTGGGCCAATTAATACGCTGATGTAGAACAGAAGACAGCTGTGGCGTTCCATAAATTTCCATACTAAGTATTGTTGGGAAGCTATTCACATGCATCGTCCAAACAGACTTCAACTTCTTGTTGATAGAATCTATCCAGAGTCTCAGTGTGGCTTTTGTTCAAACAGGTCAACAATTGATATGATCTTCTCTCTTGGTCAATTACAAGATATATACAGGGAGCAAAACAAACCACTTTACATCGCTTTCATCGACCTTACGAAAGCATTTGACCTTTTTAGCAGAGAAGGACAATTCAAAAATGCTCCCTAAGATTGGCTGTCCACCCAAACTTCTCAGCATAGTGAAATCTTTCCATGACGGTATGATGAGTAGGTCTACAGTACAATTTGACGGTGGAATATCAGATGCATTTGAGGTGAAGAGTTGTGTTTAGCAAGTCTGTGTTCTTGCTCCTCCATTATTTGGCATATTCATTTTGCTTCTCCTTAAGCATTCCTTCAGTCCATCAACAGATGGTGTTTACATACACTCAAGGTCAGATGGAAGTCTCTTAAACATCAACAGACTCTGTGCAAAAAAAGGTTAGAAGAATCCTCTTCAGAGACATGCTTTTTGCTGGCCATGCTGCTGTTGTTTCACACAATTTGCAAGGTCTCTAAGAATTAATGGATAGGTTTTCCATAACATGCAATCTATTTGGACTGACAATTAGCCTAAAGAAAACACAAGTGATGGGTCTTAAGTCTGGGAAAACAAGCATGTTACAATTCCCACAAAGATGAGTGTCTATAAAGCATGTTTTCTCAGTACTCTATTACACGGTAGCGAATCATGGACAACTTATTCCCGGATATTGGCAGATATTTGGCATCAGTTGGCAAGATAGGGTCAAACATGACAATGTACTATCTCAAGCAGGGCTTCCAACCATGTTCAAATTGCTACGTCAAGGACACTTACGCTGGATAGGACATATGTACAGAATGGTGGACAGTTGTATTCCGTAAAGACTGGCCACATCTCAGGTTCAAAGACGTTTGCAAGCAAGACATGAAGACCTGCAAAATCAAGCCAGAATTTGAGAAACTTTCATAGGTAATAGAGCGCTTTGGAAACACACCGTATCAGCTGGCCTAAAAGAGGGAGATTGTGTAAGGAAGCTGCTTAACGACGAGAAAAGCTTTAAACAAAAGACCAGCCAACCTCAACCATGTAGAGACATTGCGACATCAGCCTTCCCTTGTCAAGAATGTAAAAGAGAGTGCAAATAGAGGCTAGGACTCTACAGCTACAGGAGACGATGTTTGCTCTCTCGCCACACTGATCCATAGTCTTTAAGACTGAAGGATGCCAACAACAATCTGGAATATGATAATTATGAATAGTATTTCTATTAATACCACATATAATCATATGTAAATCATATGAAGCGTATCTTACCTTTTCTCCTGTTGAATGTATGCTGGTTTTGTCCTAAAAGAATACGCTAATACATATCTTCTATTTCAAGTATATTGGAATTGGTCTCCCAAAGGGTTCAGATCAAAGATGTAAGCTTTCTTAGAATATCTCCTTTTGCTTGTTTTGACATGGTGGTCGTCACTAAACAACCTTTTTCCTGGTACAATTTCTGATTATTTTATTGATATAAGAAGTATTTTGTATCCCACTGAATAACAATTGGTTTGTACATTTCTGTGCAGTTTGAATTTTAGAAAATCAAAGACCTTGTCTGAGGAATGTAAATATTAAAGGCTTGCATAACAGATTATGTTTAGTTGGCAGCCATAGCACATAATTAGCACCTTCCAAAGTAAAAACTCCATTTGAAAAAAGGGTCTTCTTAGAATTGGAGTTGATTAACTTTGTTATCTGATGAGTACTTTGCAATTTGATTGGTCAAAACTATCTTGTTTTTGATTGGAGCCCACTTTAAAGTCTCATCGCAGATTGGTCCCTTCTGTCATAGAGGGGAAAGGTTGACATGTTTTTATCGCAAAGTGGCTCCAAGCTGTAACACAGTTAGAGCTTGGACCATCCAAGTTAATAAAAAGATTAAAAACTGACCACCTCAAGGTTTGAAGGAAGCAATTAGGTGTACTAATACTAGTTCTTTAAGAGTTCATGAGTTTTTATAATTATTTAAAAAAATCTAATGAGAAAGAATTCTCTTGTAAATGTAACAAATCAAAGCAATTATAATCTGTCATACTTAACATGAAAGAACAAGCTTATGTTGATCTTTCGAATTATTTTTATCCGCTTCCTATTTCAGTGAGGCGTATTCCACCCCATTTCACAGTGCAACCTGAGGATGTTGTTGATGTAGATCCAGGCGAAGACACCAATATCACATGTGTTGCTGTTGGCTCCCCAATGCCAGTGGTAAAGTGGCGACAAGGATACAATGACCTAAGCCCAGTTGATGATCCTCTTCCCATCGGTCGAAATGTTTTAGTGTTAAAAAATGTGGTTGAGTCAACAAATTACACATGTGTTGCACAATCTGATTTGGGAAATATAGAAAAAGATGTTCAAGTACGGGTACAAGGTAAGCAGATGTTGTGTAAGAGAAAGCTTATCCCATTAGTCATTTGCATTTGTAAACTGGCCAGTACAAATTGCGTGTTATTTTTCATGAATTGCATCAATAAATGGAATGGATATCAGAACATAATGAAAATAGTTATAGGTTGTTTGTCTCTAACAATTCTATTAGTTAAAAATGATCACGAAAACCTAGCATTATGTTGTCCAATATCAGAAAAAAGTCTGAAAGCTGAGCATGATTGCTGACCAATAAGATAATTACTTGGATCTTTTTTCCTTAATTGGTTCATTGTTTCTTTTGAGGTAATGGTTTAATTACTTTATCAAATTTATTTGTGGTGGACCCCTGGATTTGTAAAACGTCGGCATTTCCTTAAAATATGGCCAAAAGATTGGACTTGGATATGGTTCTTTTCAACCAAGAAATTAAAGACGTTTACATTTTGGATGTTTTTAAAGTATTTGGTTTGGTTTGGTCACAAACATCAATCTTGCCAAAGAGCTTGTTGACTACCTAGGAACAATGAAAAGATTTTATGTAATTGCATAGAGTTCTGGAGATTCATTTATTGATGCAAATGCTCATTAAAACATCTATCAAAGATGTCATTGTCTTCATGATTCCGAGCAATGCGCTTGTAAAATGTAACCAAGCAATGTGAATCATTTTAAGAAATAATGTTCTATGGGTAAATAGTAATGGCCAGTTTATATAATTAAACACCTCTTTATTTAGAAATAGGTCAAATGATTTTAATATTAAAGTGTCAAATACTCAAAATCAGTGGAATGCTGTATATTTTCTCAAAGCATGTAGCCTATTCAAATTGTGACCACTGTGTTGTCATGGTAATAAATTGTATTGAAGTTCTGTGAATTTTTCTGGAGAAATGTATTTTTCATGTTCATATATGTGCATTTGCTGCATCTTGCAGTATTTTGTTATGTGAAGTGACAAGAAGTCATAGAGTAAAATTGTAATAGTTATGCATGCAAGAACAAGAACATTTCAAATACTTGATTATCATAAAGATAAAATCCAAAAACCTTTGGGCCTGTGATGAATATGTTTGTCACCAGAATGCAGTGGAATGTTATATAAAATCAAAAGTTTATTTTTGTATGACAAAAAGATGAGATTATGTTTGATAAACTGGCTACTAAGATTTGAAGAAACCTCATTGAAGTGAATGAAATATTTGTTACTTAAGCATAGTGACACTTGAATGTATTTCCTGAACCAGTTGTTTAAAAGTCTATACACAAGATCTTCAATTGTTGCTGTTTGGCTTAAGAGTTTAATCTATGTAAGGGCTTTATTGGGTGAGAAGGTCCTTGGCTGATTTGCATGTAGTTTTAGGTTGATATACATACCTAGTACAGGAATAGGATTAAATTTGTCTAGAACCTAAACAAAAGCTATCAACAACTTTAAATCACCTTTTTAAGAAGACTTTAAAGCAGAATGATGGGAATAAAGTTGAATCTCATTTATTTAATTTAACTATGAAAAGTTATTTCTCTCTTCATTCCAATCTCTTTTTATATCTGTTCCATTGAAAAAAAGTAAACATTTGGGTTTCTTTGCCGCTAATTCTTTTCCTCAATTTAGCACTGGAATGCCATCCTATTGTTCCTATAAATTGCTTTTAGATTGATTATATTCCGTCTAACTCACATGATAATTGTGTTAAAAGACTTTGTTTTCTGAAAATTGTTTACAGGAATCCTTTTACGTTCAAACGTCTGCTTTTATGCATCAATCCCTCCATGATTGTTGCATGTTTAACCTGCTCATGTCTGGAAACTTGATTAATGATCTGTTTATATCTTGCTGTTAAATACATTTTCAATTTATTTTTTAAATCAACTTAAAAACACATACATAAATAAGTGATCTGGAGTTCATCGTGATGTTACGTTTTTGTTTACTTCTGATTTTATGTAAATATGGTCAAGTTTTAATCTGATGTATATCAAATGATTCAATCAAACATAATACCTTAACTCTTGGCATATATTTCTATTCTTTAATTGTCCTAAAGATGGATTTAAAAACATGACAGTTAATGTCAATACAGAAAAAATCTTCTTTGAAACAATTGATCAGATTTCAACAATATTTTGAAGAAGGTGTAATTTTGTGATCATCTATCATTTTTTTGTTTTCGTTTGTTTGCTCTAATTGAGAGACTGATTTTGATCTTTTTTCCCTTATAAAAACATGCTCTTCACTAAGCCAATTTTTCAAAAGGTTTGCTTATGGTTTCCTGAAATTTAGAAAAAACGTTTTTTCATACATACAATGAAACCTTTGGATCAGATATTCGTTCTCTTCAGGTTGTTCAAATGATTTCATAGGCCTCTTCAAGCTTGGTCATTTGTTTACCATATTCTTTAATGAAGGAAAGATGTTAGTCATATAAATCCTACTAGGCCATTTAAGCTTTTAAAGGCAGTCAAGCCCTTGGTTCTTTTTTTTTTTTTTTTCAAATCTTACTAATAGCATTTAAATTTCCCTTTGAAATACAATTAAGGCATGTGATACATCAAGAAAGACCTTTAGCACTCAAGCATTTAAGAAAATATCAAGGTAGTTTCATGCAATCGGTCAAGGAATTCGAAATTCGAAAGTCTTGAATTGATCTTACATTTAGAAGATCCTTGTGGTAGTGCATCAAATGTTTGAAAACAAAGACCAAAGTGTTTAAAAACTAATTAGATACCATTACTGTTGAGTGGGCTGATTACTTTAAGAACAGTCTTTTTCTTCAAATTGTGTATCCTGACATGAATATTTCTGGAAAAGTGACTGTCTTGCATACTTTCTGCTGATAGGCAAGTGCTTTGGGAGTGTAGACTGTCTTGTCTTGCATTTTCTGTGCTGACACCTGAATGTGTGGAAACTGTCAACTCTTTTAGTCTTACATAATCTCTGCTAACAAACTAAGTACAAGGTATGGAATATCTGTGTTATGTTTGTAACCTTTCCCAATTAAAAAACAGGAAGAAATATACCAAACAATTGTGATCCCCTAG
The DNA here is from genome assembly GCA_947846245.1 of Cerastoderma edule. Lineage (NCBI taxonomy): Eukaryota > Metazoa > Mollusca > Bivalvia > Cardiida > Cardiidae > Cerastoderma > Cerastoderma edule. The sequence continues at coordinate 38,987,018 of OX401405.1, read as the reverse complement.
TGACACCATTTAAATATGCGTTATCTGCATTGATGGGATATCACAACTTATAATGATAATAAATAGTCTTCAGATTGCTAAAATTACAATTCAATTTTGAGATTAAAGACAACATTTTCATGGATGGAGAAAATTATAGTTCAGAGCAATAGCTAGGCTTCTCATATAAACTTTTTAAGACAGGATGTTGATGCTGGATTTAAAAGGTTGTGTTGCAGACAACTTGGAATGGCCACAACTACAGTGATAAGGTAGCTCTGCATCTCATAACAGACGCACATTTGCAAAACCTTTGACAATCTTTCTTTCAACCATATCAAATTCCACCTGTAAAAAGCTTCTTAAGTTGTTATGATAATAATGATAATAATAATGATGATAATAATAATCCAATTTCCTATTAAAGTCTCTTTTTAAAGTTTAAATGATTGGTCATCCAATAATATACATCTTGGCTTAAACTTGAACTTCCTGAAATATGATAAGTTAAACTTGGTTTTTGTTTCCTCACTTTCGCTGAATTGCATAAAGTGCTGGTTTGTAAGGATGCTATTCTGAATTGTTGTAATTGTTCTTTTTTGACAATTTCAAAATGTTGTACCCTTAACTCAAAGTTGACGATAGTTGATAAGTTGAAAATACCAGTTCTTTTGAGGAACTGCGGAAAATAACATATAAAACAGGCCAAGATGCGATGAAAACCTTCTTGATTTAATCTCTTAATTGATATAAAAATCAGAAAACTGCATTTTCCCTTTTCATCTGCTGATGTTGAATCATATGATGAGTGTGTGACACATAACTCTTGTTGCTTATTTATGAAGTTTTCCAAAATTATGTGATTATTTGTTATCTGTGCTATAAATACGTTTAGTTAATATCAATGAGGTTTGTCAAAGTTTTAAGTGCTTGTGTAACAGAAATTGATTCAACGTAAAGAAACAAATACCTGAAATGTTTGGTATTTCTTACCATTTAAGCCTTCTTTAATACCCAGACTACAAGAATGGCAATGCTGAAAATTATATTGCCTTTGCCAAACTTTATGATATGGAATTATTTAATCCATGTTACATTGAGGGTTTCATGCTCTAAAAGAAAAGTTGGGAAGGCACAATCCATCAATATGGCAGGAACAAAGTAACTTCAGATGCTCACTGTTTGTGTAAATCAGGGTAAATATTGAAACTGTTAATCACATTTATCACAGAAATATTAACTGTCAACATGCAGTTATTGGCCAATACTAAAAACACATGTGACATGATATTTAGATGAATGTGGGTTACTTTTTGTTTCCACTTTCACTAAACATATTTCAGGATACGTCCATGTCAATATTCAATATTTGCAGATTAAAAACATTTATTGAGAAAACACTAGGCAAAAGTGATCAACATGATAATAAACAACGAAAACAGTCATTTCTGTTCCTTAAAACAAACATGCATATGGTAATTCTGTCCATTTTTTCCACATTCAGTTGATGTTGTTTGCAATTGCAAGCTTTTGTCCATATTTCGTACTTATCAATTTGATTTTAAAGTTCTGGCATCTTTTCCCAGTTTTCTTTTCATTTTTTACAAAATTGCCAAATAAGTGAATGACCCAGCAATATGCTAACATTTCTGGTTGTCAAAGGTTTTTCCTTGGTACCATGTCACATGAATGTAACATGATATGATGTCTTTACAAGACTTGGCAGAGCTATCTTACCACCATTCTGGTGTCTATTAAGGAGGCAACAAATAGAAATTGCACATTTTCTACCTTTCCACCTTGTTTAGTCAACTTGTTCCAATGGCAATTATTTGCAGCATCTTTCAACATGTGAAAAGTAAAAGATATTTTATGAAGAATTTAAATGAATATTTATTGAATGAAACTGTTTGTTAAGAAGCATATTACAGATGATCTTTTTTTATGTTGGTTGAGATGTTTACAGGAGATGATTCTTGATTATTTTAAAACAATATAGATATATGTTTAAAGAAAAAATTATGTTGCACATTTGTCCCTTTGTATACTTGTATTTTGTTTATTTGTTGATTCATCTTGAGAACAAGATTTTACTGTTTCTTTTTATTAATGTAAAGCAATGTTGTTGTAGTGCAACTTTACTAATTGGTTCTGATTATCACACTTGAAATTTTGGCATTTTATAATGCTATAAGTTTGTGAAGTTTGTCATTTGTTTGAATGAAGATGCAATTTTTAGTTCGACCCTGTTTAGTTTTATCCCCTTTTCATACAAGAATGCTGAAGTGCTTATCAGTAGAAACCTATGCCTTGGTTTGTTACTATAGGCCTTTTCAGAAACGTGGTTTGTCTCCCTTTGAAAAATCGGGCCACATTCGGAATACCTTCACTTCCGGGTATTAATTTCGAAAGAAGAATGTGGGCAAAGGCAAAGAAAACGATCGCAATCGATCGGATTTTGAAATTTATAAGCTTTATTACCCAAATTAAAGATTTACATACGAAAACATCAACAGAATGATTTGTTGTTGGCTGTTGCAAAGCCTCGTTATAAAAGGAAATTAGATTAAATTGAATGTAATGAGACCCGAATAGCGCACTGCAGTTCAGTTAAAACATGACTTTCTGTGTGGAAAAAAAGGCAAATAAGTTTGTTTTTGTCTGAATTAAATGCTTTGACAGATCAAAAATGTGTTAATCGGCTGGTTGATGGAAGGAAAGAATGAATGAAACACATATTTCTAGAGTGTTTATACAAATTTGCATTAAATTCGATTTACGGATTTTAAATAAGATAGAACAAACATCAGCACTTTTGTCAATAATGTGTAGAGGTTAAGTTTCTCCAATAAGTATATACTTTTTTCTTAAAATTGAAATTTGTCGTATTAATAAAGTACCTTAAATAGAGAATTAGTTGTTATATGAGGTTCTCTGTCAGCCTACCTTTGATGATATATCGTATCCAAATATTACGGGCTATGAAAACAGTCCCAGTCCATTTTTTCCACCTGCTGAAACTACATTCAAATAACGCTTACTAAATAACGAGGGACACAGAATTGTGGAGATCTTTCAAATTCTTAGGACCTCAGATTGCCCATGGTTAATTACTCTATCTCTCGATCGGCTAAACAATAAAGGGTGTGACTAGAACATATGGTGCAAACGTGGCAGATTGGTGTTAATTTGCATCAAGACTCTTAATCCCTGTGATAGCCAAAGTTTGTTAATTGACCCTTTGAATGTAATTAAGAAGGAAAACTGGCAACAATCCATTGAATTGAAAAGAGATTACAAATGTGTAGATTATCATTTTAATGATATATAATTACAAAACAAACTCAAACAAAAACACAATCGTTCTTGTTAAACAACAATTATAAGAGACATTTAATCATAAGATTACTACGCAATTAATTAAAGTTCAAAGTAAGAGAAACAATATTTTCTAGCAAATCTTTGAACTATTTATCAATATAATTACAAGGCAAAAAGTCGTCAACAAAGAAAGAGAAATGTTCCAAATAAACCCTTATTGCCGAAGCTGACTCTTAAGTCTGTTTAAAAGTTTACTTCAAAGACCAGGGGTGGTCCAAAGGTTGTTTTTTTTTCGTTGCTTAAAAGAAGCCTCATTTTACATAATGTAATTCTGTATTACATCGCATGAACCATAAAGTCATAACTATTTGGGGTAAAACAGAACAAAATAAACATACATGTCTGTAGATCAAGATATACGGGTTCAACAAATATGAAACATAGTACATAGGCAAATGAATTTTCTACATAAGGACTTCCCATTTAGTCTTCATCCCATAAAGGTTTCAATTCCCACGTTGTCTACAGATTAAATTGCCAAAAGATCTACAGTTTAAAGAGATATTTTCATTTCATTTTTAATTGATTAAAATATCTTTAAAAGATTTAGATAATTCTGAATCTGCATAATTTGTTAGAAGCATATTACGAGAAATAGCGTAGACCAACATAAGAAAAATCTCAGTTTAGTTTTAGAGTCATAATCGATTTTTGCATTTTATTGTCTTTTTCTTATCTGGATCTACACTTTATACATATTTTTCTTTCCCACCAACTCTTCATAGAAAAAGTGATTATAGGTTGGATTGATTTTCTACTCAATTAGTGTCAAAAACAACCCAATTTTCACGTGTAGGTGAGATGGAACTTCTGTCTGAAATGGTGTGAAAATTGGTAAAATAGACTGTAGACAAAATGGGAATAAACCTTGCACATAACAAAACGACCTGACAATCAGTAACATAGGGAATTCACCTAATAAAGGGTTGATGCGTATTTGGTCGAATAAAGAGGGTATAAAAAAAGATCGTATATGTTATTTCCTACGTTATGCATTTGACCAATAAAAGAAGCAATAAAACCCTCGACGTGAAAGATATGTATCTTTTGAAGCTTGCCGAAATACACAGGCGCGCATCACATCATGTTTCGTTGACACATAGTTGTGTGTTTTATGGCTTCCAGGCATGCCATTGGTTGCTATATAATGACGGAATCATATTTTGATTGGCGTTGCAAAGTCAGATTAGGATAAATCGTTCTGCTTGAAGGGTCTTGGAAACAGTAATTCTAAGTAGAGTGAATGGTATGGACATGTTTTAAATCAGAGGAATCTAACGTTGACTCGGTAGGTGTAATTATTGTTAAAGACCGATCATAAAAAAGGAATAAAATCAATTCCATATTCTCTTTTGAATTAACTTTTATTTGTCACTCTTATTGGATAAAATTTGATGGAATTTCCCATAAATAAGTGGAACATTTATTAAGTAGGTTCGATCAGCTTGCATCATATTATCTGTTCTTTGTGTTTGCATTTACATGGTACAATATCATTTGAAAATGTCAGATTGCGAAATGGATTTTAAATAATGTTATCATAAGTTAAGGCAATAATCAAACAGATCTACATCATCGTATTCTATACTTTAATTAATGTTTTAGCTCTTCTCACTGAAAATGAATCGCAACGTTGTACCCGCGTTGATATACAGTGTTTTATCTCGGCAAACGGGGTAAATTGTCCGCTAGAGAGTAAACACAAAGTAAGGATATACTTTGATATTTCCCCTCCTGAATCTTTCCAATGTAGTTTTTACAAACACGACTTTCGACGGCATTGTTAAAATACCCGCAGCAGTTTATCTATGTTTTTCAATGTCAGCTGTTATTATTTAATACCCGGAAGTCTTAAACCGGAAGCTACCGAAAATTTCGTATCTCCGATTAAGAGTATTCAAGAAAAGATAACAACAGTTTCTGAAAAGGCCTATAGTTACGAGATAAAGGTTGCTATAATGCCAGAGCTTCTCCTCCCCCCAATTCACACAGACACAGACACACACACCAGGTGGAGGGGATTCTGTAAAGTCCAATCAGATGAAAGCTTACAAGAGATATGTTCTTATTATCAAATCCCCTATCCACTAATGAAAGGCTGTTTCTGATAGGCCAATTTATCTATGGGAAATAGCTAGTTTTCATTCCACAGAAAAACATTACACATCACCTGCATTTACAGCAACCGTGCAGTGGTTAAAATCATAAAACACATAGTTTCAAGATGATGTTGAACAATATTGGATATAATTTCCAGTTGATTTAATGGAGTATCTCATTGGAGACATTTCTGTTACCTTGTTAGAAGTGTAAAGTTTGAGGCTTTGTTGTGTTCCTGATAATTATCTGTGATAAGGTCCACCGAGGGAATTGCACAGCAGTATTTGAAAGGAAGTTAGAGGCTGAGGTTTTTGTTATTCACCGTGGATAGATTGTAGAATGGCCAGTGTTGGTTAATTTTTCTAGTGTGTAGTGCCAGTGATTCAAATATTCTCACACATACCTCATCATTCTGAATGAAGAACAGGTTTTTCATGCATTTGGTATAGTGATAGATTCTCATGTGTATTGGGATATTTGTTCTGGAAATCTTCCATGGAATTAATTACATGAAGTGAATTACTGGTTAAGTTGGCATGCTATAACAATGGACAACAACCACCCCTGTTTGCTAACAAGATAGGAACTGGTTTCATGGTATCTTATTTAAAGTATTAACTTACAAGGTTTTTGGGGCATTTCACCCTACAAGGTGTTATTAGTTTGTTATTTATTTTGTAATATTGGAACGTTTTGTACTGCTAAGCATTTTGTTCCATATCAACCTGATCATGTCTACCAACATCATGTGTAATAGTTACTTCAGAAATCATGGTTTGCTAACTGTGTCTTTGTCCCAGTGTGTCCGTGTTCTGTGGATTTCAGTGATTATGTTTCACCAAACAACCTTTACTACTGCAGTGTTACCGAGCCCCCCAGTGAATCTGATAGCTTCGGATATAACCCCTTCCTCTCTTAAGCTGTCATGGAAGCCTGCTGGAAACCCAGAGGAAATTCACTTTTATGATGTCCAATATAAAATGAAGGATGACCCTGGAGAGTTTCGCAATATTCCAAGGATAAAAAGGACAGAGTTCACTGTTAAAAAGTTACAACCATTCAGACAGTACGAGTTTAGGGTTTTAGCAGTGACGGAAGTCAGTCGTAGCCTCCCTAGTGCGTCCATCGAGGTTGTAACAGGTGAAGTAGGTGGGTACCGACCAAATAGTTAAACGGATTCAAGGTCTAACCTGTTGGTGAAGAGGTGCTTTCCATAAACTAACACATATTAACCCGTCTATTCTAACAACATGTAAACATTTGAACACAAAGTTTCCGTATGCATATTAATTACCTCAAACTCTGGTTTGCTGTTTATAAGCAGTCAACTTAATATGTGATTTTATGACAAGTTCAAACAAAACACCAGCAGACAAAAAACATTCCATGGTAGAAACATGTTTTTTGTTTTGTTGCTATTTGCTATTCTGACCTCAAACATTTCATATTTATATTATCATGGCTGTGGTTGAAAATCAGTACTGCAGTTAGTTGGTGCTATTAGAGAGTATAAAGGCGTGTAATTGGACACATGTGTACCCCAGGAGACTGCTCTTATCCAGTACACAAATATCTGGTCTAGCTAGACTTGTTAATCAGGTCTAAATGCAAACACACACTATTTATTAACAGAGCTTATTACACAGTAAAATAGCAAAGATGTGATACAAAACTCTTATGTCACTCATATGTTTCTATTCTTATAGTTAAAAATTAATCATAAATCGGACAATAATTTATTTCAAGTAAAAAAAAAAGTGCAAAATATTGAAGCAAGATTTTTATAAGACATGGTATTGGTTATCATTTTACACAGGTATAATGAAATTTGCCTCCTTTGGTATAGGATGGACATTTGCCTTCTCACTGAAATATAGCATTATAGGCAGAGTACATTAAGTCGGCCATCTCAGATGATTCACCAACGTTATTCTTTTTGTGGAAATGGTCAATACAGGATAATTGCCAGGATAATCCGTTCCTCCCATATCACCGATGGTTACATGATTGTCACACATCTCATTTTTACAATTGGATGAATGTAATTCACCAAGTGCCATGTCAGGGACTGTTTAACTAATAACTGTTGTGTCAAAACTTTTGTGACCCAAAGTCCTGTTATGTGCAATATGACCAATTTGAGCTACCGTATTAACTTATTATCAATTAACTCAAGCAAAAAGTTGGAAGTAATTACATGCATTCGTCTATTATTGTTAATGAAACTGAACTCAATCAAATTTAAGATGCATACAGATTTGGGAACATTACCTGTTTATAAATCAACAATCCAACTAAAAGGTCTCAAATACCATGTTAATATGTAAAACAATAAGTATATTTTATGCTAAGACTCTTTTGAACTTTAAAGTTTCTTGAACAATTGCATTGGTAGATGAACCTTTTTCCATTGTCTGGATATTTACAAAAGTCTTTCTCAAATGTTTACATTAAAGGTCCTTGTTTACATATGAGATATTTTGACAGACAAAATAAGATGTGTTTTAAACAATGGGTTTTTTGTATCGTATGAAATATAATTAAAAGTAGCTATTGAAAGCATGATCTATGCAGAAAGTGCCAATATAGCTAAGAATATAAAGGCTGTATACATTGTATTTCAAAGCCTTTGGATTTATTGTATACAGACTCTGAAACTTAAATGCTTGATAGTTTTGCCTCCAATGGCAATTCTTCAGCATGTATCATACAAAAGTATAGCTGTTGTACAGTTACAAAGAACTTAAGTTTTAACTTCAAAATTTCCTCATGTCTCTGAACGAATCCCGGACATTTGCCACCCCGGACATTTGCCCCCTTTTTGGTATAGGGCGGACATTTGCCCCCTCGCTGTAATGTAGAAAGCGGACATTTGCCCCCTCATATTATTTTTTTCAATTTGCTTGACATGATCGTTTTACGTTATATTAAATAGGATTTAAATGGAAAGAATATGTTCATCAATTTTACTCTATTAGCTCTTCCCTCCTAATCCCCTATAGGTGTTAAAATTGAGACGACTAATCAAGAACACACCGATGGCACTTGGCCAATCGTGCTCATCCAACCATGAAACTTAATAAATTAAAGTTTTATTTAATTAATATATTAATTACATCATCAATCTAATTACCGATTTGTCACTCAAGGCTAACAATAAAAAACAAAGAAGACAACAGGTATTCTAATTTGTGTCTGTATGACAATCACCATCATATAAATAATTAAACCGAAAATAAAAAGAATAAGGTCAAATCAACATATGGACATAAACCGCCGTTTCACGGTTGGATGAGCATAATCGACCAAGTGCCATTGACGTAATAGAGCAAAATTGACATATTAGTCTGATAAGAATATTATTTCCATTTAAAATCCTGTTTGATTATTACGGAATACGTTCAAGTTAATCAAATTAAAAAAAATATGAGGGGGCAAATGTCCGCCTTCTACATTGCGGCGAGAGGGCAAATGTCCGCCCTCTACCAAAAAGGGGGCAAATGGCCGGGGGGGGGGGGCAAATATCTGTATACCCTCTGAACAAGCAGCTTTAAGAAAAGACTCATTCAATTTGCAATTAGTGACATAAAGTTGGGTGAAAACTCTCAGTGCTAATTAACCAACCATTAAAAAAGAGAATATCATCCTAATTAAACAGAATTGTTACAAGACTGTTTCTCGTTTGGCTCTGTGGAGATAATTAACATATCTCTCATGTATAATATACTTGAGGTACTTGCATCTGCATGTCTATGTAGGATATTGTTTCTATGTGAAATCAATATAATTGACAGTTTATAATTGGCTGTACCAATCACTTTTATCCTTTGAAATCAATATCTTTTCCACCCTGCCATCACAACAGAAATGAAAGTGCTGCAAAACACAATTACACATGGAATAACAATCAGTTTGCCAAAATAAAGCCAAATGTTCATTTTGAAATATACCAAAGGAATCCTGAATTGGACCATTGTCACAATTGATTATTAGAGATACAAATGTTTCACTTTTAACTATTTCAAACTTGGCATATATGTGAGAGGCTATGAAATTTTACAAAAATTGGATATTTAGGTAATATTTCTCTGCCTTAACAAGGGAAAATGGTATGTTATTTTTTAGAGAAAAAAATGTTAACATTTGTAATATGTATATTTACCTGAAGTTTTAGAACCTCACATAGTGAAGATTTCAAGGGGCATATATATAGAGAGTGAGAGATTGAAACAAAAAAATCTATTTAGATAAACATTAAGTTAATTCACATTTGAAGGAATAGGTGGCTAATAAACATTTAATGCTGCCAACAGTGGCCTGGTTTAAAAGATATATTTAACTTTGAGAAGATCAACTGAACATGTACATCTGGATTGAGAACCAGGCATCACTTTTGTCCCTAGGGTGATGGTGTTAAATAATTTATCAGGAGAGATTGCAACTTTCATGAAATTGCATGATTAGCAATAGTTTAACTGCAAAACTTCAAAGCTGGAGTTGTGCATCCTTATCTTACTGATTTGTGGAATCTGCTCCTGAATGTAAATTTGGGCCCAATATGACTCAGTTTTAAATCATCACCTTTAATTATTGAAATGTAAAAATGTTTGGAAATATCAGAATTATCAGGATGGATAGATATATCCCCCTTAGGGCTGAACTAGTTTCAGGAAGTAGGAATTAATCTTTTGAGCAAATCATCTCATACTAACACTCTACTTTCAAAACTCTTCCGCTACCCACAGTCTCTGTATTGTAGCAGCAGCAGCAGATGTAAGTAGCCATTGTCTCAAAAAATAAATTGATGGTGACAAACAATTTCTCCTTTTGTTACTCTGGATTATGCACAAAAGCCATAAATAAATGTGCTTTTCTTATTCTATTATTGTCCTCTGTTGTTACTTTAATGTTGGGCCATTCTTTAGATCCAATTTATGGTTCTTATGCACCAACAGGCATAGTAACAGATTCATGCCAATATTCATGAGGCCAGTCTGATGTTAATGCTCTGTTTATTCTACAGTTATTCATGGGTACCTTTGCATGAATATTGACAGCAATTCAATGATGAATTACCGTTATACCTTTCCATGCTTATTGTTGATGAGGCGGGTTCACAGTAAATCACACTGCTTTATTCCAATATTCTTTTGACTCACATTTAGGATTGTTTGGGGGAAAGATCGAGGGAGTTTGTAGGAAATGTGAAAACTAAAAGAAAATGATTTAAAGCGACAAACTAACAGATTGAGGTTTTAATCTTCTAATGGTGAAATTACAGCACAGATCTATATAGTGACTAAAAGTAGGCTATTCCCTTCTCATTTGTTCATAAGTGATTGATAAAGATATAGCACATTTATGTTTCAAATATTGTAAACTGTTAGAATGGTTTATTTTGTAAACAATGATCTATCATTTCTCTTTCTCAAAGTTATCAAAAACAGTTAAGGTTATTTGTTGGGGACCGTCCTACAGAATGGATCTACACTTGTCATGCTAGCATGGTGCTGGGCTATTCATAAAGCTTCGCCATTCGCCATAGGCGAAAGTCAACTTGGTTTGGCGAAAAAAGAAATGTACCCTTTCGTCAATTTGGCGAAAGTAAAATTGACCCCATTTTGTATAGAGTCTGTAATGGCGAAATTGGGAAGAATGGCTAAAGTCTTTTCGCCACTACGAGTGGTAATCATTAATTAAAATTGAATAGTTTGACGTTGAACAGCTTAAATATAAATAGAAGTGTTTGGTTCCTTAGCCGATTTTCTAGTGAAAGCGCTCTTTTAGAAAATCCGGAGACCAGGCATTATGTATATTTCCAATAGCAATGTCTAATGAAAACGTTTAAACAGGCCGGTTCCCGGTTTCAGTTTATGTGTCACACTAAAGTCGGTACCAGAATAATAAAACGCACCAAAACGTTTTCGATACTTATTTCTGTAGCTCACTGCGTTAAAAAAAGATACTCATAAAGGTGATATGGGACTTATTGCAATAAAAAGCACGCGAATAAAAAACATTATTTGTGTGTAAACACATTCAATATATCAAGCGTTTTAAATGATTACATCGATGAAATATTAGAACGAAATTCCATGGTACGGAATTTACGGACAACGAAACAACAACAACAACAACATGAAGGAAAGGGACTCCCGGTGAAAAATGGTAATTAAAACAAACATTCAAGGAAATATAACCTTTTATGAGCATATCTTAATGCATTGGAACTCCCACATTTAGTAAAAAGAATGTCATTATTGTACAAGACTTCACTGTTATTTATTTGTTCAATTTACACATCATTTATTTTATTATGTGATAAATACCATTCTAGCCTATTTCAATAATTGGTCTGTAAATTGAACAAATGAACTGTAATTTATATCTAATATTTCTGCTAAAATGGCTAAAAAGACTTAGCCAAATTTGGCTTTGCAAAAATCCAAGTGGCTAAAGAAAATTTGGGTAGCTTAGCCAAAATGGCTCATAATATTTTGGTCCAATGAAGAGCCCAGTGGTGTATCATACTGCAATCTTTTTGTATAAATCTAGAGTTTTCTAACAAAGCATTGAAAGGCATGAAAGCTAATTTCAATCCTTTTTTAATGAAAACCCAGGTTTTAAGTAACCTTAGGAAAAAAAAGAAATTTAAATCATCGTTTGTTAAGTGACAAGGGTTGTTTTAATCACCTTTACAAAATTTGATAATCACAAGATAATTCTGTTATTCAAAGTTAATGTAAAGCAGGGCTCCAGATAATTTTTGACTAGCATCAGTTCAGTACTGATCAAAATGAAATTGATCAGTACATACTATTTTCAGTCAGAACACCGATGTTCTGCCTACTGGCCATCAGAATGGACTCATATAGCTGCTTTAATCCTTCAACTCATAGACAAAGTCAAATTGTTGTATATTCTTACTAACTGTTTTACATATTTTAAGATTATAATTAAATGTTAATTCACTATAACTTAATGATACATTTGATTATGTTGCATTAATTTTGCTTTAAAATATAACTTGGAGATAAGTAGCAAAAATTTAGATGAAGTATCAAATCCTATCAACAGTAGGTAGGCAAATAATGCCATATCCTGATGAGATAGTTCCTACAGAAACTGTCAATATCAGGGTCAATTCTGTTTGTAAGATCTGATACGCCAATATGGGTAGTTTAATGCATTGGTATATCAAAAAACAAAAACATTATTAGGAGCAAATTTGTTAATTCCTCGAACTCAAACAAACATTCATTAATCTAAAACAACCAGCAAACATATTCAATCTCATCTCAAACATCGCCCAATCCTATCAAAAATAAAACTGTCGGGAACGAAAATAATCTGCGTTGGACGTGCCACAGGGACTATTATCATGCAACTTTCTTGCTTCAAACTTACCTTTATGACTTTGACCGATTGTTCTTTTATTGTCCAAAACCCGGTCAATTATATCTTTTATGATTGCACTTGGGCATGTATTTGCTGATTTTTGGCATTTCTTGAAAAGAAAAAAGCCGATATTTTTCTGTGGCATGGAGGCGATATGTTGATTTGTTTTTGTTTGGTCAGGCCCGCTCTTAGCTGGTTCCTTCGTTCACATTGGTACCCAGCCTATCAGAATATTCGACTCCGGGGTTGTGGACAGTACCGAAGCCGAACTTTAAGAATTCTGACTTTGATTATTTATGTCGATATGCTAGAAGCTGTTTCTTTCTTCATTTTTTTTTTATAAATTTACGATTCCCAGAATACAGACTATTTTGGCAAGTGATCTGTACATACACAATCTGACCCGTCCATGTAAGTTTGAACGCAAATTACTATCCGTACATGCCAAAAATCTATCAGTACATTACTGATGTTTCGGTTACTATCTGGAGCACTGGTATAGAGAGTTATAGGTACGTTCTGTCATCTCTTTCATCTGATTGGCCAAGGCTAGTTTTTATCATCAGACTTTAATCCGATTGACCAAGGCTAGTTTTTATCATCAGACTTTCATCCGATAGGCCAAGGCTAGTTTTTATCATCAGACTTTCATCCGATTGACCAAGGCTAGTTTTTATCATCAGACTTTCATCCGATAGGCCAAGGCTAGTTTTTATCATCAGACTTTCATCCGATTGACCAAGGCTAGTTTTTATCATCAGACTTTAATCCGATTGACCAAGGCTAGTTTTTATCATCAGACTTTCATCCGATAGGCCAAGGCTAGTTTTTATCATCAGACTTTCATCCGATTGACCAAGGCTAGTTTTTATCATCAGACTTTCATCCGATAGGCCATGGCTAGTTTTTATCATCAGACTTTCATCCAATTGGCCAAGGCTAGTTTTTTTCATCAGACTTTCATCCAATTGGCCAAGGCTAGTTTTTTTCATCAGACTTTCATCCAATTGGCCAAGGCTAGTTTTTTTCATCAGACTTTCATCCAATTGGCCAAGGCTAGATTTTATCGTCAGACTTTCATTGTTGGGCCTATACTTTCAAATATTGATCATACATGGGTTAGAAATAATAAAGAATGCCAGAGAAATGAGAATTGACCTTACGACAGACTTTGATTGACAGCTGAACTGACCAATCAGCGACCACTTCGGTCGCTATCCGCCATTTTCTCCGACAAGCTGTGCGACTCAGTCAACACATAGCACTATTGTACTTTGATATTTCTTCGTCAATATTGTTTAAAATGGTAAAGAGATATTGTTAAAGTACTTACAATAGAGACATTATATATAAGGAGAAACTTATGGGTGAAGTAGAGTTAAGCCCGTTTCCGATATCTGTCACATTTATTGTGAAATGTCTGAGAAAAACACACAATTAGTAAATTTATGCAAACCGTTAATGTATACGATGTAAAGGATACAAATTTGAAACATTGTTTTATTTTAATTATGTTCTTTCAGAATAAAGTCAATGTTTTTTTTTTCTTAAATCTTCGTTTGAAAACGAAAATTCGATGTTTTTAAAAACGGAATAAACACAGTGGCAAATGTCAATAGTTGCATTGGATTATGAATCAAATGTAATCTAAAACCTGACAATATTGATCGATAATGATGTGAGAGGACATGGTTTCTAGTAAGATATATACAAATTATTCAAATTCGATTTTAATTAATAAATTTTGTTCTTAAATGGACCATTAGAGCGCTTAATCAAATAATTTACTTTTTTGTTATAGCTCATCAATCCGCCTACCTGTAATGATCAATGTATCGTATCCAAATTTTAAAGCCATTACAAAAGACAAACACATAGCTCCTTTTTGCAACTTAATCCGGATACAATAAAGAATTTGAGGAGACATGATTGCTCTGATATGTTGTAAAACACACCCTTGGTGGTTAATGGTTGATCACAAAGACCGCCGATCGGCTAAACAATAAAGGATTTGTGACTTGACCATAATTGCAATTGTGTCAGATTGATGTTATTTAGCTGACAACCCTTAATCCTTGTAACAATCGAAGTTTGTTAACCCTTTATCAAACAAAAACGACATCTGACCACTTTGTTACAGACAATTATGAAAATTATTGTGAGAAAAGGAGAAAATGCTCTTAACGAGCAATTTTTTCATTTTCCGACAATGTTTTCTGCCCTATCAAAGGATGTTTCATCATTTTCATTGAAATGTGGTCTGCAAACTCTTTACATTTGGGACAGATGAAAATGTTGCGTTTGGTAAAATAAACCTTAGTTCGTAATCAAGTTGCAAATGTTAGAATAATCGAGTGAGTAAGCATACAAAATGTTAGTTCAAATGGCTTTATTATCAACTTAAATGGCTACAAAATAGGGTGTTGTTATCAGCATGTTCTTACATCAGAATCGCAACATGACTAGCATTATTATACCATTTTCAACATGATAAAATTAGTAGGTCTGCATTTTGAATCATTCAGGATATGCTTTTTTAGTAGAATCAAAATTCAAAACGTTAAACAAAAATATGAGGTCATTTTGTTTGTAACGATCAAATATTTCATTAAAAACTGTTTTAAAGTAGCATGTAATACGGTCGTTTTGAAGGTACGGTCGAACCAGTGCCGAACGGACCAATGTCGATCAGACCCGAGTCTGGTGGGCCTATGAACCGTTTGTATTTGGTGCCGATCGGACCCCACACCGCTGGGGTAAATCACTCCTTTAACGCCAGACACATATAACAGAGCTGATTTACTATGTATATGCTAACGCTCACAAGTTTAACATATTTTTTACAAAATGTCACGCCATGTACGTAGCATCCAGCAACAAAGGCAAGTGTTTATTTTGTTAGAATATCTCCGATTTCAAATAAGATTATCTGAAATCGTCAGACAGGGATCTAGTTTGTGCACTGACGGTATTCTACATTGTACTCGGAATGTTGGAGAAAATTAGAGTGACCTCCCCTGTTTTTGGTGGGCGTGGTTAACTGCTCTGTGTCGTAAGGTCAATTGTGACTAGGTCTCATTTCCAATAGTATAGACCGTCTACAAAATTTCCATTCTGTATCACAGATTTTCCCTTGAACCCTTGATTTACGCTAATTTGGGAGACTTCTGGCCCCTTATTTATGGAACTGTGATTGGAAAATAAGGACCTTTAGGGGTCATATCCAGGAATTGGGGCTCATTTACTTTATAAATGGGTTCAATGAAAACCCTGTGTATCATCTTGCAATTCACATTCTTTGGGATGAAAGGAAAGGTGAATTTCACCATTGGTCATTAAACATGAGAAGATTACATTGGGTCCTTGTCAAATCATTTAAACCAATCTATTGAGATAATTTGAATTTAAATCAAAGATGATTAATAGGAAATCATTTTTCAGCCAATCCTTACACTTTCCATTTTGGCTTGTTTAGTATCACAAAATTAGGACATATTTTCCCCAGTTGAAGTGTATAATCACTAAAAAATTACAGGTTCCCTGAAAAAAATGAATACCTTTAAGAGGGTTTATGATAGAACATTTATTTGACTTTGGTATTTCTAATGGCTGAATCATCTGCAAATATAATAGAACAACTATAAAAGATTGTTTCTTTTATATCACTCTGTTTTTAAACTGTAATTGACCATTTCTGTGCTACATAAGTGGTTAAAGGTTAATTTTTCGTCAAAGCTATGTATTATGTATTTGAATTGTGCTTTATTACTTATTGGTCTGATAAGAGACCCCCTCAAAGTGAATTATTGATGGTGGTTCAGACTCCTGCAGACTGCTTATGATCAAGGCACTTTTTAGCTTACCCAAAACTAAAATTCCTCCTTGCTAGGAGAATTTACAATGCTGACTTTATTTGAGTTATTTTAAAACTAGTTGATGAGAATTATTATTTAAGTACTTTACAAAGCTAGATTTAAAAAAAAAATGAAAGGGGAGGTTCACTTGGCTTGGTAATAATTATAAAAGCAAAATACAATAGAATACAATATATTGTTATGTTTATATTTAAGAGAATAAGTGTTTGACTCAATGGAGTGTGGTGACCATTAAGTTGTTAGAACATCATAAATGTACAAAAAGGAGTTAAGCTAGTATTTTTTTAGATTAAGTAAGAATTTCCAGATGGAAGGTTTAAAAATGTTCATTTTATTGGATACCGTGTTTCTTTAAAAGTCTTGTCTGGCAACTCTTCACATGGCAGTTTTCTTCGACAGTGACAACGAATCTAATGATGTGTCCTGCAATTTGACTGGAGATTTGTAAAGAGGAATGGTTATTAGTAATTCACGGCTTATTTCCCACCCATGGAGAGGCCTTGTGGTGGCCATTTAGCATGCAAATGGCAGATTATTTCCTGCCACAACCCCATTAAGGATGGTTTCCAGAAAACCTTGTTTCACCAAACCTCTGAAGCACAACTTTCATTAGACTTGGCTGTTGATTATGATTGAATATGGTAAGATGACATTCAGTTCTTAACAGCTTGACAGCTTCAAAATGATACAACATAAAACTTTTATATTATGTACAACCTTTTAGATTTAGATTTACAAATAAAGTTAGTATTTGAAAATATACCTGATGAATGTCAGTTCTACCCTATATGACACATGGCTTCTACCTATTACTGCAAACCAGTTGCTGTCATCATATTTATATACCTTTCTGCTGGGACTATCAAATTAAACCAGGTACTAATTTAATAATGTAATGGATGAATTGGATTGTTTATTTCAATTGATTTAAATTAATGTAAATTAAGATTGGTACTTTTGTGCAACATTTTGACTGCAATATTTACTCTAAACCCAATAAACATTTTAAAAGACTGAGAAAAATGAGTTAAAAATAATGAAACAACATGTTTAAACAGTGAAACACCACATTTTCATGACAATATAATACCTTCATTATTTGTTTAAATTGATGTTTCAAAGTGCTGTTTTCACAAATTGTGTAGCATACAATTGGACTTCATTGTTTTTATCCAAGTTAAGTCTAAAAGTATCGAAATGGCTTTGAAAAAACAAGTGGCGCTCACATGGTTAAAAAAGTCATGTGATACACACAATAATACTGCCATTTATCCTACACAATATGAATGTTCAAGATGGTGAATTAATCATATGTCTTTGTTAATTGTCTACCATTCAAGAACTTACACAATTTTACTGAGCGCAAGTACAATTGTTTTCTTTGTATGACTCGCTTGTCTACATTAAGTATGCTTATCATGGCTGCAGTACTATACCGTTTAGTCAGTATTCTTGGTTGGTTGGATTGTGGTTTATTGATATTTTCAACAGATAATCAGTTAAACATGCTCCTGGTATTTCCTTACCAGTGCTGCACTTTTTTTGTCCAATCAACTGATTGCTTTCTAACATGACCATAATTGATCTGTAGGGAGAGACACAATAATCATGTCACATTGACTTTATTAAACGCCTGAAATAATATTGGCTAAAGCAGGCTTCTTACTCAGGACCGTTGTGTTCCAAGTCAAACGTGCTACCAGCTAGGATAATGAGGTTCAGTACCATGAATTTTGGGATCAGTAAGTTAACAGCCAAGGTTATCTTATAACTATTGCATTAAGGAATCTTTGGTTCAGGATCGAATCCATAATCATAGAAGGATACACCTTTTTCTTCTGGTTTAAATTATGCCATATTGTAGTGCTTTTTTAAGAAATACAAATGTGTTATTTTACTTTTACCTATTTTCGTGCAGCTTGACAGATAAGATAACAGCTATGTAGGTTAATTTGTCTCATTGTAATAGAAAAGTATGATTATGTTGAGAATTAGATGGAAATCACAATTGGTAGAGACGATTTAGTAGCCCCTGCAGTCTAGTGTGCCTGTGTGCAAGAGACATTTAAAGAAAATGTCATTTATTGCCAATAAATCTGTAACCTGAAGCAATTTAAGAAGATTAAAAGTGAAATGGGAAAATTGATTTCGCATTTGAAATTTCTTTTATAATATTTTTTTGACATTTTTTCTGGAGGAGGCTCTATTTCTGTGTGTGATGAATTGACTATAATGAACTTATCATGAGGGTTGCATGTTTTGTCAGATAGCTGACTTATGATAGGGTTGGGTCGCATTTTTTTACGGAATCAAGGGGAACTTGCCAGAATTGACCAATATCAACTTACAGCCCATGGAACCAACATAGGTTACTATATTATCTGACATTTTCATTGGAATGATACAATACAATTTTATTTCAGTTTATAGGCATCTGAACCACAATTCATACACATTGTACACATTCTAAATTAATTTGAGATGTGGCCAACACTATCATCAAAACCATGCATAAAACATTTTAAGAGAATACAGTCATAAGAACTACAAGTACACACTACAATAATAATATAAATTGGCCTTAAACCTTGATTAAGAAGAAATGTGTTCTAGTAATTTTGATACATAGAAAGCTAGGTTGTTCAATGTTGTCTAATGATCAGTTATTAAAAGATTGTACAAAATACCTAAGCTTGGAAGAGGTCTATACCAATTGTAAAACGACATATGGTATATGTCCTCAAACTTTCACATATAAAATATGCATGATATTCATCCTCAACAATTAAGACATCTTAATTCTTTAAGGAGAAAGCAATACAAGCCCTGGTGTCATTTCTATCAATGTAAAGATATGTTTCAAGTTTATGATTTGAGCATGTAAAACCAAACCAAGGCACATTTATAATGATACTTATGTCAATATGGCAGTGTTTATCAAGAACAATCAGTTTATCTCCGCTTAAAAAGTTTAAAAAATTGTTTTGATTGAGTCACCTACTTCTTGCAAGATTGAGATAAAACCAAAACTATGTGTAAATGAAATAAATTTGTTTTCAAAAAATAATTATGTAATAAAATTTATTAATGTTTTAAGTAGTGATCATGTAAAGACCACATTCAGTTTCTCCTCCTCCTCCTCCTCCTCCTCCTCCTCCTCCATGACTAAATGACTAAATGATTAAAAATGGCAATAGAAACTAAGCTATGCACTCTTTGTGGTGCTGAACTCAATGTGTATTGATTTCAAGTACAACAGATTCATTCATTTTGATGACAATCCTTGGAATTTCATTGTATGTGGTATTTATAATTCATGATCACAGGGCCAATGTAAGTTCTTAACATTGACCAGATCGAACTTGTAATGCCTACTGCTCCCTTCAGTTAACTTTCAAAATACTCAAGAAAGATGATGTTACTTTCTATGATCTGAGATTTTATTATAATCAGAAATTGCAATTTGAATTAATTCCTACAAATATTTTGGCTTTTATTTAAAGAGCAATTCCTCACATCGGTTACCCTCTTAAACAATTTTCTCTGGTGAGGAAATGTTAGATTTGTAGATTTGTATGGGACTAACATCAAAGAGGTGACTCGGTTCCCAAAAGGTCATAGGAAACCTCTCCGAACAAAATGCCATCAGAAGAAACTCAAAAATATGGGGGGAAAAATAGCACTTTCATACATAAGGCTTCAGTAATATGTGTTTTTTGTATTGTATTTTTATCCATATGGAACAATATTTTTTTACCCATGTCAACCACATATGTTAACAAAAAGGTTAAGCTCTGAAGTAACCATCATTGCAATAAGGTTAGTTTTGCAATAAGTGTATTGCAATATCTGTTCTTATTTCAATTGTTCAGAATTGCAACCACATATATGCAATGAATTTTCAATTGCAATTTACCTTGCTGTGTTATGCAATTTGTCTACCAACCATATTTACAATTAAAAAAACCCAGACTTGTAAGCAAGGTCATTGTAACTGGTGATGTTTGATTGAAATTCCATTTACTTAAACACCTGAGTTTAAATGATATTGCTTTTACGAGCTATTAAGTGGGGTTTTTTTTATATGTATATATATAATTATTATTTTTATGTTATAATTTTATCTTTTTGGAAGTTGGTTCCCCCTTAATTTAATCTGGTTATATGGAAACTAGGCACTTGTTTTTAATTGGGTGCTTTGCATAAATGATAAAGGCAAGGATGCTATGTAATCATAATGCTTCACTTTATGACATGTATGTTTGAGTTTATAGAAAGTTTGAGATTTATGCTTGATAGTTCAGTCAATATCATTCGAGGAAAAAAGAGGTTGAGTCCGGCCCTGTTATTAATGTGGTGGTTTTGTAACATATTCAAGCTACACCTTGTTTCGCAAAATAGTCCTTTGGCAAAACAATCCAAAGCCCTTGCTTATACTAATGAATACCAGAAAAACTGAATATAATTCAGAAAATTGTTAAAATGGTATCAAACCCTATGAAAATACATATATCCAGAACTAAAAGGGATTAAATTATTTCTGAAATTTGAAGTTTCCATTTTGAAATATTCCAGAATGAATCTCTGCAGGATGGGAAAAGTGTCTTAAATGCGGATTTGTTTTTTAGAGATTGACTAACTGTTAGTGAAATGGTAATGGTGTTTTACAACAGAGTCCCAGATAATTTGATCCACACTAGTCCACATCAGTAGTTGTAAATGGTTTGGGCCAAATTTATCAGGCAAACAAACTGAAGGTTTCCCATTAAAACTTGATAGAACAATAGACCCTGAACAATATTTTTCACATGGTTAAATATAAACCAATAAAATAAAAAAAAAATGAGGTATTCTGATAACTAAGAGTAATAAAGGATATTTTGTTATTTAAATGCTGTTGTTTTGTTACTAACAGATTAATACTATTGTTACTTGCTTTAACAGATATAATCATGTCACACTCAAAGTAAATACACAGTGGAACAATTCAGAAGACAGGTTCAGATCATAAATTCTCTTCTACAGATTAAAGGAATGCCTTTGTAATTTATATCTGTAAATGATTTCCCTAAGCATAAATTCGAGAAAAAAATATTGGTATTAAAGTTTCTAAATTTAATATCACATTTTGATCACAAGAGACTTCAAATAATTTTAAAATCAACCGTTGTTTATTTTTCTTGTTGCCTGACTTAAATGGAAATTGATTTGCTTTTTTCTAAATGATAAACATCTGCCTCATCATTTTAATTTGAAAATGGAGAAAGTTTTGAGGTACAGTCTAGCTCTGTGATCTACAATAAAAATCTATTTTAACTTCTGTACATTGTGTGACGAAAAATGGAGGTTGGAGGTGGACATAATTGTTTTCCAAACCGGATTTAAACAGGTGTAATACTTAAACACATATCCTGGAGTAAGATTCTACGCAGAGAATTTTTTGCTTTTCTGTACATATGTTCTATGGAATATATGGAACAAAAATCTAGTTTAAAAAATGGGGGTCACCATGCTTATATTTTCACAATGTAGCCTTTTCAAGGGCCATTACTCTGTATTTCTGTGAAAATGATGTTCTGTCAATGATCATCAATAATTGTAATAAAAGACCATTAAACTTCATAAAAGGTATGAAATCTTCTTTAGACTATATTCAGCAAAGGGTCAATAAACAGACAAAATTTTGACTTTTTCGCCTGTTCAAAAAACTCTTACGCAGAGAATTTTTCCATATTTCTAATTCAATTAGTAAATGATGTATACTTACAGAAAATATAGAAATATACATGCCTATCCATGCTCGTTTCTGAGTAAATTGACACTGAAATGATTTGTCTGAATCCATGTTTACTTTAATTACGCAGTCATTTTCACACTCAAGTACATTTGACTTGGCAAAATACTTGATATTTTCAATAGTTTCTGAACGTTTAATCAATTTAAAACGACCTGAGTTACTTTTCTTTCGCAATGACATCTTAAACGGCGATTTAACACTGATTTTGACACTTTAGCAGTAATTTTTATTTTTATCCGAAGACTATTCAACTTGAATTAAACCAAATGTAAAATAATGAAAGTAACGGAAAATGACATGCAGGGTTTATGTGCGCAGTGGCTACTCCCGGATACGACTTTAAAGGAACAGAGTATATCATCAGTCCGTTCAATCCATTGCTAAGCATTCTCTTTGTATGAATAAGTGTTTTTTTGCCTAACACAGACTAGTTTTTTATTATTTTATGAGAGTAGGAGATTTAGTGTTTTCTTATTTGACTAAAATCTCTTTCTGATATTTTTATTAATCAGAGCAATGATTTTGTTATTGTATACTTAGTGTTTGATCTTAATCTAGAAAAGCATGGACAAGATATATCCTAAAAGAAGGCTATCTTAAATGTGCCACATTATCTGTTGTCGGTAAGCATAGTGGCATGTCAGCTATAATAAAACAGCAAAATGGCTAGACTGTGACCTGACAGACCATTTCTTGTAACCCGAGATTAAATGCCATTTTGAATTCCTACTTCAGTATCATATCCCTACTGTATTTTCCGTGTCATGTCACAGAACACTTGATTGATCATGTTTCCTGGTAACCCTTCACATACTCAGCAGTATTACCAATGATAGCTTTGTAACAATAAGCACTACAGTACTGGAAGGATTTGTTTTGTTCATAACAGATTGAATTAAAAACTTTACACAGCAATTATAGATGAAATACATTTGAAGTTAGATCGAAATCTTTCTTATACTTGTTTATGCAGACATTTCTGTTCAACGATGGTATGTTCTTGTTACTTTCATGTGTCCACGGATATAATTATGTCAAATATGAAGATAGGTAATGGGCAAGACATTAAAGGAAATCCAAATAAAAACAAACACAAAACTGCAAACTAATTCTACCTATTTTTATGCTCACCTGAGCACGTGCTCATGGTGAGCTTTTGTGATCGCCCATTTTCTGTCGTGAACAATTTCTTTAAACATCTTCTCCTAAACATGTGACCAAATCATGTGACCAATATAGCTGCCAGGTAAGTGATTCTAGGGCCATTATGGCGTCAGCACCTTAGTCCATTGAATTCACATACCACATTTTGAGGGACGGTACTTTATCGATACACAAACAGTGGTCTGACCCCAATTACTCATTAAACATCCGCCTTCACTGTGCGGACTAATACCTTCTTAGAACTAGGAATGTAGTCTGGATTTACTCGCTTTGTTTTGCTTTATATTATTATAACTGTTGCCTCATGAGAAATCGTAAAATGTCAAGATGTTCGAAAAATAGACTATCGTTCAGTCTCTGTTCACAGAAATAACAATTATAGTAATGGTGGTATAAGGAGCAGCTGTTTTCCTCGAGATGTTTCCCAAAGACATTTTCAAATGTATCCTCAAACATCTTGCTTTAAATGCGCCTTAGTCCTTCAGCGCTATCAGCGCTTTGATTGTTATCAGAGATCGCTGTTTCAGTCCTAATTTCACTTGCAATAAGAGTAACCAAGAGTATTTAGCATTCTCTGCAGTTTAACTGTCCTTCTCTTCATGAACACCTTAGAATGTTTACAAAGGTCCTTTCATTACATAATTGCTAATAATAGAATAAACCTTTGGGAAAGGTAACATGTTTTACGAGAATCAAATTATTTCACAAAACTGATGTTAGATTACCAGGGTTTGATGACAGCTTATAGATTACATTAAACTATTATTTATCTCGTATTTTAAAAACCAATCATCCGAATAATTCAATGATTCCTGTTATATATTTTATAAAGCTGGTTTAGCTGATAATTTGCTGGAAGTACCCAAGGAGGAGTTCTATTGATTGAACCATTAACAAGTTATGTCTCCAAATACTCTTGTAGTCTATCTGTTTGTGACAGGTCTTTCTTTCGAGCTTGTACATAGTTTTGCTTTACATTACGGATTACATTGGCTAGAAAATCGTGAGAATGGGAGGCTTTGGCCTGTGAAAGGGGTTTCACATTCCTCCACTTATAAAGTAGTTATTGATAGAAAATAATAAAACATTGGATTGTAATGAAGTGGGCTAGAGAAGCAGACTAGGGTGTCGTAAATATATCTTTTAAGGTTCAGACTAACATACAAGTATGTTTGTCTGTAAGTTCAAGAATTATCATAGTTGGTATGTATTTATAGTAAATAGAGATTATCTAGAGTTCAAACCACTACAAAAGTAAACAAATAATGTCCCTTTGCATAGTATTTTATAAGGAAAATCATTTCCTCATATTTATCCATGAAGCCTAGAGCTGTCATAGTTGTGTTTTTTAACATAATGAGCTTAGTTTAAAAAAAAGAAAGTACAAAGTAAATTGTACACAATTAGAACATAGTGCCTTGCAAAAGGGTACTCAATAGTTATGATCACATACTGTAATATGCATCATGAAGTTCTCTAACAGGCTTGGTTAATTACAGTCTTTGCTTTAGTAATGAGAATGGATGTTTTCAATTGTCAGCTTTACCATCTTATTCAAGCATATATATGTCCAAGTTTTGTATATTCCTTAATAGCTAAATCTATTAACCAACAGAAGTGCATGAACACACTCAAGAGTATATTATACATGTGACCATTTGTCTGTGCAAACACAAGCATTGAGTGCTTTATTTTAACCTGACAACACCATAAATGTTGTACTTAATTATCTGGAATAAAATCTTTTAAAACATGCTGTGTGCTGATCTATTTCTAAAGAAACTGATAAGTGCTATCTAGTCCATTTCCTTAAGATTAAGGTCTACTGGTTCATCCCTTTATGCTTTTAGATGGGCATATCCTTGAGTTGTTTTAGAGCATATGGTAAATACCATGGATATTTCATATTAAAGAAACAGACAGGTAACCTGGAAGAAGTTACTTTTAAGAGCTAAAGTTTTAGGCAACATTCTCAATTTCTGAAACATAAACATTTTAGGAGGATATGACTATATTGGTAGCTGATCATATAAAAAGCTTGAAACCAAGCAGTAAAAGTTCTGATTAGGAAAATTCATGCGGCATCAACAAATTTTAAGGGATAAGGTGAATCTGTACCTAAACATGGGGGCTTTCCCCATAAAAGGTCTCTCAGAGATCAAGGTTTTATCTTTTTAAAATAAATTGTCTCCTATCGTTAGAATAACAACACAAATTTCTAAAGTAACGTAGAACAAGATTATTGACAGCTTTCCAACCCTGCTCATGAGTGTACAGAAACGAAAAATAAAATTAATATCGCAGATTTTGCAGACCGTCAAACGAGGTTTATTTTGTAAATACTTAACTTGAGAGTAAGAGGTGGTATTTTTAGATACTGTGGTCACATGGTTTTTCGTAAACTTTTACCACACATGTGCGTGGTCGCGTACATTATTCTGTCAGATGAAAATGGGTGGAAGGAGAAGGAAAACAAACAGCGAAAGCATTCATATATTAAACCTTGCACAATTTGATAAAGAAAATAAAAAAAATACCCCCACTTTCTACATTGAATATGAGGATTCCACACACAGGATAACTTCCCTAAATGCTGCTTTGTTGTTGTTGTTGCTGTGTAGTTTGATATTTGAAGATGTCACGTGATAGCATAGCGTCCGAAAAAGAATACCAGAGTTTATTTATAAACCGGCCTTCCCCATGGGGAACAGTCAGGCGTGAAGGCTCACTTCACATTAAGTTAGGAAAACACAGGGTTTTAGCAACTTATAAACAAAGACATTGAAAACAGACTTTGGTTTGTTGAAGAGGATTGTAAATATCAAAGTTTTAAAGGTTTTTTTTTACTCCCAAAGCACACATCTCTGAGAGAGTATCTTTAAATATATATAGATGTAAAATGTGGATTTGGCGTATGGTATTCAGCTATGCTCCAAACAAATATTCATTAAAATTAAGTATCTGAATTTGCTCTATAAATGTAGATGATGACGGAAAAAACCCACGGTATCACTAACTGGGTGTTTCATCCACTGTATGGTAATAAGTTAGCCATATACCCTGTTTTCTGTCTGTGTAATTTCTACATTGCCAATGTATGTTATTTCGGCTAGTTCGATGTAAACACTTAAGTGATAGAACGTGTATTCCTTTATTTTCTAAAGTACCGGGAAGAAAAAATATTTGATGTCCAGGGACTTTAATGTCTTGTTTAGGATATTTGAAAGGACAAACTGAAGTTTTGAATAAAATCTGTGTTTTGGAGATTGCACTGGTGTCATGTTCGATGGGTCATTTATGAAAGTGAACACCTCAGGGTTGTTTCATGGTTATTTCTAAAAAGCCAAGTTTATTATCACCACCTTTCTTTGAAATTGCAACATTGTCCAGAGTAGAATAAAAGAAATACTTTGAAGAAAATGTAGGAATCCAAAGGAAAATTGAGAAAGTTCCAAGAACTACATCCTGCTTTCTTTCTAGAAAAATGACTTCTAACTACCCAGTGAAGATATTGGTCTACCTTGATTATCCGAGTTTTACTCAATAGTGCTGATTTCATTAATGTTTTCTGTGTGTATAAATTACAATTTTGTTATTGGAAAATAAACATCTGTGTGGTGTTTAAAGTTAAATAATTCCCATATTAAAAAGATGAAAAAAATCTATGATAAAGGGTAGTAAACAATGAAACATAGCATTAATTGTTGGTTATGACTAACCCATCCATAGCCAATTGTTTTGTCAGTGTGTCCTTTGGCAAAACTACTGGACAAAAAATCTTTTTAAATGAATGTGCTGCTTTATACCTTCTGGATTAATGTATCCCAATCATATCTGTTTGTTCATAAGAATCGTAAAGCTCCACTAAGTTAAAGTGGAGAAGGATAAAAATGTATGCCCGCTGAGAGGCAACTATTGTGGATGAGAGAGGTGGTTTTGTTGTTGTAAAGATGATTCTGTAATGAAGAATTTTTCCAAAGATAAGAGGATTTGAGTAATCCTTGTTTTCCACAAATTGAATTTCAAGCCAAGTGATGATATCTCTTGATTTGCACTAAATAACACTGTGATTGTATTGAAACTGTTGCTAAGCAACAAAAGTAATAGATGGCATATATGGCTTATTGGTGCTCATATGTTATAAGCTTGGTCAAATTGGTTTTGCAAAAATAACAGTGGAAAAAGATTAGCAAGTTCTCCTTCCTTACTTATTTTAGTAACGGAACCTCACCTAGACTGATTCCCTATAATAGGGTTTTGTAACCTGTTCAAATTGAACAGTTTTCTCTGTGGTACTATGTAGATGGCCAGTAGGGTATTGTTTATCACAGCAGACTTTGAAATGCTCAAGCACAGGTTTGTCAAAACCAAATTATTTGTTAATGAAAAGATGCATGATAATTTTTCAATATTGGAGCTTAAAAGCTGAATATGTATCATGTTAAACATAAGAAACATTTCACAAAGCATGTCTAGTTATAACATGAATAACCCCTAGTTTTAAACCCTAAATTATCACCATGAATTCTTCATAAATACCTAAACTGTGATGAATAAGTTTAAAAGGAGGTAATTAAAATTGTGAACCAAACCTTACCAAATTGAAGATTCAGTAAAGTGGTGTCAATCAGAAAACTGTGATCATCCATTAAGGGTATTCTAGGTGGGACCCTAAAGTTCATAAGTCATGGTTAAATAAGGCCAATACTTACTCCTTTTTTAGAAAGAAGCAATAAATCAGAATGAAATATTGATTGCATACTTTCATATCACTGAAGAATAAAGTTGCACTGTCTAGAATTCCCTTTGTTTGATATCTATATATATAGTGTAGTTTATGTCATTATTTTGAGAGTTTCGCTGGGAAGTAAATGCAAATATGTCATGTGATGTAAAAAAATATCATCAAAGTCATTTCATGCAATGGTTGTAAGCAGTACTACATAGGCAGGGCAGGTGACAAATTAGTGATCTCTCCAAATATCAAATACCACTATGTGGACAACTAGATCAATGTTGTAATCAAGACTCAAAATGTCTGTTATGCGCATACCTTTTGGGTGATCACATGATCAATGTTTACGATATAAAACAGATTGCAAATGGCAGGTGCCCATGAATGAGCAGGTATTTATGCATTTTTTCAGCAGATTACTTTAGTTTTCCACTGTTTTACATATGCCATGTTCCGACGCTCAATTTTCCGCTACCACCAGTGAATGTTGTGTCCATTTTGCCCATTTGCTTGATGGTGTTCAACACATGGTGTATATAAGATAGTGGAAACGAAAGTAACCTGCCGAAAAAAAAAAAAATACAATGTTGTTTGGAAAGTTTTCGTAAACAAAGGTCAAGTGATCACCCTGCCTGACACATAACCTCTTAATTATGAGTTTTCCTCCACCTACATTGCATTTCAATTGTTCAAAACAAGTTACGACAAGGACCTTTTGACAAACCCCCACAACTACTATTGATGTTCTTTCTGTGCAAGTTTACAGTACCCATGGCTATCTTCTTGTGCAATTCAGTTGGTTTATATGAAAAACACTTTCATTGTTATTTTAGTTTTAAGCTTGATAATACAGGCAAATAAGGAGGGCTGTATTACTCATCTGGGTGTTGCCTTCACACTTTGGTGTAACTCATTTGCAATTCAAGAGAATTGATTGAAATTTCACACATGTACTAAGGGTCATTATGTCAGGTGACTGATCAGGTCCAATAACTCTGGTTTTGCTTCTTGGTTTTGGATTAGCAATTCTATTTCTACAATTAGGTTTTACTAGCTCAGCTCCCTTTTTCCCCCTCTATTTTGTTTAACACTGTGTCATCAATTTTGTAATTCATAAAACAGCTTTCCTTGGACTCACCAGTACTAGGTTAGGGCTAATAGATGACTTAAGCAGCAGTCTTGTCTTTATTACCTTAACCACCGAGTCATGTAGGACTATCACATCAAAACTTCATTATACACTCATCTACTATCTTAAAGGAACAGTAAATTAAGTAACACATCTCTTGCATTTGGGCAGAATCAGGAAATATCAGAATTTAAAAGGATTGTTTAAATTTTTTATTTAGGTCCATTAGAAAAATGTTGCATTCAAATTTCATTAACTTACTACATGTACCAAGTTTCCAATTTGAATCATAAGATTACATTTTGGCAGAATTATAGCCCATTTGAAAGTTGTATTAATGAATCTATATGGAGGGTTACTATAGGTCAACTATCAACATGATTGATTTGTAATCTAAACCATTACTCACGATAATTAATTGGCTATGCAGGGGCAAGGGCCTGTTTTAAACTTTGATAAAGATTGAAGTACACACAAATATGTGAGTAGTAAGAGCACCCCCAACATGGTGCTCTTTTTTAGTGACTTTTCAGAAATATTGTTAGGTATTTTCTTTTTCTTTTCTTAAGAATGGGCTCATTCACAGCTTTGTGTTTGATGTTGTAATTGACATAACAAAACACTATTTATTAACATGAATGAATATGATTAAATGTATTGTTCTCCCTTTCTTTACCTGCAAACAGTGAAAGAATTGACCTCGCCTGATTTTATATATCCTACGGATCATCGTACCACCAATGGTAAAAGAGATGTTTTTATTAGTTTTCAATAATTGGTGTTATAATTAGGTTTACAGAACCCTTTGTCTCTGTCTTCAATTATAGACAATAGCAAAAGCTGATGGTTGGAACTTGCATTGCCTTCATACAAAAGTGGTTCTGTTTTCCTACTTCTATATGGTTATGTGTAAAATCTCAACTTCCCCATTTCTTTATGTTGTGCATCCACTGGCAATTCCATTCCTTTTATGCACTTGATCAAACTCATTCATTTTTAACCCTTTCAGAATATTTATGTTATCTGTTACATTGAAAGAAAAAAAGGATGTCTTGTTTTGAAAAAAAGGTTCGATAAATTTCACTCATTTGTTACTCTTAGTTTTTCTTCTTTAGTTGAATTTCACTACTTTATGTTATCATTACCCTTGACCAGACATTATTTACATTCTTGAACAAAAAGCTCACCATGTCTTTTTTAGTTACCAATTGTTTGTTTGTAAGACCATGCATCTTCATTCATTAAAGGCATCTAATTGATGTTAAGGATTACCAAGGTGGTACAAAATTCTGTCATATGAGAAAAGTGTTTTAAAGGTATATGGCTCCTAATAAGAATGTTGATTATCTTAACAATGAATGGTAGCAACTTAATGAAAGTCACATTGAAGATCTTACAGGCACATAAAAGGAGATGAGTACAAACATATTATTGAAAAAATATATGGAGTTATTTTATTATGTTCATAAAAGTCATGAGAATTAATTTACAAACGCATTGAGACCGTATTAAATAGACTACTTTAACATAAGTTATTTTGTGCTTGAAAAATAGTTGTCTCCATTTCGATCATGTTTACCAACAACCTGTTTGTTTACATATTCAAAATAACAAATTCTGATAGGTTGGTTAAAAAATTTGTGTATCAACTGTCAAGGTCAGAGGTGAAGAATCACACAATCTGAATTATCAAACTTGCTAATCTGAGTTATTTCTTGTTGGCTTTCACGTTTAAGTTGTGCTGATGGGGTTTTTGGGGTTTTCGGGTGATAACTATTTGAATCTGACCAAAAGTTTATCAAACAACATAATTTGATATAGCATTAATCTCCTTACATGTGCCTTTAACAAATGAAAAGGTTTTACCAAGAAATGTTTCCATTTAAACTCAATATGGGGAGATGATCAATTCAAAAGTTAACATTGAAGCCTATGGGAAATTTAATATTTCTATCATTATGATAAACCTGTTTGATTTTTGAGAGAGAAAAAACTTTCACTGGAAAGATCCATTACATTATTCTGATTAAGATTTCACAATGAAATCAGAATTTTACCATAAAAGATCAGGAGAAAATCAATTCATCAGTTTTCAGGGAAGACAACTCATGAAAAAGTGAAAACAAGGGGGTATGATAACAACAACTTAAACCATAACATGACATGTCAATACTATCATTGTATGTTAACTGCTTTATATTTTATAGCTTTTATGGTCATTTTATGTTTAGAAAGATTGAAAAATGATTTTAAAGGGCTATATCCTAAGACTTTAACAAGGAAAAAACAGACCTGCACTAGTCACTTGATTTCTGATGATTATGATGTTATTGATGTAGCCTGTGTCGCCTTGTGTGACTCACCTGACCCAAGTTGTTTGGTGGACTTGTAGGATCAATGCTAACTAATCTGACATCAATGGGTTGTCATCTACCTTAGTTGTATACTTTCCCATTTCTCAGTCTGGCATTGATGATTTTGTATTGTGCCTTAAACAAGATGCTATAATAGCCTTTAAATGTGAATAAACTTATATAGAAATAGCTCGATTGGTAGTAGTGCAGTGAACAACATTGATGACTGTCTTCATTACTTATGAGTTTATCCTCTCTCAAAGGGGACCTCTGTGGCAAAATTACTCAATTGGATAATACTAGGCCACTCCCTTTCTTGCTTCAAGTCTTGAAAACAGAATGTTTTGATATTCATAAGAGGAATATCATGGAATCTTGATGGTTTTACTCAGATTGATGCCTGCTTCCATACAGATAAGTAGTACAAGACAAGGCAAACTTGAAGATATATTGTTGATGTGATGTAAAAATGTAAGAGAACATGGGTTATTTCTGAACAGTTGTGCTTGGCCAATGGCTTTGAACCAATATGTTGTGTTCATGGTGTGGTTGAAATGCACAAACTGCCATTTAAGCACTATTATGCTGTTTAAAATAGTAAAAAAAAATTGTTTTAAAGAAATTATCAGATTTTAACTTATTTTAATTCGTCTTTCACATTTGTTTTCTACAAATTTTATTTGCAGGAAAATCATGTTAAAATGTCAAGAAAAAATTGTTGAAATTAAACATTGAGTTGAAATGATCGAATAGTTTACCCAATATATAACTCTTACAACAGCAGGGTGCTTCTAAACCAATGATATTATTTATGTCACATTTCTAATTAGATTTATTCTTAATCTTGTCTACTTATCTTGTTTTGTTAAATGGTCTTATTATAGATTTAATTCTTCTTCTGTTGTGTTTACCTGTGTCTATTGAATTATAAGAATTTCAATGCCAAAATTAATGTTTGTAGGTACTTTTTTAGGTTAAAGAAACATTTTCACTGATAATCAGACATTCAGTTATGTTCTTATTCTTTTGTATTAGTTGCTTTCCTTCTAAGCATTGTTTTCAGTCATTTTTTCTCTTATTGTAACCACTTATTGCATATATTGTTCACACTGTGTGCATGTCTTCTAGAAACGCATGACTTCTGTAGATCTTTAACATTATAAAACTAGTTTGTTTAGCGAGCTGCATACTGTTATAGGCTTAACTTTCTTATTACTCTTTAATTCATAACTTTAGGTGTTGTGAAAAAATTAAGTAACACATTAAATGTAAGTTTGTAAGTACATATTTGAGTTTGTATCTCAAACCATTAACATGAGCCGGAATATTGTTCATGATCAGAATAAAAAGCTAAGTATACAAATGTCACTTGTAACCTCTACAATGTCAGGTCACTGATTACCTCTACAATGTCTGGTCACTAATTACCTCTACAATATCAGGTCACTGACTTCCTGATAACCTCTACAATGTCTACTCACTGAATACCTCAACAATCAGGTCACTGATCACTGACAACCTCTACAATATCAGGTCACTGTACTGGTCTACAATATCATCACTACCTCTACAATATCAGGTCACTGACTTCCTGATAACCTCTACAATGTCTACTCACTGAATACCTCAACAATATCAGGTCACTGACAACCTCTACAATATCAGGTCACTGACAACCTCTACAATATCAGGTCACTGACAACCCCAAAAATATCAAGTCACCAAATACCTCTATGATGTCAGGTCACAGACTACCTCTACAATATCAGGTCACTGATAACCTCTACAATATCACTGACAACCTCTACAATATCAGGTCACTGTTTACCTCTTAAATGTCAGTTCACTGACTTCCTCTACAATATCAGGTCACTGACAACCTCTACAATATCAGGTCACTGACTACTTAAACAATATCATGTATCTGATTAACTGTACAAATATCAGGTCACTGATTACCTCTACAATGTCCACCCACTGATAACCTCTACAATATCAGGTCACTGACTTCCTGATAACCTCTACAATGTCCACTCACTGAATACCTGAACAATATCAGGTCACTGACAACCTCTTCACAATCAGTTCACTGACAACCTCTACAATATCAGGTCACTGACAACTTCTACAATATCAGGTCACTGACAACTTCTACAATATCAGGTCACTGACAACCTCTACAATATCAGGTCACTGACAACCTCTACAATATCAGGTCACTGACAATCTTTAAAATACAAGGTCACTGACAACTTCTAGTGTCCACTCACTAACAACCTCTACAATATCAGGTCACTGACAACCTCTACAATATCAGGTCACTGACAACCCCTAAGATAACAGGTTATTGGTTACCTCTACAATATCAGGTCCCTGACTGTCTCTACAATATTAGGTCACTGACTACCTCTACAGTGTCTGTTCACTGACAAACTTTACAAAGCTTTTGCCTTTAAACTTCACAGTCATTTAATCTATGATGAAGAAAACATTTAGACTAAGATACATAACTTTTGAAGGATTTATGGTAGAATTGTTGATCCTTTTAATTGTGAAAGCTATTGATTTGAACTTTTTTAGGCATATTTTGTTAAAATTTTCTGTTATATGTTATGATAACTGTTCTATGTATTCAAAATTAACATACATTTATTGATTTTGCATGTGTCTTTTAGAAGTTTTGATCTTTTTGGACATTGAATAGTGATATGAAAAACAAATTAGATTAGTGGTTAGCATTTACAATGCGGTAGGTACTCTTGGTTACATTTCTATTGAGACTATTGAGGTTCATTGTGGACTTTACCACTAAACATTGTTATAAATTCTACAATGCGTTATTGTTTTTAAATGCCTCCAAAAAGAAACTCTAAATAGATTTGACATTTTTGTCTCAATTTGAATGTGTGGTGTTGTTTTCTTGATGTACAGACAAATATGAATGATCAATACATTCTATTACCATTTCAGTCCTATTGACAAATTGCCATTGTTAAATGCAATACTATCAAAGGCCTTTTATCTTTCAGATACTTCTGATATTTCAGTAATTAGCTAGTATTGTATATACTTAAAGAAAAAACATGTCAATCATGTACTTTTAAATATTTCTTATATAATGCCAATATTTAAATAGGTATTGATAGATTATATCTTAAAAAATAATTTGCATTATCCTTTTCTAAAGGCAAAAAGGTGTACTTTGTTGACTGCTTTATGAACATAGAATGAATTGCTCACATCTTAAAAGTAGTTCAGAATATGGTGTATGTTACCAAGGTGAGGAAAACATGCAGCAAGACTGTGATTCAAACCTGCGACCTACACAAACCATGTGAATGCTCTACCAACTTAGTAATCCTGCCAACTTAGACATTCAAACCTTACCTTGTAGTTCAAGATCCATACCACAGTATATATAAGGAACTTGCTCATAAGACTTCAATTACAAAGATATATCTCCAAATGAAAGCAAAGCACTTCTCTCAAACATTTGTAATTAATTTAGTAGCACATGATAAATAAAATGCTTTCAGATAGTTCTGTTACAAAGTGTTTCTGATTAATTTTGCCATTCAGTCTAAAAATATGTATTTTGTAATGCATTTTACTGTATGACTTTACAATATTCTTTCTGTTATTACAGCACCTGGGTCAGCTCCAAGAAATGTGAAAGCAAGATCACATAGCCCACAAACTATAATGATCGAATGGGATGAACCAGAAATACCCAATGGAGTTATACAGGTAACATTTCAGCTTTTATAAAGATACTAACAATGATAAGGATCAAACCAGATTCCTCTTATATGACTAATTGATAGGTACTAGGTGTAAGTAACAGATATTGCAAGAGGTAAGGTGCCTGCCATGAACCTGGAAGGGTATGGCACCCTGGTTATTACACTGGCAGGGATGGCTAGCTCCATGACACCCTGGTTATAACAATGACTGGGATGGCTATCTCCATGACACCCTGGTTAATACAATGACTGGGATGGCTATCTCCATGACACCCTGGTTATAACAATGGTAGGGATGGCTATCTCCATGACACCCTGGTTATAACAATGGCAGGGATGGCTATCTCCATGACACCCTGGTTAATACAATGGTAGGGATGGCTATCTCCATGACACCCTGGTTATAACAATGACTGGGATGGCTTGCTCCATGACACCCTGGTTATTAATAATGGCAGGGATGGCTATCTCCATGACACCCTGGTTATTAATAATGGCAGGGATGGCTATCTCCATGACACCCTGGTTAATACAATGACTGGGATGGCTTGCTCCATGACACCCTGGTTATTAACAATGGTAGGGATGGCTATCTGCCATGGTACCTGTGATTGTACAATGACTTGGGGATGACTTTGCTCCACTGCACCCTGGGAATACGGGATAGTGCCACAGCCAGAAAGCTTGTTTCAGGTCATAAAAGGGTTGTCTGGATTTTGGTTCAAGTAGATGATAGTAGGCAATAGTGTTCCTCTTGTTGTCAGTATAATGAATATGAACAAGCATTAGAAAGACAGTGAGTCCAATTTTGCTGGACAGAATAAAACACCTTTAATTTTTTCTGTTATCATTTAAACTAGTCCAATAGCTATTGATATTTCTATCCCAGGAAAGTCGAGTACATGTTTGTTCCAAATGACTGACACATTGATTGTTTGTGATGTGTTTTATGTGTCCTTGTCTGTTAACTGTAATAATCAATGAGGAACTTCCCATGGTTTCTTGCAACCTATCAGGAAATGGAATCATGTACATTTGTGAACGTTTTTAATTGTGTCTTCCTATTCCTTCATGCATTCATAACTCATAGAGTAGGTTAACTTGTAGCCATTAGGTAACATTGTGCGGGATCTAGTTCTACTTTGAGATCTTTCTCTCACTATGAACTTAAGGGATAGATGAATTTATAGAAAAGGGATTCAGGGGTAGAAGATAAGTCTCTGATTACGAGGTTGATGGGTTTAAATCCTGTGAAAAGCCTGGTTCACATTGCGACTTTTTATTTATCCACGTTCATGTAGAGTACTGGTCAAGTATTCAGGAAACAGAATTAAATATCAGTTGCAAGAAATTGCTTCATAATCAATGTGAAATGAATTAAAGAACATCAAAATGAACTTTGATTGAAAGGGAATATAATTGTATGGAAAATAGTTGGAAAGTCACTACCAATTGTAAGTCTAATGTCTAGGGAGACCTGGTCTGTCATATCTACCATTAATGTGTTATTCCTTTTGTTCAATTGTTCAGTGTTGGGAGATCTAATTGATAATAGTAAGCTGGACATAAATAAATTACTTAAATATTATGTTAAAACCGAACATTCCTTTATTTACCTCACCTAATCACAATACACTAAAAGGACATTTATCATTTCTCAATTACCTTGTTATCAATTTTATTTTTCAATCATCTTTTAAACCTGAACCACTTATCCATTTTTAATGCACAAACATCATCCTCTTAAATGAGATCAAAGTGTTAGAAAGAAAAACACATTTTTTTAAAACAATGAATAAGTGTATAACTTGGCAATTGGTGAAGATGCTTCATAATCAAAACAATTTAGAATCATATTTTCTTTGGTTATAGAAGTACATGTAATGTGTGTTTATCATATCAACTTATTTGAACAATCATAAACAAGACTGTTAAGTATCTTTAGAATTGTTAAAAAAATCATTGTAGAACCCTTGATGTGGAACGCCAAGATTGTAATGTAAACCTTGCTAAAGTAATCTAGAATGTTAAGTGCCAATGGTAAAAAACATCTGGATATAAAGTATCTTGGGTATAGAAGAATTTAAAGTACTAAGTGTATCCTTGGTATGGCAAATTAGATGTTGAAGTATCCTTGGTATGGTACATTAGATGGTGAAGTGACCTTGGTATATTAGACTGTGAAGTACAGTGTCCTTGGTATGGTACTTTAGTTGGTGAAGTATCCTTGGTATGGTACATTAGATGTTGAAGTATCTTTGGTATGGTACATTAGATGTTGAAGTATCCTTGGTATGGAACATTAGACTGTGATGTACAGTATCCTTTGTATGGTACATTAGACTGTGATGTATCCTTGGTATGGCACATTAGATGGTGAAGTATCCTATGTATGGTACATTAGATGGTGAAGTGTCCATGGTATGGTACATTAGATGTTGAAGTATCCTTGGTATGGTACATTAGATGTTGAAGTATCCTTGGTATGGTACATTAGATGGTGAAGTATCTTATGAATGGTACATTACATGGTGAAGTATCCTTGGTTTTGTACATTAGACTGTGATTTGTCCTTGGTATGGTACATTAGATGGTGAAGTACACTTGGTATAGTACATTTGACTGTGATGTATCCTTGGTATGGTACTTTAGTTGGTGAAGTATCCTTTGTATTGTGCATTAGACTGTGATGTTTCCTTGGTATAGTACTTTAGTTGGTGAAATATCCTTGGTTTAGTACATTAGACTGTGATGTTTTCTTGGTATCATACATTAGTTGATGAAGTATCCTTGGTTTGGTACATTAGACTGTGATGTATCCTTGGTATCATACATTAGTTGATGAAGTATCCTTGGTTTGGTACATTAGACTGTGATGTATCCTTGGTATGGTACATTAGTTAGTAATGTATCCTTGGTATGGTACATAAGACTGTGATGTACAGTATCCTTGGTATGGTCCTTAAGATGGTGAAGTGTCCTTGGTATGGTACATTAGACTGTGATGTACATCATCCTTGGTATGGTACATTAGACTATGATGTACATTATCCTTGGTATGGTACATTAGACTGTGATATACATTATCCTTGGTATGGTACATTAGACTGTGACATACATTATCCTTGGTATGGTACATTAGACTGATGTACATCATCCTTGGTATGGTACATTAGACTGTGATGTACATTATCCTTGGTATGGTACATTAGACTGTGATGTACATCATCCTTGGTATGGTACATTAGACTGTGACGTACATCATCCTTGGTATGGTACATTAGACTGTGATGTACATCATCCTTGGTATGGTACATTAGACTGTGATGTACATCATCCTTGGTATGGTACATTAGACTGTGACGTACATTATCCTTGGTATGGTACATGAGACTGTGATGTACAGTATCCTTGGTATTGTACTAAAGATGGTGAAGTGTCCTTGGTATTCTACATTAGACTGTGATGAATCCTTGGTATGGTACATAAGTTGGTGAAGTATCCTTGGTATGATGGTCCTTTAGATGGTGAAGTGTCCTTGGTATGGTACATTAGACAGTGAAGTGTCCTTGGTATGGTACATTAGACTATGATGTACAGTATCCTTGGTATGGTACATTAGACATGATGTATCTTTGGTATGGTACATTAGATGTTGAAGTATACTTGGTATGGTAAAAAAGATGGTGAAGTGTTCTTGGTATGGTACATCAGACTATGATGTACAGTATCCTTGGTATGGTACATTAGACCGTGGTGTA
Organism: Cerastoderma edule; assembly: GCA_947846245.1. NCBI lineage: Eukaryota > Metazoa > Mollusca > Bivalvia > Cardiida > Cardiidae > Cerastoderma > Cerastoderma edule. The sequence goes on along the minus strand of OX401405.1, from coordinate 38,947,602 downwards.
TCCTTGGTTTGGTACATTACATGGTAAAGTATCCTTGGTATGGTACATTAGATGGTCAAGTATCTTATGAATGGTACATTACATGGTGAAGTATCCTTGGTTAGGTACATTACATGGTGAAGTATCCTTGGTATGGTACATTAGGCTGTGATGTATCCTTGGTATCATACATTAGACTGTGAAGTATCCTTGGTTTGGTACATTAGTTAGTGAAGTATCCTTGGTATTGTACATTAGACTGTGATTTGTCCTTGGTATGGTACATTAGATGTTGAAGTACACTTGGTATAGTACATTTGACTGTGATGTATCCTTGGTATGGTAGTTTAGTTGGTGAATTATCCTTTGTATTGTACATTAGACTGTGATGTTTCCTTGGTATAGTACTTTAGTTGGTGAAGTATCCTTTGTATTGTACATTAGACTGTGATTTGTCCTTGGTATGGTACATTAGATGTTGAAGTACACTTGGTATAGTACATTTGACTGTGATGTATCCTTGGTATGGTAGTTTAGTTGGTGAATTATCCTTTGTATTGTACATTAGACTGTGATGTTTCCTTGGTATAGTACTTTAGTTGGTGAAGTATCCTTTGTATTGTACATTAGACTGTGATTTGTCCTTGGTATGGTACATTAGATGTTGAAGTACACTTGGTATAGTACATTTGACTGTGATGTATCCTTGGTATAGTACTTTAGTTGGTGAAGTATCCTTGGTTTGGTACATTAGACTTTGATGTATCCTTGGTATCATACATTAGTTGGTGAAGTATCCTTGGTTTGGTACATTAGACTGTGATGTATCCTTGGTAAGGTACATTAGACTGTGATGTATCCTTGGTATGGTACATTAGTTAGTAATGTATCCTTGGTATTGTACATTAGACTGTGATGTATCCTTGGTATGGTACATTAGTTAGTAATGTATCCTTGGTATTGTACATTAGACTGTAATTTGTCCTTGGTATGGTACATTAGTTGGTTAAGTACCCTTGGTATTATACATGAGACTGAGATGTACAGTATCCTTGGTTTGGTAAATTAGTTGGTTGAGTATCCTTGGTATGGTACATTAGACTTTGATGGATCCTTGGTATGGTATATTAGTCTGTGATGGATCCTTGGTATGGTACATTAGACTTTGATGTACATTATCCTTGGTATGGTACATTAGTCTTTTATGTACAGTAAACTTGGTATGGTACATTAGACTGTGATGGATCCTTGGTATGGTACATTAGACTTTGATGGATCCTTGGTATGGTACATTAGACTTTGATGGATCCTTGGTATGGTACATTAGTCTGTGATGGATCCTTGGTATGGTACATTAGACTTTGATGTACATTATCCTTGGTATGGTACATTAGTCTTTGATGTACAGTATCCTTGGTATGGTACATTAGACTGTGATGGATCCTTGGTATGGTACATTAGACTTTGATGGATCCTTGGTATGGTACATTAGATGATGACATGTCTTGGGTATTGTACAGTACAAGATGTTTTGGAATAATCGGAATTTGGACCATTTTGTTTGATATGGACTTAAAATTGTAGAGAATGGGATTGTTATTTTGATAGAACATGGTTTTTGAATAAAGCATGTTGTAATAAAAGGGGTTTGACTCTTGTAAAGAATACTCTTGAGTTAAGTTGTTAAAGTATTATGATACCCTGTGTTGGACCTTTGAAATTAATCTTTTCCAACAAAACTACCACTTACTTAATAGATTACGGTATTTGTTTGCTCCACGTGTCCTTAATCGAGGATTGAATTGGTTGATCTTTTCTTTACAGGGCTACAAAGTTTTTTACACAACTGAACCAGAGCTTCCAATTGTCCTTTGGGACTCGGAAACCCATAGTGACAATCGCATGGCTACAATTACAAATCTCGATCCAGACAAGACTTACACAATAAGTGTGCTTGCATTTTCCCGGATGGGTCAGGGACCACTTTCACAGCCTGTGCAAGTTATCACAAGACAAGGAGGTATGTCACATTGCTCTTTTCTTTACAGCCCCAACTGTAATATAGTATTACAAAGCTCAATCACAATAATTTAAATTTGGATGAATCTAGGACTCTAAATTGGTAATACAGTAATGTTTTCTTAATGCAGATTCATTGCTTCCAAATGTTCTACATGTGTTGCTCATTAATTTATATGCACTATATATGTACTAGGGCTGTAACAAATACACTAAGGGGAAAATGTTATGTGTCAAAAATACACAGTGTTTGGAACACCTACATTGTTTCATGAATAAATATATAGGCATTTAGAAGTATTTTGTATAAATCATATGATACTGTACAAATAAAAAGATGGCAGGTAAGAATAGTGATAAAGTCATTATTCATACAAAAAAAATAAACAAAATATCAAACTTGTATTATTTGATATTTATTTGTACACATTTGCAATGTGGGTGTTTAATACAATGTGTCTAATAATGTGTGAAATTAAAGTTAAAATGGATGGTTACCAGTACTTGGAAGATACTAACTCTTCAAGAAAGGTCTTACTGAAAGATTGACCATATCGTCATGTCTATACTCAAGTTGAAATATTTTAAAGCAAATGATGCCTCAAATCAAGTAGTATTTGATATTATCGAGGATTTGAATGTATTGTAACAGCCCTATTATGTACAGACTTAAGGCCATTTTGAGGATGATTTGTAGTTTTTCATTTGTATAAATGTTTAAGCTGGACATCTCAACCTCAAGAAATACTGTATTATTAATGAAGTTGTGATTCTGAAAATTCATTCAATTGGACCATTTTTCCCACTTTATGTGTTAAAGGTTAAGGCTTTAATCTGTGATTGAGCTTTGGCTTGAATAGGAATTGGCTGTCTACGGTTTTCTCTCTCAATCAGCTGTTTCAACATTGTAATTCATATACATGTATCTAACAACCAGTTAGGTTATGATTTTAATGATATCAATGATTGTCCATTTATTGATAATAGGATATTTTTACTTGTAACTTTACCATATATATATATATATATATATATATATATATATCTGCAAATCTGCAATTAAATGATGTATTGTAAGTTCATGTTGCTAATGAAGATTTTAAAAAACAAAAACATTTTTGCAATATTTCTAATTAACACTGTAGTTGGTAGTTTATGCAGCTGTTTTGACAATTCATACAATCACTCTGCATGCAATACAATAATTTGCGCATGAAGGCAATATGCACAGGAAAGCATATGTTGCGTTGTTCGCTTGCATGTAGAGAGAAAGCGTTTCTGCGTAAGCCACCTCGCATGCTTAATAAATGTTCAGTGAAAGTATGATGATGGATGATAGAAAATTGTGATTTCAAAAAAGTTTTAGAATTATTAGGCTATATGTACCAATAACTTGGTGATTTTATTTGTATATCGGTCTGTTTGCATTGAATTATCATTTTGTGGCGAGTCTGTGATTTCAAATGGATTGTTGTGGTAAATACTGTAGTCATTTACATGTTTTCTTTTTATACAGTAGCTATTAGACATCTCGATTTAGGCAGTACATAAAGTTATTCCTCTTGATGCCTGTCATGATTCCACAGTAAATCAATGTGTGTTAAGTGGTATTCTTACTTACATAAATGTCATGAGTCTATTTGATAAAAAATGTACAGGGAATCACATAGAGTGGCACTCAATGAACATAGCTTTGGATGCACCTTAAAAGTCATCCATTCAAATAGAAAAGTTTGTTGAAAAAGACTTCATGTAAATAAATGATCCATGAAGTTGGTATTATCTTGTATGCATTTTTAATTGCATTAGATATTTGTCAGATGAGATAAAGAACATATCATATTGCTTTGCTCATATCAGACAGGTAGGACACATGTGCCATTAGCATCTATTAGTACCATAGTCCATTTGTATCCTTTACACCAAGGGGCCTATATCTTAAATAAACTAGTCTTCTGCAGATCTTGCTGGAAGGAATCAAGTTGTTCTAGGTAAATTATTGAGGGAACAATCATAGGAATCTTATTCTTTAATATCTTTAATTAATTTACTGAACAGAATGGGGAGACCACAAATGTGTACCTGTTGTACATTTATACTGGTTCCTATTGAAGACTTAACTGAACAGTAATGGTAGATCACAGGAATGCAGTAATATGACTTAAAAATTCTCATCACAGTGTTCAATACTACAAAAAATACCATTAGAGAACAATGATTTGTTTTCTTCTTCCATTAGTGATACATTTCTGTCCATAATCTTGAAGAGTTTCTTTTCATCCTTTTGATGTAGAATCATCAGTGGTATATGAGTATATTTTTATCTGTTTTATTAAGGAAAAATTACAGATTGAATTTTTCATATGTGTTCAAAACTGAATAATTAAATAATATACATCATAAGATAAATTGACTGACATGTTGTATGCAACAGATAGTATTGCCTTTTTTGTATAAATGTATATACAGAGGGTTGTACGGAAAGTTTGTAGAATATTGTTATAAAATAGCATATAGGCCGGGGTATCTCAATAGAACTAAATAGGTCAGAATCAATATTAACATATTTGCTATAAATTCTGAAGAAATCATTGAGATTTTCAAATAAGTGCATTGTTCCTGCACAAAATACAAACGCACATAACTCATAACTCGAGCTTGTATAGTATTTTATGACATAAATTGACATAAAAGGCCTTAAATAGCTATAACAATTTTAAAACAGTGAGCATACAATGACCATATTGACACATCATTATATGGTATAAGTTGTTATTATTATCTCACCTTGTTTTCATTTTTTCATGGGTTGTCCCTGAAAACTGATTGAATTTGATTTTCTCCATTTTTTTAAGGTAAAGTTTGGATTTCTTTTTGAAATCTTAATCAGAACCATGTAATACATCTTTCTTCAAAGAATTCTTTTTCTCCAAAATCAAAAAGGGTTGCCATCATGACTGAAAGATTAAGTTTCCCATAGGCTTCAATGTTTACTTTTGCATTGATTATCACCCCTTATTGAGGTTATAATAGATTAAGTTTCCCATAGGCTTCAATGTTTACTTTTGCATTGATTATCACCCCTTATTGAGGTTATAATGGAAAAGTTTCTTGGGAAAACCTTGTCATTTGTGAAGATCTTCAATGTGACAAAGTTTCATGAAGTTTTTACCATTCAGCGTTGAGATATGCGACATTCTCTATAGGGGTCATAATCCTTAAGTCTAGTGATTGTTGGATATTCTCAACATAGTCACCAGCAATGTCGACAGACTTCCTGTGTTTACGTCACTATTTTTCATCTTTCCTATTTTTCATCTTTCGGCATACCAGTCTTCACTTAATGATGATAAAACACTCTCAGTCTGTTTGGTAAGTTAGGCTGCCTAATTGAATTACTCATTAACTCAGATGTCCATTGGGTCAAGGTCAGGGTTGTACAGCCGGTGATCCAATACCTCAAAAACCTAGTAAACTAGTTTCTGTCCATATTTAAGAGTTCTCTATAAAGATGTCATAGCTTTGGTTTTTGAAATGAAGTGACAGAACCATGTCTCATCAGTTGTTATAATCCTTCCCTAAGGTTATAAACATCTAGGAACAAAAGACCCTGCTCCTTATCCGTTAGCAGTGGTGGCATCCAAAGTGCACTAAATTTAGACATACCTAGTCCATCTGTTAAGATTCCATGAATGGTAGAGCTTTAGACCATTGGCAATTATTCTTATCATTGTTCTCTTGGCCGCTTTAATGATTTTTCACCTTTCCTTGATAGAGCATCTAGTTGTAGACAGTTGACTGCTCCTTGAATCATTGTTCTCCTGTCCACTTTAATGATTTTTCACCCTCCCTTGATGGAGCATCCAGTTGTAGACTGTCGACCGCTCCTTGAATCATTGTTCTCCTGTCCGCTTTAATGACTGTCACCCTCCCTTGATGGAGCATCCAGTTGTAGACAGTCGACCGCTCCTTGAATCATTGTTCTCCTGTCCGCTTTAATTATTTTTCACCCTCCCTTGATGGAGCATCCAGTTGTAGACAGTTGACCGCTCCTTGAATCATTGTACTCCTGTCCGCTTTAATTATTTTTCACCCTCCCTTGATGGAGCATCCAGTTGTAGACAGCTTACCGCTCCTTGAATGAGCGTGTTTTAATTCAGTTCACTTGAGAAAAGGGAATGACATTTGGTTACGACTTCCACATTCATATTTTCCTGTTGGCAAAATCATTTCAAATGTTTCCGTTGGTGATTTATTGGGTGTAACACACAATTTGATTACACCCTGTAATTCAAGGCTACTATTTGATGGCATTTTTTGTCTGAACAATTGTTTGCCATCTGCCGGTTACAAGCCCATGTTTCTAGAAGAAGACTGCTAATGTTTTGCAATTGAAAGGAACTGGTGTCATGATGCCATGTTATTGGAAGCTGTTTTCTCACCTCTCTTGTAACTCATTGAGTGAGACCTCTTGTAACTCATTGAGTGAGACCTCTTGTAACTCATTGAGTGAGACCTCTTGTAACTCATTGAGTGAGACCTCTTGTAACTCATTGAGTGAGACCTTGTAACTCATTGAGTGAGACCTCTTGTAACTCATTGAGTGAGACCTCTTGTAACTCATTGAGTGAGACCTCTTGTAACTCATTGAGTGAGACAAACTATATCTGTTGAAGTCAATTTAATGCATTTTGTATTAAATTTCAAGCATATCCAGCAATGTTATACAGAGATATAAGATAATTCTATGCCCTTTCCAAACAACCCTTGTATATATAAAAGAAATAGAGGTTCCAACAAATGCCAGACCTGCTAAAATAGATACAAATAAAAGAAATACTGCATACGCTTCAAAATAGATACAAATAAAAGAAATACTGCATACGCTTCAAAATAGATACAAATAAAAGAAATACTACATACGCTTCCTATGTTGAATCTAATTTAATTCATATATTTTGAAATGAAATGGAAAAAAAAAAGAAAATATGGTAACAGTAGTAAATTAATGTCATTGTCATTATGCGAAATCAATATTAACGAAACTTGAGTAAGTCATATATTTATATCATACATAAGCAACATGAATGAAGCTCTCTTCAGTCTTATTAATTTATCTCAAGAAGAGGTGTTTAACTTTGGTATAAAGAAATTTATAAAGGACTTCATTTGCTAGCCTAGTTGATTTATCTTCCCATTTTAGTTTAAAGAGCAAGAACATTTGAAATTGTTGGTCTTGATTACAACATTGTTCTAGATGCCTACTTAATGGTACTTAATGGTATTAAAAGATTTCTTTTGAATAAAAGTTTTACCGATATCAACACAATGATTCATGATAAATGTTCTGCGACCTAGTGAACCTTTCCGACTCTGGACTTGAATTAACAAATGTGTGATTAAAAGTACTTTTATTTAGTGTCTAAAATGTATATCATAAACAATTGTTCCACATTAAAAATGAATTGATGTGCTTTGATTTTAATTAACAAATCAAGATAATAACTGATATGCGCAAGGGGTTCAATTCTAAACATTTTCGTTTATAAAGGACAAACAATAGTTCAGTCCATGTCGAGAATTGAATGTGACCTGTATATGATGATTGACAGTGTTATATTGGTTTTTTTAATATTTTGATAATATTACAGGTTTTAATGGTAAGTGGGCAAGACACTTACGCCTATTATCGTCTGAATTGTCTAAACATATTTTAGTTTATCCTCTTCAAATATCTTCTTCTCTGAACTAAATGTTTATCATTTAACCTATGGTTACTGCATTTATGTTGGAAGTAGAAAGACAACATGGTTAACAAGTTTTACTATAAACTTATTAAGCTTTTGGTTACTATTATGTAACAAAATCATTGTCCTTGTTGATCTCAGATGAAGCAAGAATTATATAATTAGGTACTTATTTTTTACGATGAAGATTAATTAGAACTAGAAATCAATGAATAAACCAAAAAAGTGTCTTTTATGTGCACTTTTACAGTAGCCTTTTCTAACAGCAAACTTTGTGGTTGGTCCGTAATAAAACCAACAGCAGAAAATAATTATAGTATGAAAAACAATAATTTCATGTGATACTTGGAAGAAACCACTGTGGAAAAAACAGAGAAACTGATTGCTCAAAATGAGAAGTGTATTCTTTTTGTGCAAAATTTTCTCAAGTATTTTTCTTTCCGTGTTCAAACACATATATTCTAGGTGTAGAGTTACTTAAGAATATTAATTGTATAGTGTTCAAAGTCTAAATGTGCTATTTTTTGTTCTAATCACAATTGGTAAGCTTATTATGGACAACTGTTAATGTTACCGAACTACTTCATTATACTTGCAGTATCTGTTTAATTTTAAATGTGAAACTTTCTCTTCAGGAATGTTATCTTTATGTAAATGTCATTAAATCTATTACCCTTCTTAGCTTGACTACTTTAAGATTTAAAAGAGCTCTATTTCTTGATATGGCATGTATGTTTTATGTTTAGTTACTGTTTCATGATCTCCTTTTGCTCAGGATTTCTTAAGTTCCGACATACAAATAGTATCTTTTTACAAGTGTTCCCTAAACCAATGGTATACTTTAGGTCTATGCTTATTAGGATGGAATTTACTTAACCATTATGCATTACATAATAAAGAAGCTGTTTAAAACCTCACTGACACCACTTGCTTTGCATGAGTGTCCTTTGGCAAGACACTTGAGAGCATTACCTTGTACTGGGGAGTTCTATAGAAGCTGTAATACCAGTTACAAATGTCATAGCATCAAACCCCATACAAACACAATTAGTTATAGTGTATGTCATAGCATCAAACCCCATACAAACACAATTAGTTATAGTGTATGTCATAGCATCAAACCCCATACAAACACAATTAGTTATAGTGTATGTCATAGCATCAAACCCCATACAAACACAATTAGTTATAGTGTATGTCATAGCATCAAACCCCATACAAACACAATTAGTTATAGTGTATGTCATAGCATCAAACCCCATACAAACACAATTAGTTATAGTGTATGTCATAGCATCAAACCCCATACAAACACAATTAGTTATAGTGTATGTCATAGCATCAAACCCTATACAAACACAATTATAGTGTATGTCATAGCATCAAACCCCATACAAACACAATTAGTTATAGTGTATGTCATAGCATCAAACCCCATACAAACACAATTAGTTATAGTGTATGTCATAGCATCAAACCCCATACAAACACAATTAGTTATAGTGTATGTCATAGCATCAAAATACAAACACAATTAGTTATAGTGTCATGTCAAACACAATTAGTTATAGCATACAAACACAATTGTTATAGTGTATGTCACAGCATCAAACCCCATACAAACACAATTAGTTATAGTGTATGTCATAGCATCAAACCCCATACAAACACAATTAGTTATAGTGTATGTCATAGCATCAAACCCCATACAAACACAATTAGTTATAGTGTATGTCATAGCATCAAACCCCATACAAACACAATTAGTTATAGTGTACGAGGGGTGATCAAAAAATACGTGGACTTTTGTTTTATCTCTCTACCCATTCTGTCCATTTATTTAGTATTTATACAGAACATAATTTAATATGTCTCATTTAACCATACAAAATATACATCTACGATAACTGGTTAAAAAGTTATACACTACTGAACATACCCCTGTCTGTTATCGCGGAGCAGTACGATGACGTTACGACGACGTTAGTAACGTCGTTGAGATTCTGGGGCAATTTAACGTCGCGACATTTATGACTTTTCAAAGTAACTACCCTCTGTCTGCACACACAAACGATGTCGATGGACCCACTTGTCGTATATGGATCTGTACCAGTCTTCGTCGTATTGGTTAAGAACCATCTGGGTAGCACCGCGTAGTTCTGTCAGAGTAGCGAAACGCCTACCTTTCAATTGTGATTTCACCTGAGGAAATATAGCGAAGTCCATCGGTGCAAGGTCATACACATAAACTTTCCACCACATTTATTCACTCGGGCCAATGATGGGGGTGGTGATGGTGATCTTTTCCACACGGACGATTGTTGCTTTGTTTCCGGATCGAATAACCACAGCCATGTCTCATCCGTAGTGATAATTCTGTCAAGAAATGAATCACCCTCAAGTCTGTATCTTCTTAGGAATGTCTTGAATCTTTTACCCGGCGTTCTTTTTCGTTATCCTTTAAAAGTCGTGGCACCCAGCGTGCGCACACTCTCGTCATTTCTAGATGGTCCCTTAAAACAGTCCATGCGGATCCGTAGCTCATTCCCATTTCCGCCGCAATCTCCCGAATAGTAACGCGCCGATCTTGATTAACAAACTGTTCAACTGACGTCACTAACGCTGGTCCTATAATGGGTCTTCTGCCTCTACCTTTATCGTCAAGAATTGATTTTCGCCCGTCTTTAAAACGTTTGTGCCACTTGAAAACGAGTGAGCGACTTGTGTTGGCAGTCATGTTTGCCTCCTGCATCTTTTTCATGGTCTGTGTAGGTGTCATATCAAGATTTACGCAAAATTTTATCACTGACCGTGTTTCCGTATGATCCGATGACACCATGTTTTCTGTGCGTGTCTTAGCTAGTGGTTGTACAAAACTGCGGTGCAAACGTTAACGGAACGAACTAACGTTCGGAAAACAACATCAACCGCCGGAAATGACGTGATTCTACCAGCATACCTGTTTTGGCGGATTTTTAATCAGAATGAATGGAAAATTAGTCAAATGAATAGTATGGGCTCTCTGGAAAATCGATGTTATTTTGACGTGCTCCGCGATTTCAAACCCGGGGTAATATAAAAAATCGTAAAATATTTACTTCGTACCACAGGAATACAAAAAATAATACCACTTGATCACATTATGTAGATGTTACAAATGCAGTAACTTTTAATAACATATTCCAATCCGTTTTTGAGATACAACAAAAGTCCATGTATTTTTTGATCACCCCTCGTATGTCATAGCATCAAACCCCATACAAACACAATTAGTTATAGTGTATGTCATAGCATCAAACCCCATACAAACACAATTAGTTATAGTGTATGTCATAGCATCAAACCCTATACAAACACAATTAGTTATAGTGTATGTCATAGCATCAAACCCCATACAAACACAATTAGTTATAGTGTATGTCATAGCATCAAACCCCATACAAACACAATTAGTTATAGTGTATGTCACAGCATCAAACCCCATACAAACACAATTAGTTATAGTGTATGTCATAGCATCAAACCCCATACAAACACAATTAGTTATAGTGTATGTCATAGCATCAAACCCCATACAAACACAATAAGTTATAGTGTATGTCATAGCATCAAACTCCATACAAACACAATTAGTTATAGTGTATGTCATAGCATCAAACCCCATACAAACACAATTAGTTAGTGTATGTCATAGCATCAAACCCCATACAAACACAATTAGTTATAGTGTATGTCATAGCATCAAACCCCATACAAACACAATTAGTTATAGTGTATGTCATAGCATCAAACCCAATACAAACACAATTAGTTGTAGTGTATGTCATAGCATCAAACCCCATACAAACACAATTAGTTATAGTGTATGTCATAGCATCAAACCCCATACAAACACAATTAGTTATAGTGTATGTCTTTGGTCACTAAGGTAACATTTACTAGTTTCCAAAATCATCCTTTCATTTAGACTTTATTGTCCCTCTAATTTTTTGATGATTTTCATATATACTTTTTTCAATGCTCTATGTCTGACCTGTTTAAGGTTTATCATCTTATTAAGGCTGTAATTCCTTATGTATTGCATAACTAAGAAAATATTACTTAGACCATTTCCATTACCAAACCCTTTTATAAGATCAGTTGGTGTCATGCGTGGCTAACATGAAGCCCATTCTTTTTACACAATGTTTTTACTCTGACACCCAATATTGCTAATGGTTATTGACAAAACGTGGTCATCTCCCACTACTTGTCAAGACTGTCTAAGAAAGAAAGTAATGTGTTGGAGAGACGGCTTAGCAGTCCTGATTTAGAAATACCAGGATGAGTTTGTGCGTTAAAATGTTTGATGCTGACCTGATATCAGATTCTCTGTCCGTTGGTTTGCCAAAGTGTCTGTCTTTTTTAATTATTGTTTTCACTTCTGTGACATTGTGCATGATTTGATTTCTGAAATGATTGTTAGATACTATTTTTATTGACCGCTTTATATGTAGTTCATATCCAGATTTTAAAGACATTTACAATGTTACATGAATGAACAATGTTACATGAGACTCGTTATGATTAGCTCACCAAAACACAGCATTGAAATAATGTCTGTATTGCCGTCATATTTAAATTAGACACTTTGTAAGGGAAAACAGATAGATATTTTGCATTAATTTGTGTAACTAAGTTAGAATAATTTCAATCATAGCAACATTTTATATATATGTAACCCTGAAGTAAGAATGGGCAGTTAGATATACAATATTAGTCCCTTGTTGATAAAGACACCAAAACCAATCAACTCTGTCCCTGGATCTATTCTTTCATGATAGATATGAGAGAAACACACATATACCCATATAATTATACAGAAACCTTGTATATTGTAACTTTATTAGATTCATGATGGTTGATTGATCGGGAATGTCTGAAACAATGAGCTCTATAGGTGCATTTATTATCTTCAGAAAAACCTTCATCTATGACCTCTGTGATATCAGATGCACATTGAGGAAATGTTGCCAGGATAAGGTTCACTATAAATTCAATCAGCTTTACCAACATGTAGTTGGAAGGTATTGATAAGAATTTAGTTACTTTACTTGGAATGAAAAAAACAAGGAAATTGAAAACATAAAATTAATATCAAAGATTCTATCAAGATTAGCTTGGGTGTAGCTTTTGTGTTGTTGATAGTTTTAAAAGTTTTGGTGTACTTCCATTTATTGTCACAATACATCCAAGATGTGTGGTTGGAAGTAGCACTTTTTAGCCTTTATATGTTGTCAATTGATGCAATATTTGATAAATATGATAACATGATAGAAGGATAGATAGTGCATAGAAATATAGGTTGTCATGCTCGCTTTAAGAAACTACTAGGCAAATGTAAACCCAAATATTTACCTATATATCATTCTCTCTTTGTTGTGTAGAGACCTTAGATACATTTTATTATTTCTAGACATGGTTCAGGTGCATTTTCATTAACTGTTGCATTTTTAGGCTGGCATGTAATGGATGGCTTCATCTATATATTTCTGAATATTTTGGATAAAACATTGCAATTAATGAAAGAGGTTGTATGTCAACAAATCTATGAATGGGCTATGACGTTAGCAACATATTGTGTTAGATGGTCTTTCAATACAAAATAAAATGATGTGATCTACATGAACCAAAATTGTATTATGCCTTGTCTTGTCAATAAGATTAAAGTATTGAAAGCTTTTTTAGCAATAATACCTACCATGATTTATAGCAACCATTGCACATCAGTGCTTAAAATGATTTTGATCAGTGAAACAAGATGACCACCATTTGACTCAGTTTGTCTTTATATGTTTACAAAATAAACTTACAATGTAATGTTTATTCTTGTACCCTATTTGCAAGGGTCTTTTGGGGGGAAAGAACTATAAGTAGTGCTAATCACAAACTGAAAAATCTGACCTACCAAAACTTGGCTTTAGTGACCTTATATTTATATACAATTCATTAGAAATTGCTTTTCTCCCAAACTTGCTACGTTTACATGACGTTTGATGGCAAGGGCCATCCGTTTTTGTTTTATCAATATTGTAATTGCTTAAATATCTAATGTTTGATAAAGTGCATCATGATGCACATGTGTGTGTAGTTATGGGATTTATTCATCGAGGGAAAGTGATACATTTACTAGAACGTCATGCTGTCTGTGACACTTTGCTTCTATCTCACTCGCAATCAGTGAGGAAGCCCCATTCATGAGTCATGTGAAAAGTATCTGTCATGGATACAGCATTGCATTTTTTCTCAGTTCTTCTTTATTTTTAAGTGTGCATGCTTACACTAGGTATATTTCCTTATGAATAAACCATTACATCATTTTCTTCTTTTTCTTTTAACCCTTTCTTTCCCAAACAACATATTTTCGACTGTCCCAAATTGAAAGAGTTTGCAGACGACATTTCGAAATGTGATGAAATTGAACAATATTCTTTAGAAAGAGCAGAAAACCTTGTGGGAAAAAGAAAAATTGCTCATTACGAGCAATTTCTATTACGAGCAATTTCTCCTTTTCCCAGAATGTTTTTTAAAGTCGTCTGCAACAAATTCGTCAAATGAGAACAAAGATTCATTTGTAAATACTTAACATGATTATTGAACTATGACATTGTTTGAAATATATATATATAAATGGTCTACCAATGGACACATTTGTCTCTTCCATTGATAGTTACAACTCATCTTTTCAGTGAGAGTTGATTTGAGGATTTTTTGATATCAAGACTATTGATAAGTCATTATTAGTTTCTTTCATATAATGCATTGGTTCATGATGTGCATCATCTTCATTTAACTCTGTGAAATGGTTAGAAGAAAAAACATGAGATGAAATAATGCCATAATCAAAAAGTAAAATGTGTCTTACTAGTCAATGTTCTTAATAAGTCATAATTTTATTATATATAACTGTCATTGCACCGTTTGAATACAAGAGTTATTTTGTGCTTGTATCTATACTGCATTATAAGCTTATTCAACTAACCCATATTTTTCTCTCCCCATTCTATATGCGGATATAGAACCCTCTGGTAAGGAATTTTCTTCATGGTGAATGTATGTACATTCAAAAAATTATTGTTCAAGTGCACTAACAAAATATTACATGTCAATTTAAAAAAGGATTCCAAGTTTTTGTGATGAAACATTTTAAATGACCATTAGTATGTGAATTATCTTGAATTAAGATTTATTTTGGACAATGTTTGTTTGCTTAGATTCAATATTTATTGACTAACCAGCGATCATTTTGTCTAATCTAGAAATGAATTTATTTTAGAACTCAGTGTTTGAACTTAATGTGAAGTAAAAATGATTTACCACAATCAGGCACTGGAAGTTGCTTTCAACCATAACCATGTAAACATGCAAAACTTGAAAATAATATTAAATTCCTGGATATAAAAGCATAAAAAATGGAACGAAAGTTGTATGTATGGTGTTTTTGCCAAACCTGTGCCCTAGTGGTTAGGGTAGAGAAGGTCACATGGCTCATTCCCACATGGGTTCAAATCCAAGTAATGGTACCTTGTCTGATATGAAACAATATTTGTCCTTTCTTTACAGACAATATTTTTCAATCAAGTTTAAAAAAGAAACTTGTTCAGGCATAGTTGCCAATACATTCTAAATAGTTGTATGAAAACTTGGAAATCTTTTTTGTAAGTATAAATTGTATAATGTTGTTGATTTCATTTATTTTCACTCATTTACCAGCTATATTTCTTAATGGTTTTCTGTTAAGTTACAATGTGCTATTAGATTTGCGTATAGGACAGTTCAACATCTTACTTTTAATTGATTTCTCTCGTATATATTTTTACTCTTTATCAACATCCAAACTTACATACACTATTACACAAGATCTAAAAAACCGTCTCTGATCAGCTGAGATGAGTATCTTTAAGAGGTCTCTTTGCTTGGTTTGTTATGCAACCAGATGAGAAATAACCTTTTACATACAGTTTATTTTTTATGACTGTTGTAGTTGGGCAACAGAAATAATTAAAGTTATCTAATTGATTATTACTGTCTACTCTTCCTTTTGATTTGAACAAATCCCAAAAGCCATCATTTTGTTGATCAAATGATGTTTTGGTTGAATTTTTTTTTTATCTTTTCCTTCGGAGTTCCTATAGCAAGCAACTCTGTAATTTGCTATCTTTTTGGTACTCAGCTTTCAAAATGATTTTAAAAATAGTCTGGTCCCCTTGCAAACTGTATTTTTCCTACTCTGCTCCTTTACCAAAATTAAACTTTATCACTATTAAGACATTGTCTGTACAATTTAGAATGCCTTCTCGGTATCAAATATTTGTATGTGGAAGTAATATATGTTATGATTTATAGGTGTCATTTGGTTTGTATGAAAATCTTTGTTTACTATATGTTTGTCTTCATTACATCTATTTTATTTTATTCTTTTTTATTTTCAATATTGTTTATTTACATATGAATGGTTATTTCATCTTTCTAAATTAATATATATATTTATAAATCGTGTTGAACTAGATTTGTTGAAAGAAAGGTATGTGTGATGTGAAACTGTTTACCAGATATATGGCGCATTCCATCTATGCAATGAGTAATTAATGGTGGCTGCTGCTTGCGCTGCGAAATCTTTGCGCTGCAATTTTCTCTATGCACAGCTGCAAAGTTGGTGACATGTTTTACTAGATATGAGAAAAAATAATGATATATGTTATATAAGGTAAGATGAAGAAAATGGAAAACGATTTCATCATGTATTGGTGACCAAAGAGATTTCATCGTGTATATGTGACCAAAAAGATTTCATAAGGATTGCTTTTTCAGTTGACAGACTTTTTAAGGTACAATTAATGATGTATCAAATACAATGTGTTGTAGTGGTGAAGTTTGGCTACAATTAATATCTTAATTAAATCTAGATTGTTGATACCGTCTTATTATTATGATATTTCATATTATCCTCAACAATAGTTAATGTCAATACTGATGACCTTACATCATATTTAAGATGGGTATTCAGAAACCAATGGCTTTTTTTAAAGACTTTAACAAATGTTTCTTTTGTTGCATAGAAATTCCAATATATTGGATTTTGAATGAGATTTGATAAATTCTCAGTTTCATTACTCAAGTGATGACAACTCAACTGTTTTGCAGCGAGCCATTGACATAGTTTATATTCCATTGTCTGACATCTGCTCCCAAGTCTCCCATTTTAAGCCATGCATCAGATTCAGCTAGATACTCAATGGCTCTTTGAATTTTTGAATGCAACAAAAAATGTTCCTTTATGAAAGTTATTACCTTTTACTGAAATATTTTCAGTTTTGTTCCCAAATTTATACATTTAGAATTTTTTGAATAATACTAGAGCTTACTTGTCACATGATATGGTGAAATGGTTCTGACTGTACAGGTTTTGATTGTTGATTGTGTATTTTTCAAAAAAAAAAAGCAAAGTTAATCTTTGGCTCAGATTTATTATTATCACAAAAGTTGATGTCTGTTGTAGTATTATTTACATTAACATACCATATAATATTATGTTATTTTTTGTCAAACTTTCAGTGCCACTTCAGCCACGAAATCTTAAAGCTGTTGCAGTTTCACCAAATGAGGTAGAAATCAGTTGGAGCCCTCCAGAAGACGTGGAAAAGATCACCAGCTATACCTTATACTATAATGATTCATCGCAACACCAGAACGGACAAATCACAATCAACCCACCAACCACAAGATATAAACTCTCAGAACTCACACCAGATACTATCTACCATATACAATTAGCTGGACGGAGTGCACTCGGTGAAGGGGCCAAGACCATATTAGTACAAGTTAAGACACCAGAATTCAGTAAGAAATATTGTCTACTTTGCAGATCTTCACACTTGTTGTTTTCTTTCCTGAATCTTATATAGAAGTTGTGCATGTTTTAATTTCATAGATAACATGAAACCCCAATAATGATTCTGATTTTATTGGATAGATAGAATGACAATTTTTTTACTTTCACCAGATTTATTCTCCACCGTACAACAATGATTTTCTTAAAGAATATCAATTAAGGATTTTTGTTTATTGCATTAAGGTTTAAAGCAGTATTAGACACACTACAATTTCCTAATTTTAGGTCTTTATGTATGTAAAGTTGATGCAAAACCTTTTTAGATGATGTAAACATTAAATTATGAGTAGTCATTTTTTTCACATACAGTCATTAATGGTTAGTGTTTGCCTGGTTAAGCTGAACTCACTTAACATAGAAAGACCTTATATAGGGAACATAATCTTTTGTTCAGTTTTACATTGCATTTGAATATTGGTCTCCATATGTCAAAGAGAGGACCTCCATGTCAAATCTCAATGGACTGACCATGTTGAAAATCAGAGGCCGAGTGGTCAGCCTTTTTATATTTAAATACTTTAGATGTACTGTAGGTAAAAATTGTTAATAGAAAAAGTCAAAACTTTTTAAGTTTTCGTGGACAAGGTCTCTTTTTGGATCTAATTTTCATGAACTTGGCAACAATGTATTTAATTCCAATATGTTCACATGATTTGTATAATTGGCGAGTTTGATGAAAGAGAGGGTTAGAGCATAGGAAGTAAAAGATTTTTCTGTATGAGCTTCATTTATTGATTTTTGTCAGAATGTGTGACTATTAATCTTATTACATTGTCACATTGTGGACCAGCATCTATTGTCACATTGTGGACCAGCATCTATTGTCACATTGTGGACCAGCATCTATTGTCACATTGTGGACCAGCATCTATTGTCACATTGTGGACCAGCATCTATTGTCACATTGTGGACCAGCATCTATTGTCACATTGTGGACCAGCATCTATTGTCACATTGTGGACCAGCATCTATTGTCACATTGTGGACCAGCATCTATTGAATTTGGGTTTTAAATGAAAGCCTGGTATTGGTTGGTCTACAGACTTAGGAAAATTTGATAATTGTCCATCTTAACAGCATTATTAGTAGTGCTCTTGTTACAACGTTATAGGAGTGACTTAAAATATACTTTTTATGTTTCATGTTATCTTCGTTTTTATTGTAACATAATTCATATATATCAACTTTCCTTTCGAATCAGCTTAGGAAGTACTGTGTAGCCTATTTATGATTTCAAAATGTCATCTTTCTCTTGTTTATCTATTTGTGTAGACCCAGAATAGTCTGTTTATGTTTTATCCCTTAAATATTGTGTTGTGATTAATGGGCATTTTCATCAATATCATCATCATATTCTGGATCATTCATGTCTGTTCATTCAACTTATCAAGAGAGAATCATTTACAGTTTGCTTTACAGAGACCTTGCTGTAAGCTCTCATACTATGGTTTGATGTCTCAAATCATCCCAAATTGTACCTAATTGTCTATCTAAATATATTTCCTGCTTGCTACAATTGAAGTAGCACATCATGGACAGCTAACTAACTATAGGCGGTGCAGCTGTTTCATTAGCAATGATTTTTTTTTATGATGAAAGTTCACTTTTAGCTTACCTGAGCACACATTTACTCAAGTTTTGGTCCAATGACTTAACAAGTCATATCGCTCAGAAATGGAATTGTGAAATAGAAAACTTAAAATAAATCTCTCCAAAATTCATGATCAGATTTCAAAGTACTAGGCAGGAAAAGTCCTGAGCTCACTGACTGTATATCAAGTTTGTTGAAATATTTAGAAAATGAGGCTGCTACTGGGCATAGCTTAAGTTATCTTTCTTCTACTTTAAAACCACTAGATAAATTCCCTCTCAAATCTTGATGGAAAGAATAGTTTGTTAACTCTTGTTTAAATCATAATGAAATAATAAAAGAAACATTGGTGTTAGGAGGCAGGGCTTACCTTCCTACCACTGTCTTATTTGAGAAGATGCATACTCTTATTGACACTTTCCTATAGAAATACTTGTGTTGAAATAACCTTTCCATGCTTTTGCAGTAAATACAGTCAAAGCCAAAGTGTCAATCTAAAAGTCATACTTCACATAATTGCTTTATTGTTGTTATATTATTATCATTACTTTTTTTTACACTATTGTTTTGATTGTTTTACTTCACGTTTTTGTTGTCTTAATCATTCAGCCCCAGGCGCTCCACCGCAAGCTGTTGCTGGCCAGCCTCTTAGTCCCACATCTGTCCTTGTAAAGTGGAAGCCTCCACCACAGGACCAGCGAAATGGAAATATTAAAGGATATAAAATTCTTTATGTTAAAAATGAAGATGCAGTTACAGAAAAAGATGCAAAAGTTGTAGAAGTTGCTGAGAATAAACTTGAAGCCACCATAAATAAGCTTGACATTTGGACCGAGTATAAATTGTGGGTGGTTGCATTCACTGCAGCGGGTGATGGCCCCCTGTCCCCACCTATTAGTTTAACAACTACAGAGTCGGGTAGGTATTACTTGCAATGATGGTGTTATTTTGATAGCCATTACTAAACTCAGAAAACTAATTTGTACGACATTTAGTGTAGGTCCCCAATCTAACCAACCAGCCAATTCTACCTTCTACCCCTGATAGCTATGGATGTATTAGTGCTTGTTCTAACCAAATTTCTAATCTAATTAGCTTATGGAATGCTGCCTAGGAGAGCTAGACGGTTTTTGAAATTTAATTTGTTTAGATTGCACATCATGATGTTACTAAGATACATCCTCAGTGAAATAATATGAGAAATCATTCCAGTTTCCAATGTTTTATGGCTCTTTGAATACACTGTGTTCATCTTTATACCATAAATAATATGAAAAGTATATTTCTCAAATGAAACTTTTCTTTTATCCAGCCATAGATGTATGTGGTTTTGTTCTTATTGATGAATGGGAAGTTTTTTAGCCCTAGATAAATCTAACCTTTGTTATTTGCTAATATTTTATATCAATAACAAAGGCAAAAACAATTTGACCTTTCATACCATTATCTCATATTCTTACATAAATATGTGGTATGTATCAATGTTACTAAACCTTTTTAGGTCATCTCTTTATCATAAAACCATCATCATCATTTTCATTTGTTGTTCCTTTTGTTTGTTTTTCATCAGATATTTGTTGTAAAGTGTTGTTCCTGGTGTGGTTTTGATTTCTGACTACAAAAGTTGGAGTTTGTGTCAACAATGTTATGTTATGAAGTGGCTCAAGGTAGTTTTTGATTACAATGTAAGGAATGTTGAGGCTTCTGTGTATGACTATAGCTTGTGATATACATATATGTGTATGTTAACCTATGTTTAGCCATTTCTCCCATATCCAATGATAGACACAGCTAAGTTTGGTTGCTGTACACTTTGTCTACTGCTGTCTGTCTGCCCATAACATAACTTTGTCAGCCTTCTAGTTTTATCAATGTTGTGTTGTTCAATGTATCATAAAGTTCTCATGCAATCTTGACTAAACTAAAAAAGAATGTTTGTTGCCAAGTTATCTCACTTTACTTTTTACGCCCTGAATGATAAGAAATTTGCATTTTAGACTCATCTGCTCTTCAGGTGATAGATTACTGTCTTTCACAAAAAATAGCTCCAGTTTTGTGAGTTTTCCAAATTGAATGGCTTGGAGAGTAGATTATCAAGAATGAAAATGACACCTTTCTAGCAGAATCTAGTAGAATCAAAAGTTCATCTACCAATGTGGTTTTACTGCATTGACAACTTTGTAAACACCAGGTTAGTGCCATGTTCTTTCTACGGATGTTGTGCATGCATCAAACAAATCTTGAAAGGGAACCTAATGGATGTACATGCTCAGAACTCACATGGCCCCTCTTTACATGCATTCAAATTAGACATTTGGATTTGGATTTTCATGAGAGGTAGTCTCCAGACTGACCTACAGAATATGGTTTTATTTTGGCAGGCCCTGATAGAGTTCTTTGGGCTAGATATTGGAATATAAATGAAGATATGACCCCTAGCTAACAAAATATATCTTATATATTTCTGGATGGATTTGGGGTGTCCATACATATACACTTATGTATGTGATATGAGTTCAAACATAGATAAGAACTATAGTTTGCCAATCATGTTAATTCAAATGTGATTACTATTGTAGGTTATGCATGCTTTGTATCAAAAATATTGACAAACACTGTAGCAATTAATTTTCGCTCCTAATGTGGAGAATTAGTATTAGTTGAATGTACTTTTTTCACATATACTGCTTTATCAGTAAGTATTTTAGAACAGGTATCTTAATCCCTGATGAATTCAATATGGAATGCCTTATGCTTCATTTGATGACCAGGTCTTAAATTGAGATCAATCCCTCTTTTATGTCAAACTTTAGATCTGATGTCAATATGATGTAATTATGAATCCTTCTGCTGCAGACAAGGTGAAGCCCGTTGATGAAAAGAAAAGTAGTATGCTATTATTAGCTCAGTTTTTCCCAGATATGAGAATAAGGAGAACTCTATTCTCCCATTGATGTTACAATCTGTGGTTTATAATTAGCTCACTAAGGGAATGGGTTAAGACCTCACACATGTACTCTGTGTTTTAGGCCAGATCCTTGACCAAGTCCCGTAACTCTGGTTTTGTATAAAAGTAAATTATGCTCTTTTTTGCACATTTGTAACTTAAAAAAAACCTTTGCATGTAAGTTGGTATCTTATTGGCTACTTTAAGGAATGTAGTGAAAATTGACATATGTGTTAATGAAAGATCATACAATGAGGTCACTGATCATGCAATGTAACTCCGACTTTGATCTTATGCATATTATGCTCCTTTTTGTAATTAAATGTTTTGCATGCAAATAAATAATTCATTGACAACAAGATGAAATTAACCTTAACTTGACAAATTTACTTGGGGTGATGATGTCAGCTCACTAACCAAGAACCATAACTTTTGTTTGAATTTTAATGTTGCCCCTTTTGTACTAAAAGTCCTGGTCAAAGGTTTGTGTGTAAGTTGGGGTGAATTAACTTCGTCTGAGGGACATTTGCTGATCCGTTATGTCACACTAAGTCCAACAATTTAGGCTTGATTTTTATGCAAATTATGCCCATTTTTGTTCTAAAAGAAAATCTTGGATAAGGTTTTGGTAGCAAGTTGGTGTCTCATAAGCCTTACACTTGCATTTGGGCCATAGTTTTAGGTTACTTACTAAGTCCAATAACTCTGATTTGGATTGTAAACAAATCATTCCCCTTTTTATACCTTAAAGATCTTAGTTAAAGGTTTGTGTGCATCTTCATTTCTTATCAACAAATACCTGCCCACTGCTTTATTTTCCTATCCAACATTTTGTCCAACAGTTTAGAGTGCTCTCTTATGGACATCTCTGAGTTTGTTTAGGTTTCATGTCATTTTCCTTGTGTGCACTGTACTGTAACTGTGTTAATTCTGGAGTGTTTAAGTATTGGTGATCTTTGTCCTGATATTCAGTCTATTTTGAACAAGGTGCTCTCTTCTCTACATTAGCTGGATACTGAATCATAACAAAAGATGCATGAAGAAGATGGGGTTGATACAATTAACCCATTACCAAACAATTACAACATTTGACCAGTTTGTTGCTGATGACTCTGCAAAACATTGTGGGAAAAGGAGAAATTGGTTGTTAAGAGAATTGTTTTTGCCCTATCAGAAGATTAGTTTCCAATTTCATCATATTTTGAAGTGTTGTCTGCAACTCTTTCATTTTGGGACAGTCGAAAATTTGGCGTTAGGTAAAGAGTTAAGATAGAAAACAGTGATGAAAGAGAAATACTCCTCCATAGGTAAATGATACAGAAAGGTTGTTTAGCACACCTGCCTCTTTCTTCTTATGATTACTTTATTGAACGTTTTACAATAAGCTTCCTTTATATTGATTGTCTTCTTTGAAATTCTTTGACGTTATTTGATATGAAAGGTTTGGATATATTTGAATCAATTCAAATGATGCTGCATCATTTTGGATCTGACCATAATTTTATGAATGTCACATTACTCAGTCTTAACTTTTCCTTTTAGACAGACATTGAAACTCAGTCTTCCATTAAATCAGCAGAGCATAATTAGATATGGCCTTAAGTATTTTTAAAATAACAAAAATGATGTAGTTTAGTGGTATTTGACAGATAAACTTTTTCTGGAAACAGAATTTCAACATTATCAAAAAATGATACAAAGGGCCTTTTTTTTTATATTTTACTTGATGCTTCTTTTGTGTACACCTTCAATGATTCTTTATGATGGTTTTCTCATATATACATCAAATGAGGATTATAGATATCTTAACACAAATCATATTTCCTTTTTGTCATATACATTTTTTAAGATAAGCTCTTCCTTTATAATTGTAATCTTGATAACAGATTGAAATAAGTATATTGTTTAGTTATTTCTGGCATGAAGACATTGCTTTTGCTTATCATTCTTTTAATTTGTTCAGTGAACTAGAAAAATACTTTTTATGTAATCTTAATTATAACTTTTTCTGCTGAAGAAAGAATATTGAATATAATTGCATAAATCTTTTATAGTCTTTTTTGTATATATTTTTTTATAAGTTTAATCTGTAAATTGTGAAATGAATAAACTGTTTTGTTTTAGTTCCAGGAGAACCCAAGAAGGTGCAAGTTCAACCTGTCAACTCAACAACTATTTATGTTGAGTGGCGTCCACCTAAGGCAAATAACCACAATGGTATTATTCGAGGGTACTATGTGTACTATGTGGAGGTTGATGATAATTATGAACCCAAACTGAACACAGAACGGATGGAAGACACAAATGATGGGAATAAAAATGAGATGGTGATTGTTGGACTCAAACCTGACACTCGTTATTCTGTGACTGTAGCTGGCTATACCAGAAAGGGAGATGGCGTGCGTAGTAACCCTAAGATTGTCACAACAAAGGGAGCAGGTATGCCATTATTTCTCTTAAAGCCATACTTGCGCCTATTAACACTTAAATTTTGAAAGTTCTAGTATAATTGACAATTAACTTAAAAGCACTTAAAGTTCCCTTTTTACAGAGGAACTGAGACAGTGACATGTTCACATGATGCTTTCAAAAGAGTGAAAACCATAAGGTTTTTTTTTTTACAATTAGCAAAATAAAACAAAGTCAGCTGAGAAACATCGAGAAACAATAAAACCCAAGAAATTCTCCATTTTGAATGCTCATGTTGCTAAAATTAGAAAATTGGCAGTATTTTTATGTGTTTCACATGACTTTTCTAACCAGGTGATCGCCACTCGTTAATCTGAGAGCTCCATGCTTTTTTAGTTGTTAGTCGAATATAAACAATGAAGTTAAATTGGTGGGTAAAAAATTGTGAAAATAGCACTTTGAAAAATAGATAGTGCAGGCATTACATTGTCATGACCCTGTGGTTTTTCATTATGTTTCTACATATTCTATCATAATTTATAACTCATATATTGCCCAGTTTTGCAGTTTTTCTGAACGCAAGTATGTTTTTAAGATAAAGTATTTGTCTGAATTTTTATTTCATTTTCATACGTTATTTGAGGTCATTGATTCAAATATGAATAAAGGGAAAGCAATAAGTAAATTTACCTGTATTAATGTTTGCCTTGATAAATCCAGATATTAGATTTTCTTTGTTTGGAAGGCATGATCAGTGTATTGGATCTTGTAAAAGATTGATGCACTTTTAAGCCAAACCACTGAGCACTGAGTGCTCCATGTCAAAGTGCTGAGTCAGTATAATCATGTTCTGTCGGTTGTCTCTCTAATTTGGTTCTGAATCAGATTCAAGTTAGGTTAGAAAATAGGTTGGAAAACAAAGAAAAAACTGGGTAAGAAAAAAATTGTGAGAACTTGTGCTCAAGGTGAGCTTTTGTGATTGCCCAATGTCCGTCAAGCACCATCAACCATTTCTTTAAACATCTTCTCCTAAACCATTGAGCCAATCTCAACCAAAATTCACAAGAATGTCCGTTGGATGTTGCTCTTCAAAGGTTGTTCAAAGAAATTGATTCCATGCTGAACTTTGGATACTGTGGCATGAAAAAGGGGGAATTTCTGCAATTTTTAAAAAATCTTCTAGTCTGAAACCACTGGTCAAATTTCAAAATAATTTCACAGGAATGTTCTTTTGGGGCCTCTTTTATAAGTTGTTCAAAGAATTGCGTTGATCTTTGAACAAGTTTTTGTTTTCACTATATACATGTATTGTAAAATTTATAACTTAACATCCATCTTTTTTTTCCAAACCTCTGTGCCAATTTCAATGAGATATCATGTGAAGCATCCGTAGTTGGAGGGGAGAAAGACTTGTCAAAAAAAATTAGTCATGTGACCATAATGGCTGCCATGCCCATATTTGGTTAAAACCTTGAAAAAAACATGGCCACCAGGTCCGTTGAAATTTCCACTATATACATGTATGGAAGAATTCTTAACAAAATACATGTACATCCATATCAATTTGGATGTCCAAATAAGCCAAAATCATAACCACAAAATGGCTACAATAGATGGACAAAATTATGGGATTATCTTCATACATACAATCTGTAAAAGTAAAATTTTCGCATTGTAAGAACATGTACCATTTTAATGTCCCACATCAAGCATACAGTGTCAATCTGGTAAAATGGCAATAATAAAAGGTCAATGAATGAAAGCACAAGGAACTATGTGTAAAAGTTAAAAACAATGTTTCTAACTATTCTTCAAATAGGTTGTAATCTCAGGTGAGCGGTTCTAGGGCCATCATGGCCCTCTTGTTTAATTGCATTGGAAATGTCTTTACAAATTCAAATATGATAACTGAGAAACCAGCTGAAAGTTTGATAGAGCAAGTGACTGGTGAATTTTATGAAGCTTGTAGTTTTGTAGTAAAATGTACATTGATATTTGTATTTCAGTTCCATCCAGTCCTCGTCACCTGGTAGCAGAGTTCATACAGCAAGAACCACCAATGGTGCAGGTCACCTGGCACAAACCAGAAAATATTTACGGGGAACTCTTGGGCTACAAACTTTATTGGGGACCAATAGGAGAAGTGTACCAACGAATATTACTGAAGCCAAATCAACAGTCTTACATCACAAAAACCTTGGGTAATACAACTATTAGCTACATTGTACATCTACCCAATACCCCAAACGTTCAGTGGCAGGAGTTGCAAATTACAATCAATTTGGTTGTAAAGCACATTTCCCAGATTGTTGATATCTCTGGATTGCTTTTGCCACATGAGCTTGAGCACAAAATGGGCTTTTAGGACCCATATATATTGGTCAGTCTGTCTGTAGTCAACTTGTTCTTTTAACAAAGTCTCCTCATAAATGCCTATTGGTTAGGTTTGGTTTTATTTATCATTTTTAGATTTATGCCTCTTGCGTCAAAGATGGCTTTCTTTAAGGGGTCATTAATTTCAATAAGATTTATCCAAAAAAAGAATTATCAAGTGTCTTCTTTTAGATAATAAACTAAATGAGTCGCTGTTGCTATGAAACTATGAGATACAGATGTTCCAAGTTTCAATATCCTTCCTGGTGTTATATGAAGCCACTACAAATGGTGTGTATCACCGTTCTAGGTTTGTTGAGTGATAGAAGCAGTCAGTGGTATTGAAACGATACTACAGGTACATTGTTAAGGTAATAACAGAACCATGGAGAGACCTTAACTACAGGATAATGCTGAAAGCTTAAAAACAATAAAACTCTAGTTCATCTATATTGTATATATATTTTTAACATTGGTTTGAAGTTGCCAGGTATTTTATTTTTTTAGATAGAGGTGTTCGATACGAGTTTAGAGTTTTGGCAATGAATGAAATAGACTATGGAGATAGAGCTGTAGTTACCATAGATACACCAGAAGGAGGTAAGCAGCTTTTGCTATAGCCAAAATGGACATATTATATTATGGTCCTTAATCTCCATCCATTTGGTATTTTTCATTACTCTAGGAAACATTGTGCTGTCTGGTCTACTGTAATCAGAACTAATAGAGATTATAGCCATATTGAGAGGATAAGCTTTACTGGTGCAAACCTGGTCAGGCTATAACAGTTATATCTTATTTCCACTTCATCTCTTTTGCTCATTCATTGATTTTTAACCTTCACTATATGAAGAATAGGAGAGCTATACCAGTCAACCAGGTGTTGGTGTTGGCGTCACACCTTGGTTAAGTTTTTATACGCCAATTTGTATCTCGTTAACTACTGTATAGAATGTCTTGATACTTGATACATAAGTTCAGAGTCTAAAGTTGAGGTCCCTGATTGAGTTCTGTAACATTGTCCTTGTTTTTAAGCAAATTATTGCCTGTTTGGTACTGAGAAAATTTTGGGTTAAGTTTTACTTGCAAGGTTTTAACAACAACTGAAGTGATCAGATTAAAACTTCACATATGAGTTTGGAATCATAATCTAAGTTCACTGTCAAATTCCTAAACTCTAGTTTTGATTTCAAGCAAATAATAGCCTTTTTTGTACTTGAAGAATTTTGGTCAATGTTTTACATGCTTTGTTTCTCATAAACTACTGTAGGGAATGATTATAAACTTGAGACATGGACTAAGTGTCATAAAATAAGGCTACAGACCAAGTTCAATAACTTTGTTATTGATGTGAAACAAATCATACCAGTTCTACTCACAGAACATCTTGGTTTTAAGTTTTGTTTACATCTTCATATTTCAGAAATTGATTATTGCTCACTGAACTATATTCCTTTCTGACATTTATTGAACATTTTTCAGCAAATGCTTTCTATTTTGACTTTGTTTTCTCTAGATTATTGCTATTTAGTAATGAATTGTGTTTTCATCTGTACTGACATAGGTTTGATGTGGTGGTGTTTGTAACATGGATTGCTGAGTGTCATGTGGATAGAAGATTACACTGACAATGGTTACCAGCTCATTGGATTGCTTTCTCCTGACATTGCCTTCCTTGCCTGTAGTCAATGGCAATGTTTGGGATATTTTCTCGATTTAGACAAAATTCTCTCAAAGAATTGGTTTAAATTATACACCACTCTTTAACTTTCATTCCTTTTAAATAGCTATTTTGCTTAATCTGAATGATTGAGACGTAGATGCACACAGTTTGAAAACACTAATTCACCATTGTGATGTCCCATTCTATAGGTATAGAATGGCCATGTGCCTTTTTTATTGATGATGAGGTACTTTTCACAATAGGAAATGAAATGTGTATATTTTATTAAGTAGCTTACTTTTTATATAGTTTAAACTTATTGGTTTACATTTTTGTGAAACATGTTTTTATAACTTTCAAATCTGTTTCCTGGATTTATAACAGGTACTTGTTCTGACCATTGATTTATGAAACGTTGCAAAGCAGCCCACATTAACACTTAAACATGTGGTCTTGATGTCCAGAAGCTGACACTCCATCCAAAGACTACTGTCCTCCACAATTCTTTTGAGATCGATAGTAAAGTTAAAACATTTCTCAGAAAACATTTTTATTGAATGTGTTACGATTTGACTTTATATTTGTGCTACTATTTGATATTTGACTTAATGAAATGTAGTGATTAATCAATTCATTAATTAGGTTTTTGTTTAATGAATTTTCAGTACCACAAGGGGCACCTCAAAATTTTTCTGCCGTTGGTATAAATGAAATTACTGTACGCCTGGCTTGGGATTTACCAGCTAAAAAACTTCGCAATGGAGAGATAACAATGTACCAGCTTATATTCTATGAACTAGTTGACTCAGTAAATGTGGAAGAATTAAACATAACGGGTACACAACATGAGATTTCCAATCTCAATATGAATACGGACTACATCTTTCAAATCAAGGCGTACACAGAAAAGGGTGCTGGTCCCTGGAGTAACCAACTCCAATATAGAACTGTTGGATTACGTAGGTCATCTTTCAAATTGTTGGCATGGCCCTAGTCCTCTTGAATACCATCTAACAACTCTTGTCTTGATATTAACAACACATCTACAAAGAGCCTAACAAAACATCTACAAACATTAACTAACAAATTCCCCTTTCTGTTCATCATGTTTCTAATAGAATAAAGTAAGGGAGTGTATTCATGATGAGCATATTCTCTCATTGACATCAAGTTTAGCCTAATTTACCGTAAGAGAATTGTTTGCAGTGGTCCATGAGTCCTTTGAGAATAGCTAAGTATGAAACCCACTAGACCATGGATTACCATCTCCCATCATGAACAATTCAGTCACAGCAAGACACCCTAACTGGAAACCGTTCTCAACATACTTCCGCATGTTATTGAAGTGTGAATTATCAACTTTGTTGGTTTTAGTTTTTTTATCCCCATTAACTACATGGATTATCATAAAAATAATAACCAGTAGTCTGTACATTTCATGGAAAGGTTAGTGAGAAGCGCACTTGCTTTTCATTACTGCTAAAATATCATTTATTTATATGATATATCAGTATTATGTTTAATACTATAATTTTTGCCAATTTTATCTAAAGAGATATATATGTGTATCTCACAAACCAGTTTATGTTTCCTTTAACCCTTTACCAAATGTCAAATTTTCGACTCCCAAATTATGCAGATGACATTTCATAATCTAATGAAATTGAAAAATAATCTTTTGATAAGGCAGAAAACATTGTGGGAAAAGGATAAATTGCTTATTAAGAGTTAAAAATGTTGTTATTGTTTGGCAATGGGTTTAAGTGACGACGCAAGTCTTAAATCATAGAAAGGTTTAATGGTTATTTTACTACCACTATTCTGTAAAAACCCTAAGTGACATGTTCAGTTTGGGGTTAATTTTAGATATAAGTTTTGACACGATGTGTTATTTGAGGTATATGATTTCACAGTAAGTGGCTATGATTAAGAAGTGTGTTTTTTAATTTTCTGTACTTGACTTATCCAGTTTGGATTCACCAGTCATATACTTAATATATTGAATACCGTATATCTGGTTTTTGTACTGGCAGATGAATTTCATTTACTTATTTTATTCTTCACTCAATCCGTTGCTTGAATAGAAGACATTTCTACTGTGTATGTGGTTATTTGCCCATACGATATGTCTGCAAGTTTTTTAGGAATTGATTAGCAGAAATAGATTAATCCTTGCTATTTAAAGCACATATTCAAAATATCCTTATGGACAAGAGGCAACTTCAAGGGACAACTTTGATAGACAAGGGTCTGAGTATAAACTATACCTTTTTAGAGTATCATTAATAAAAACCTGATTTTACTGTATGTGCATGATGCAAAGGATTAAACACACACATTTAGTTTTAACAGTTTTTTAGTAGTTTGCATGGACCTGAACAATTGAATGAATTTTATGTCACTGCTTTTCCTTACAAATGTTTAGGAACTACGAATCTTTTGAGATTGTTTGGATAAATGCTTTATTTGTAACAGAAACTTACTTTTTTAACATCAATTGTTGGGCATGTTCCTCAAATGTTTGAGTCAATCTCAATTCTGCTTCCTTGATACATAATTAATAATGACATTGAATATTGCACATGAAACGTCTTGATAAGAACCAGCAACAATTATAGATTTAGAATCCACAACTGAGGCCAGCAATCATCCCTAGACTTCAAGTTGTTTGATCTATTATTATATTGGGAAAAATGTAGCATAGTTGAGGATATAGAATTTAAAGATAAAATCAATGTCTTAGATGATAAAACATTTTGTTAGTTAGAACTTATCTTTACAACAATTGTGCAAGAAGTTCTTACAACTCGGTTTGATTCCTTGATACATAACCAGTATTTGCATATACAGTCAAACTTATGTTAAGAAGCCAGCCTATGGGACAGAGTAAATTGGCTGTTTAAGACAGGTTGGCTGCTTAACACAAATTGATGTACACTATAAATCTAACAATGGGATTTTCTGTAGTGGCTGTTTAAGGCAGGTTGGCTGCTTAAAAGGGTGGCTGCTTAACACAAGTTAGACTGTAGATCAATGAAAAATTGCAAAGTAGACTTGATTTAAGATAGGAATAAAACCCAGGGCCTTTATGTCCTGAGGCTGACACTTAACCCCTGGGCCAGTATCAAGAAATATTACATTACATGTTAGATTATAGAACAGTTTTATTTTACTGTGACTTACAAAGATTATCATGGCCGATTTCGTAAAATCACTAGGATAACTCTTTATTTGATGAATGATTTGTTGGAGTGTGTGCTTTCTGTTCATTTTTAACCAATGATACGTCATACTCATTTGCTAAGTACATTGTAGTTGTTTGTTCCTCACTTTGGATACACTCCTTCTAAAATGTTTCTAGTATACACTGTCCTATTGGGCAAACTCTTTCCCTTTAAAATCTTAATCTTTGCAGGTATATTTTGGCAATTTAATCATGAATCAACAGAAATATCAGTGGACAGGATCTCACATCAAGTCTCATGGTTTTAGTCAGTTCTTTTCTTTTTCTTTTTTTTTTTACTCTTTTCTGCGGGCAAAGACTTGACTAACATTTACATTTACAAGAAATGTATGTTTATTATCCATAAATGACATTAAAGTGCACCAAGTATTTGATGAAACTTAATTGTAGGAGCCTTTGTGAGACAAGGATCTTGACCACTGTTTTTCATGCTATTTGATTTGATAATTTTACCCCTGTATGTCTCGTAATATAATTTGAAATGCCTATGACTTACTAACTTAAAGCAACACTTGAAGGAAGTTTACAGACTTCTTTGAATATCATATATTTTTATGTAGGAAAAGGTCAAGGAAAGCATTCAGGTATTTGAATAACAGTATAAATAAAAACTAAATTGAATTCTACTTTGCTTTTTAGAACCGCCGACTCCAGAAAATGTTCGGGTTGTACGGACATCATCCCGTACTATTCAAGTGGCTTGGGATGAACCATCACAAGAAAATTTGATTGCAATGTATAGAGTATACTACTGCAGTTTTGTGGTTGAAGATATGTCATTGTGGGACTATGAAGATACAGATGGACCCACAACTGTTGTTACAATATCCGTTGAGAAGGAAACTTCTTATGCTATCAAAGTGAAGGCTAAGTCTGTTGATGATAGATGGAGTAATCTTACTGATGTCATAGTTACAGACTTTATGCCTCCAGGTAAGACTTTTTACCAGGTAAAATTTCTGCACTTTTGCAATGGCCAATCATAAATTAATTAATGAGTACTAATGCCGATAATAGTTGGTTCTAATAAAAGGCCAAAACACAAAAAGTATGTCATAAAAGCTTCTATAGCATAATGCGACCAAAGCTGAGAAAAGATTTAATGTTAACAATTTTCATAATTCACATTATGGTGTTTGATTTATCATCATTTCCAATTAGCTGACATCAGTGTAAGATGTTTATAATGAAACAGATTCGAGTTGTGGTCATTGTGACTTGAAAACATTGTGACATTAATGATTGAAATAATCTGTCATACTGGTTGCTATAAGAATCAGCCTTGATAAAAATCTTTATTGAATCTTGCGTTTTTGTTTTAAAAATGATGTAATTTGAGGCATCTAATTTACATGTAAGATTATGGATAAGACTTTAAGAAAAATAAGATGAAATTGATTCACACTATCATGTTAAGACTTTTGGCCTCCTGATCTTAATGGTAGAATAGGAGGGGCTTTGTGAATTGTTCATCTTCTTGTGTCCAATTATGAATATATCAGCCTACCTGTAACTTTATAGAAGGCCAATTTACTGCAATAGTGACAAAAAGGGCATACCTCTCTATTTAGACAATAAGATAATGTTGTGACATATTATCCACCATATATGAAAATACCTTTATGTGTTATCTTGAATTTTTGTTAGTTCTTCTCTTGTAATTCATAGATAAAATTGAGTATGATGTTATCTATTTAAGTATGTTTTGCTAGTGACATTTTTGTATGATTCTTAACCTTTTGTATTACATTTTTGTCTATTCTTAGGAAATTTCATGAAACTTGTTCAGAAAAGTTGAAGGATTCTTACAAAATAGTTTAATTTTGCAAAGGTCATCTACATTTAAGATTTACATCGCAGTAATGTTGATTATCTGACAACCCATTTGCTCAGTTTGATCAGTGATTGGTTGGTTATCATGATGGAGGAAACAAATGAGAACCAGTCAACAAGCTATGTTATCTACTCACCCCATTCTTATAATTCTCCATTTGTGAAAATATCTTTTATAAAGCCAATTGACAAGCAGTCGACCGCCAACATCAAAGACCTGTTGGTCAACAAAAGACCACTGTTGAATTGACATTAAAAGATGTAAAATGATGGGATTTAATGTGTGGGATCCTATCAATTTTCATTAAGGGTTAATATCAATTTGATCCAAGGCGCCGTCACAAAGTGGCGATCTGTAGGGTATTTTATATTTGTCAGTGATCAATCTTTACTCATCAGCTGATGTATTGCCAGTGGTTTGAATGACACTATGTATTCAACTCTGTTTACCATGAATATCCGGTTTGACTGAAAACCTTAATTTGTATCATTGGTGATAAGTGTATGTGATTCTATCATGTTTTTGTGCCTTTCAGAACATAGAGATGCGGTTCAGAATTTCCAGGCATCTGGACGAGGATCCAGACAACTCACTCTGACTTGGGATAGACCAGAAAAGAAAGGCGTAACACATTACAATGTAAGTAATTCCATTATCCTTGACCTTCTTTATAACCTCTTTTATCTCCTCAAATGAATATGACCACCAGTACTTTTGATTTGTGTCTGATTAGCTGTATGCATCAGTTGTTTTTCTTTGTTTTGATTTTATTGAAAGAAATGTGAGCTATTGTCATTACCTCAGCAACATGGGTTAGATAAGAATGTTAAGGTACACTCATCGCTTTAGTATCAGAGCTATTTTATTATTGCTCTTAAACTTCATACACTTATAAATCACCATAAGAGTGTGATCAGCAAATATAAATGGTATTTTAGACATACTGATTCATTTTAAGCTTATAACACTTGGTTAGATATTAGTTTAAACATAGTTTATTTGTAATATATACAAAAAGGATCGGACGAAAGCAAAATGCTCATAGTTTCCATAGTTTCCGTTTTCAATGAATAATAAAACATCAAGAGGGAGGGAGGGAGAGATTTCACTTATGTGTTGTACAACAACTTGTCATCTTAAGTGGAATATATATATATCAAGTAAGATAATTAAAGCATATAGAAAAAAATACGGCCAATTTTAAACTCTGAACAAATTTGGAAATATTATGGTCCACTTTTCCCCAAAGGTATTGAAGTAATTGCCTTTAACATCATTTTTAAAGTAACTTTCTTAAGGGGATTTCGTCATTTGGTTTTTACCAAGTTTTTGGTTTATCTCCATCATTTTTAGCTCAACTATTCTTAAATAAGTCAAGCTATACAATTCCCTTTGGTGTCTCGGCGTCTCACCCTGGTTAAGTTTCAACATGCAAAGTTGTATCTCATTAACTACTGTATGGAAGGGGTTGATACTTTACACATGTGCTCAAGGTCATTATGTAAGTTCCCTGAGCAAGTTCCATAACTCTCTGGTTTTGATTTTGAGCAAATTATGCCCCATTTTGTAATTAAAAAGTCTTTTTGCATGCAAGTTTCTGCCTTAACAAAAACTTCATTGATCAAATTGAAACTTCACATATGTGTTTGAAATCATAATCTTAGGTCATCAACGATGATTTGATGCCCTCTTTTGTACTTGAAGTTCTTGGTTAAATTTCTGCGTGCAAATTTGAACTTCAACACCTACTGTGGGTCACTGATTGAAACACATGTGGGGTCATAATGCTAGGGATCAGCAAAATGTTGGTTTTGGACAGATTTCGGTTTTGCCGGACCTATTGCAAATTGTGATTTGATGAAAAAATATTTAAAGCTATACTTGCGCTCATTTACACTTCAATTGTTAAAGTTCTAGAATAATTGAAAGTTAACTTATAAGTACTTTAAATTCCCTTTTACCGAGGAATTAAGACTGTAACACGTTCACATGATGCTTTTAAAAGAATGAATACTATAAGGTTTGTTTACAATTAGCAATATGTTTCAACATATTCTATCATAATTTATTACCCAGTTTTGCAGTTTTTCTGAGTGCTAGTATGCTTTTAAACTTTACACATAGACTAAGGGTCATACTGTAAGGTTACCAACCAAGTGCTGTGCTATCGATTTGAATCAGAATTATACCAGTCTCATTACAGAACGTCTTGGTTTAAGTCTTTTGTGCATCCATAAGCTATCAAAGCTTTTGCTTCGAAACTTGATACAATAATTGACAAAAAGTGGTGCTGCAGACCAAATGAAAAAACTTATTTGTATTACTAACTTGTATTTAGGAACTGGATTGAGCTAGTCAGGCACATCTTTTGTCTTCATTTATATTTATTGATCATGAAGTTAACTTATTCATCTCGTTCTTTTAATTGACACCATTCAATTTTGTCACAGTGAATATCGTCACTAGTGATGATATCAAAAAGTCATATCATCACTAGTCATGATATCAGTTTTGACGGAACTACTTTTTTACCATTCATTTGCATTAAAGTCATGGCTGCACTTTGGCACACGGCACTGAAATGTTTGTATCTAAAATGTATCCATACCCGTGAATGACGTCATAGGACGCAAAAATGACGTCATGGGCATTGTTAACTGCTTTGCTCTTCCCATTTATTTTCCATTTTGCGTTTATGGAGGTATTTTGGCAAATATATTTTATGAAGTGAAATAAAATAAATAGAATAATCAACTCCATTTGATTGATATCAAAGATATGTCACTTGAATGGGTTGTTATCATGTAGAAAAAACTCATTCTTCGAACTTGTTTTTTCAACCTGATAACAACCCATTCACAA
The DNA here is from genome assembly GCA_947846245.1 of Cerastoderma edule. Taxonomy (NCBI): domain Eukaryota; kingdom Metazoa; phylum Mollusca; class Bivalvia; order Cardiida; family Cardiidae; genus Cerastoderma; species Cerastoderma edule. The sequence goes on along the minus strand of OX401405.1, from coordinate 38,911,003 downwards.
GACATATTTTTTTATATCAATCGGAGTTGATTATCCTCTATTTATCTATAATAATCTATATTATCACTTTATGAAAATAGACTTCACTGAGGGCACACTGTTTATATTTCAGATTCAGTATATGGGTTCCAAAACCTATAATTCTCAAACAGGAACAGAAACCACAAGTTTGCCTTTGAAGATGGAGACTGTTCCAGGGCAACAAGAAAGTTATGTGTTTAGAGACCTGATCCCCAAGATGAAATACAAGTTTAATATTTCTGCTGTCTTTGGGGACGGCTTTACAGGTCCAGAGCAACAGCTGATTGTGGAGACTAAAATTGAAGGTAGATATTATTGGGTGTCTATGACCAATGGATTGATTATCTCATCCAGCAATTTTTATACAGGGGTAGCGCAATTTTCCTTTATCCTAAACATTTAGATGGGAGGTAAAGACGGTTGACTATTTTCTATTCTAATAACATAATGATCTGACCATAGATTTAGATATTATCTGATTTTGGGACTTAATTCAAAAATTAATGAAATAACTCATACTTGTTGTGCGAAGGACAATAAAGAAATGTGTCAAAAAATGTCTTGCTTTAATGATAGCCTGGCTGTGAGATAACGTTATTGATTTAATTGTTTGCATATTGTCTTATACAATAGGTATCAAACTTGACATGTCTGCTAACAAATGTATGGTTTGCCTGAAAAGCTATTAATGAATATACATGAAAGAATTGGCTAATATTGCAATGTTCCAAGGCAGTTTTTTAAAATACAGTGTATGAAAAATATTTTTTGATTTCACATTGTAAACATTTGGGTTGTAGTTTTACATTGATCTACATAATGCTATATTGTTCTACTTTATTCAGCACCAAGTCATGTATCACCACCCAAAGTAACAACCATCCTTGGTGGGCGTATTCGTGTCCAGCTAACCAAAGCATCAGAGATAATGGGACCTTTGAGTCACTATGACTTAATTGTGGTTCCACTTGAAAATGCCACTAAGCGACCTCAAGATTTTACAATGGAAGAGGTATGTGAAAGACTTGAAGTGTTTAAATTCTTGTACAAAACTACTGTTGAGTGAAGTTGAACAGTAAAAGATAGGTTCTGTTTGTCAAACTGTGTCTCACTGTTTGTCTAAGGTAAATATGGAAACTGCAGTCATTGACATGGACTAATGGTATAAATATATGAGGATTTACATGGATAGTAAGTAGAAAGTTATTTAAGCTGCAATGGTTTAATGACTGAAGTGATTTTGAAAATGCTTTGAAAAATGTTAACATTATTAATATTTTTTGAGATACAGGTAAAGAGATGAAGGGTACTTCCAAAGACTGGAAATAAGATAGTAAGTTTTCCATTCATGAAAGGAAAGCAAACTCATTGTCTTTCAAATCATGAAGTCATAGGATATCAAGTTAAATTTAACTTATGTGACTTATGTCCTACCAGATCTTCAAGTCCCCATATGGATTCAGTAACAATAAGTAATGTTAAGACATACAAATGGAACATTTTCATGAAAAAGAAAAAAAAAACTTGATAAAAGGAATTAGAAACCATTAAAAGATATTATTCGGGAATGTTCAGTGTTGTGTTTTGGCTATTCACAGCTTCAAGAAGACACAATGCCTCCAAACTTAGCAGCTACCAAACCATTCATAGCTGCAAGATTCACTCCCAGAAAACTGCCTGCCTATTTTAACCTTGGAAGTGGACGTAGAGATGCTGAATTCTACAACCGTCCATTGGACAGAGATAGAAAATATAAGGCATTCCTGAGGGCCCATACAGTCAAACAGGTATGATGAAAGCTTTGGGAATACTACTTATTGTTGAGACAGCAATGTGGACTTTTAAGCTCACATGAAGGAAAAATTGAGGCCTAGTGTTAAGGGTTAGAAACCCTAAAAACACATAAGGCCTAAGAGTTGTATTATTTAAATCTAGTAACACCTAAGAGACATTGGTTTCCAGCAGTCTTCATGTCTTGCTTCAGAATGGCATATACTGTTTGAGGCTAGTTAAAGTTCATTTATCATGTTTATAGTTACTGGATGAACAAATATCGATTATATCTTATTGAACTATGAGAATTCCTAGTAGCCACTATAGCTCTTCTATTTCATGAAAAATATCTCCAATTTTTTTCTCTTTGAATGAGTTTATAGGTTTTAGCTCTTGTTTTGGAATTTGTTGTAATGCACAAGTTTGATAGCGCACTTGAGCTAAAAGAACAAGATCAATTAACACAATATATACTAACCTTTTAAGCTTGCCTCTTTGAAGAAGAAAGATAGTTATATTTGATACATGTAATGTTTATGTAAGGCTGCTAATCAAGCTCCATAATTTGGGCTTTGATTTAAAACCAACTTGTGCCCATTTTGTACTTGAGAATTTTTGGAAAAAGTGGTGGGTTCAAGTTGATATTCCAATAACTATTAAAGGTAATGGATAAAAACTTTGTGCAAGTCATATATTGTATTTGGTTACAAACCAAGTCAAGTTTTATAACTCAGGATTCGATTTTAAGCAATTCATTCCACTTCTTGTACTTTTTACATGGAAGTTTGTATTCTTATAACTACTGAAGGGAATTGAAACTACACACATGTATTTGATCTGATTACCTTGTTTAAGTTTATTGACCAAGTCCAACAAGTATGATTTGAATGTTTTATGAATTATTCCCATTTTTGTGGTCTTACATGCAAGTTGTATCTCATCAACTACTGAAGAAAATGGTTTGAATCTTCGCACATGTACCGATAATTGCTTTCATCATGTAAGGTTACTGACCAAACGCCCCTTCTCTGTCTGTTGTCTATCTTTTGTCCAAGTACATGTATGCACCAAGTAAATATCAGACTTATGTGAAAATTTCAAATGTCCACAGTATATCAAATTTCTGTTATGTAAGAAAACAAAGACTACACATTAGTCCCAAGACATAATCCCTTGTAACCGACATAATCCCTTGTAACCACCTATGAAATTTTGCTTTTGAAAACCACTTTTAGTGTAATCACCATGTCAACAGTTCAGAAAAATGTATTTTCCAAGCAGATATTATATTATCTATCGGACCTTACTTGTCTTCAAAACATAACGGATAGTGATGTAATTATATGCCTATTTGTTACTTTTTGAATCCAAAACGATTTATGTAGAACAACAGTTACATGAATCGACAATTCTTGATGGTGGTTTCCATTGAAAAATAACCATGTCTCTTAAAGATAAACCACTAGTTATGAAGGTTTGATTGAATTATGTTTGACACCAAGCCCCATACATTACAATCCAGAATCTGTACAAGTCTAGTGATTACACTAAAGAGTTCCAAGTGACTGGATCTGGAAGCCCGAGTGTACAGGACAGCAGGGATGATGAAGATAGCACATCAACCAGGGAGATGGCTACAGACAGTGACAAGAAGCTGACAATCATCATTGTTGGATGTGCTATAGGGGGAGTGCTCTTCATTCTATTGGGATGTGCTGTGTTTGTTCTCTTCATGAGGTATGGAGCATGGGCTATTTTTGTATCCTTCATTCAATTGACAGGCTCATTACTTCACTTCCAATACCCAAACACTATACAAAACAATAAGGCTTGATCCATAAACTCTTGTTCAAACAATTGTGATCAGCTTGTTCAGATATTTCCCAGTCATTTTTGATGTAAGTGAGCTTGTGCTTTATTTGATGCTGAGCACAAGGTGGCCGATAGTTACAAGATATTAATAGAGCTTGTCATAGACGCAATAAAACCTAACTGTCAATTTCTTGCATAACTTTGAAAAGAGCAATTTATTTAACATCCCTTCTTATAAAAAGTGGAGTTTTTTACCCCTCAAGTAATGATATTTCATGCATTAGTTACACAAGAAAATCTTGCCATCCCACCAACAAGGTAAGTAAAGTTCAAAGGTGTGATATAACCATTTGATTATTTCTATAATCAGATTTTTGCAAAGAGATAATGAAGGCAATTGAATCATTTGTTAATGACAGAAACAGAAAAAAGGAAATTATTGTAACAAACCATGCCCTATCTGTTTTGGATTTGAAATTCCCTTGGTTTTTGAAAAAGGGGACACACAGTTGATAAGCTTTTTTGTCATGACTGATTGAATTCTTCTTTTCACAAGAAAAATTCTTTTATCCTTTTCATGGTATTGTATAATTCACTGTTTGACTTAACAAATACAAATCCTTATTTAGTTGTTCAGAAATATTTAATCCAGACTTTTGGGTGCCATTGTTACACCGGCAAACATTTAGGATCAATAATACTAAAACCTCGGATCATTTCATAACTAGAGGATAGAAAAGGCTATTTTATAGTGGAAAGGCATTTTCTCAGTATATTAGGGTCCTCTGTGTCAAATTACAGGGGAAAAAGTCCACAAATACATGGAAATGTATTTTATTGTCAAATAATGTCTGTTGTAAAATGAAATCTTATATATTAATTAGTATTATCATAAGATATTATAATTATTGTTGTTTTTGTTGTTTTTGTTATTTTTATTATTATTATTATTATTATTAAGATTTCTATCATTATTATTATTTGGTAATGATTATTATTAAGATTTTATTTCTATGTCCACATTGATCATGTGTTTTACATTCTGATTTACAGAACAAAAATCTGGTCTGAACTTGATGAACATATTTATTGCCATATCTCACTTAATTATCTAGAGATATAGCTCCTGGAACTTCGAAGTTTTGGCTTTTTGATTATTGAAAATGGGAATTTTGGAATTTTAAGCTCTTTTATGAAAATATTGCAATGATATTGTCATGGATTACAGTATCAGTGAGTTACTGTTTGCAGAGATGCCTCATGAAAATTGTCTTTGATATCATCCAAGATTGTTTATGATTTACCAGGAAGAAGTCTGCTAGAAAGGATAAGCCAGTTGGACCAGCGGTGGATGGAAAACTGATAGTGGATAATATACCCCCTCATCCTACGGACCCTGTAGAAATGAGGAGACAGCACTATCAGACTCCTGCCATGATCAGCCATCCTCCTATTCCTATTCATATGCTAGCAGAACATATTGAGACTCTTAAGTCCGCTGATAACTTGAAGTTCTCACAAGAGTATGAGTCAATCGAGCCGGGTCAACAGTTTACATGGGACAACTCCAATCTGGAATACAACAAACCTAAAAATCGCTATGCTAATGTGATAGCGTACGACCATTCTCGTGTGATACTCCAGCCAATAGATGGAATCCCCGGCAGTGAATACATTAATGCCAACTACATGGATGGATACAGAAAACAAAATGCTTACATAGCCACCCAGGTATGATATAAATTATATTAACCTTTTTGTTTGATAATTGTGCTGCTTTTTGTGTGATGATCCTGGTCTGATTTTAATATTTTGGTTTCCAGAGTATTTCTTGAATATTGTGTGTGTAAGTCAGCTCATAATTCACAGACTTAAACATTTGTTGCCCATTGACTTGATGAACCCAATTAATGGTGTGTTAAGTTGGTACAAAATCAATTAGAGGGCAAAACCTTAATGACTTTCCCATGGAAACTAGTTGTTTATTACTTGAAGACTGGTTAGGCCTCGCACTCACAATGTATTGATGATTGTCCACATTGAGGGGATGACATCTTATAACTACAAGGTTAACATTATTATTAATTTATGTCTGTATAAACAAGGTTTTCCTCTAAACAGATTGTTAAAGCGTCACAATTATCACAGGAGAATTCCATGCCTTATTCTCCATCAATTCTGATGTTTTTCGAGGTGCTTGTCTTTCTTTTTTATGTCTCAAAAGAAGAAAACTTTTCGCTGTAACAAGATGTCAAATTCCATTCATGTTTGCCAAAAACAGTTCTTAGTTTTTTCTTTTGTAAATATATATCAATGCATTTGCATACAAATATGATGGATGTTAAAATTATTAGTATATTGTTGCACCAACAAATCTCGTAGAAGTTGAACATCTTCACCTATATGTTTTGTTTTATAATTTTCAAAATGTTTACAGTATTGTTGAAACAAATTCGAGACATTTGTGAATCTTAACAAAACATTTTACTCTTCTCACCGAAGAGCTGTTATTCTGAATGGTTTGTTTTTTTAGAATTTAGTCTTCCTTCCTCCTTAAGCTTGATAGTATTTAAACTATCACAAATGAGTGTACCAAGTTGAAAATCTTTCTTCTATGAACCAAATTCTCATGAATAAAGGCTAATTTCAGTGTCATTTTCTTTTGTTATTCCTTCTAAATATACATATTTATTGTTCAATATCTCTATAGGGCCCTTTGCCAGAAACATTTGGGGATTTCTGGCGAATGGTATGGGAACAGCGTTGTGCAACCATTGTGATGATGACGAAACTTGAGGAAAGATCTCGAATTAAATGTGACCAGTACTGGCCTGGACGTGGAGCAGAGACTTACGGTTTGATGCATGTACTAATGGTGGAAGTAACAGAGTTGTCAACATATGTTGTTAGGACCTTCCATATCCAAAAGGTAAGGATTCATTAATTCCTACCTACAAACTGATCTTGGTATTGATATACTCATATGCATAGGAAAATGCAATATATGTAATTAAGTCATCACATACAATTCTAATCATCTTAAATCGTTACCTTTGTTAAAGCTGGCAAGATTCACCTGGCTTCATTAATTGAAGTTTAAAATTGCAGCAATGATTATGAATGTATGTTGGTTTGTTTCAGTTTGGTGTCCCAGAGAAGAGAGAAGTTCGTCAGTTTCAGTTCACAGCTTGGCCAGATCACGGAGTTCCTGACCATCCCACTCCATTGCTGATGTTTATGAGACGTTGTAAAACTGCCAACCCACCAGATGCTGGCCCCATTATTTGTCACTGCAGGTAATGGAATCAGGCAAAATGTTAACTTAAAACCCTTGAGATAACCAACTATATCTCATATTTTCAAGATTGATAATTGCCAGAATTTTCTATGCATAAAAGTATTTATTCTATTACATGCTTTCTGATTGGAACTATAAAACTATATACATCAATGTTATTTATATAACCTTTAAAATCATAATCTGCCACCATTAGGCAACTGAAATAATTTTATTCTTTTTTTCTTCTTTTTACCCTTTTTTTTTCTGATGCAACAATTAGTTCAGTGAATATACACAGATGTTTACAAGAAGGGTAGTATAATAAAGGTTTAATTCATTTTCTATTGCATACTTGAATTGTTGTTAAACATTTTAGAGATAAGTAAGAAGATAGGAATTAAACATCGTCTGTCTTTGTTCAAATTACCAATTAAGCACACATAATCACTGAGATGATATTGTTTAAAGGACAAGAAATGCTCATTTTATACAAAGTCTCATTTTCAACAACATTAGAGTGTTAATCTCAATGCATTAAAAATGAATTACTGAACAGTAAGGAGAAATATTGTCCTTTTGTTATGGCCAGAATTATTAAGATAAGACACTGACTTAGTTGGTTACCATATTTCATAATCTGTTTATGTTCTTTTCAGTGCTGGTGTTGGACGTACTGGTGCATTTATTGTCATAGATTCCATGTTGGAACGCATAAAACATGAGAAAACCGTTGACATATATGGTCATGTGACTTGTTTACGAGCCCAGCGCAATTACATGGTTCAAACAGAAGACCAGTACATATTTATCCATGATGCCCTATTGGAAGCAGTGACATGTGGCAATACTGAAGTTCCCGCCAGAAGTCTCTCGACTCACATACAGAAATTGATGCAGCCTGACCCAGGTGAAACAGTCACTGGCATGGAGCTTGAATTTAAGGTAAGATATTCTACACATCCAGGACAACTGTTATTTCCTGAAGCTAAAAGCTGGTACAGAAACACAATCATTAAGGGCAACATTATTTGGATCAAGGTGGTGGCTTTAATTTGGTATGGTAACCCTCACATTCTGGACAGCTTTATCCGGAAATGTTTTTTTTTTTTAACATAAGTATCCTCCAAATTTAATAAACCTGTATAACTTAATGGATTGTTTTGTTTATTTGATATTTTTATGCCATATTTGACCAGTGAAATTGGTGAAAACATAATTTTCCACGGAGCTATTTTGAAAAGGCATGGTACACTTAATGATAAGGATCATTTCTTTTGCTCGTTATTTTTAAGCCAATTTGCTCAAGCATTTATTTTGAATAATGAGTGCATTCTAATATTTGCATATTTTTCAATTTCTGTTTAAAGTAATCTCAATTGTGTAATAGGTTCTTTATAAAAAGTTATGTCAAAATTTAAATTATGTTGACATTGCTGCTCCTGGAATTCCAACCAAAGACCATCTTGTCATATGACCACTTGTTAGTCTTCCCCATTGCCACAGTCTTCCACATATAGGGTAACCTTTTGTTAATGCAAATCCATCAGTAAATAAAAACAGCTGTGTCCATTTATTTCCTTGTAAGATTATAATTCGATGGATTTTATTGTTGGAGTTTTCTGGACATCCCTTTCCTTTCCCCTTGTATATCCTTGATGTTGAGACAACTTTGATGGTATTATAAAAAAAGGAGAATTATCTCAGCACAAGCAAACTCTCCTCATGTCAAAGTGCCTCAAACTCGGCCAGCATTCATAACTTTCCTGGAGTATTTGGGTTCTTTCATAATGGGGTCAAATGTTCTCTCAACAAACTGTCTTTAAACAAAGAAAGGTTTCATTAGTGCTATATCTTTCTCACTTTCTTTTTTGTTTTCAATTTACAGAGGTTGGCGAATATGAAGGCAAGCCCTAATAGATTTGTAAGTGCAAATCTACCAGTGAATAAATTCAAGAACAGACTTGTCAATATTTTACCATGTAAGTTAGATAGTTTATCTCATATTTACAAAATATTTGAAACAGTTGATGAGATTCTATGTAGTTAACTCAGAAATCTCATTGTTTTGTTTGATTTACCCATTCCCAAACAATAACTGCATTTGACTTCTTTTTGCATACAACTCTGGAAAACATTGTGGGAAAAGGAGAAATTGCAATGAGAAATGAGCATCTTGTCCTTTTCCCACAAGGTTTTCTGCTCTATCTGAAGAATATTTTTCAATTTCATCACATTTTGAAATGTCTTTGAAACTCTTTCAATTTGGGACAGTCCAAAATTTGTTGTTTGGGAAAGGGTTAATACATTTTTAAATTATGTATTTACTATATTTACCGCAATTTAATTTGAATTGGACTAACACAAAGTGAAAGTGAATTTTGTTGGTAAAAAAAACAAAAAAACTTTAGGAACTTGACATTGTTTTTAGAGCTCTCATCTTGAACTTTAATGTTGATTATGGAATGTAAGCGAGCTCTCATCTTGAACTTTAATGTTGATTATGGAATGTAAGCCATCTTAACAGTAGCTAAGTTTATGAAAATCACTACAGTTTGTTGGTGGTTAAAGACATCTTAACCACAAAACTCATCATAACCGACATCTTGCATCTCTTTCATTGATGTAATATTCTGAGTTTTATATGAATGTCTTTGTAGCAATGTTAAAACTGGTCCTTTCAAGCGAAAATGATTTTTTTAGATCGTTTGCTCTCTAAGGCATCAAAGGATCTTATCCAATCTCAGCTACGAAGAATGTTAAAAGCAAGAATATCTCAATAAGATAATCAGTAAGATCGACTAATACCCTTGGTTCAAACAGGCATCAAGGGTTCAATCATTGACTTGCGAATTTGTTTGTTCTCTTTAGATGAATCTACAAGAGTTGCCCTACAACCAATAAGAGGAGTGGATGGGTCAGATTACATTAATGCCAGCTTTATAAATGTAAGTTAAAAAAAAAAATGGAATGTATTTAGCTCACCTGAGCATAAAGTGTTATATTGAAAAACATGGCCACCAGGCTGTGTTGAACTTAGAACGCGTTTTTGTTTTCACTATATACATGAATGCTAAAATTTATAACTTTACAAACCTCTTTTTTTTACAAACCTCTGGGCCAATTCCAATGAGATATCATGTGAAGCATCCCTAGTTGGAGGGAATAAAGATTTGTCAAAAAAAAAAATAGTCATGTGACCAGAATGGTTGCCATGCCCATATTTGGTAAAAACCATGAAAAAAATCATCTTGTCAAAAACCACTGGTCAGATTTCAAAATAGTATCACAGGAATGTTCTTAAGGGGCCCTTCTATAAAGATTGTTAAAAAAAACAAACAGATATCTCGTAAAACATGGCCGCCAGGGTGCGTTGATCCTTGAATGTGTTTTTGTTTTCACTATATACATGTATAGTAAAATTTATAACTTAATAAACATATTTTAAAAAAACATTTTTATATCTCGAAAAACATGGCCACCAGGGTGCGTTAAAATGTGAACCTGTTTGCATTTACACTATATACTTGTATTGTAGAATTTTTAACAAAATACATCAATATCAATTTGGAAGTCCAAATATGCCAAAATGACAATAACAAAATGGCAACAATAGATCATACTGGACAAAAGTACGGGCTGATCTTTGTACATACACAATCTGTAAAAGTAAAATATTCAGTTTCCACATTGTAAGAATTATGTACCATTTTAATGTCCCACATCAAGCATACAGTGTCAAACTTGTAGAATTGGAAAGAAAAATAGGTCAATGCATATAGGCACAAGAAACTCTGTGTAAAAGTTAAAAGCAATGTTTCTAACTAGTCTTCAAATAGGTGGTAATCTCAGGTGAGTGGTTCTAGGGCCATCATGGCCCTCTTGTTATGTACAGCTCGGCTTTAAATAAGCCACTTTGAACATGAGTATGGAATACAGAATAGTTTTACTGTTTTGTTTCTGTTTGCATCTGTATCATTGTTGTGAACTATTTTCGTAAACATCCTTATTAAGTAGAGTTATAGGTTTCTTGGAAATCTGTCTTGCACCCAAAAGTATAATAATCTCCTGCAATGACAATCGAGTCAATGTAGTTCTCTGAGTGTCCTTTTTCTTCTAAGATTGTTCAAAGATTTCCAACTGAATCTTCTAAGATGCCTAATAGATCGAAGTTTTATGACTTTAAATACTTAAACTAGAGGGTACAACTTTTCACCATCACTAAGCTGGTCTTCCTACTCATTGACATAAGTATAAAATTGGATGAAGTCAGTGAGAGGAAAAGAATCATAGATTTATCATATGTCATTTTTAACTCTTTGTTAAGAACAAGTAGACACACTAATGATAAAAAGGTTTATATGCAAACAGGGATGAATATTCTTTTTAGTATGACACATTCTTAATTTTGTTATTGATACAATACATATATATGTGTGTCATGAAAACCCCTGTCATTCCTTTCATTTTTTATCATTACACAGGGCTACAGATATCGCAAGGCATACATCGCTACACAAGGACCACTTGCAGACACCACCGAGGATTTCTGGAGACAACTTTGGGAACATAACTCCACAATTATTGTTATGTTGACAAAATTGAGAGAAATGGGAAGGGTCAGTAGACTGGGATTGTTGATAATTACCAAACTTCAGCTGAACAGATCTTGCATAATTATACTGTTTTTCTCCATTTTCATGTTTTGGGAATAAGAAAAAATACCCATTCATCGACAACTGCAAAAATTTTGACAATTTTGACAATTCAGACCCTAAATGGTCTGAGTTGTTAACCAACATAGTTTTACAATGATTTTATGTTGAAAGTACAACTTTGCCAAGTTAAGCTGATTATAAAAGATGATCTGCTTATCTTAAAGATGTTTCTCATACAATAGATATTTGTCAGGTTCAATCTGGTTTGAAGGAAAATGAATAAGATAACAATGAGATGCATATCTTGAAAGGTTTTATTCGTAATCAATGGCCTCATTGTCCATTTAAACCTGTTCAAAAAAAGAATGATTGAATGAGTTTATTGTATTTTCAACAATATTTCACTTGTATCAAGGTTTTTAAAGGGAAGAATTAGTCCTGAAGTTTTGTATATGAGTAAAAGTTGTCCTGTGTGGCAGTCTTATCAGTTAATGGTTTCCATAGATTGTTTCTACATTTTATAAGTAAATTCAATTCAATGAAAGTATGCATATTGTACTCAAATCATGCAAGAACTATGGTAATCATTAAACGTCATGTTTGATTGTAGGAGAAGTGTCATCAGTACTGGCCAAGTGAAAGATCGGCACGCTACCAGTATTTTGTCGTAGACCCCATGGCAGAGTATAATATGCCTCAATACATCTTGAGGGAGTTTAAGGTCACCGATGCTAGGGTAAGTGAATTGGCATCATTTACTTTCTTTCAGTATTATGTTTTGGTTTGTTTTAGTTGACTAGAATAGTTTGTGATCATGATGAGCTTTTGAGATCAACTGCTGTGCATATGACATGGATTTGTTTAATCAATATTACCAGGACAATTCTTTTAAAACTTAGAATCCACAGAACAATGCTTTCTTGCACTCTTTATTTGATTCATTTTAGCAATCATCTTGTTCTTCTTATTTATTTGAATTCATTAGGAAAAATGAAGTTTTTTTTCCAACCTACAGAACATCAACTAAGTTTGTACTTACATAATTTCTTTTTAAGTTTGTCCCACATATTGAGGATGTTTATCAAAACCCCATGATTTTCACTAAGTTTTTTGCAGAGTAATACTCAGTTTTTGAATTCATATTCAATATCTTGCTATTATACCTAAACAAGATTATCAAATTGGATATGTTTCTTTACAAAACCTTTGGAAGCTTGATGGTTTCAAAGAAACTGAATTTATTCATCAGAAACTAAGGCTATGGGATGAAAGATGGTTCAATTGAAGGGATCACAAGTTAACAGACTCATATAGGGACACCTGTGAAAATCTCTGAAACCATAAAGCCTGGAGCTTTCAATTTCATAGTTTATCTACAGAAACTTTGCTCAAGCTATCTCTGCAAATCTTCCAACTTTCTGCTGTTCATTTATCACAATGATTCCACTATTATAAGATTTGTCATTTACTATAGTTTGGGTTGAAGTATTGTATGTAAGTTTGGGCTATTTTCTAATGAAGATTCAATGTCAGAGTTTGAGACTCACACTCAGTTTGCAGCATGCCTGTATTGATTCCAAGCCTTGATGGGTCAATGACTACCAGCATGATAAAGGAAGATCAATGGATCTCTAATTATGAGTGTTCATCGATTGAGCTCAAGCTCTGCTCTGTTGTGTTTTGTCCATTAGTTTGTTGGATTGTTATATGTACTACCTTTTCTGTTCACACAGGACTGAATACATTTATAGATATTAACTTGGTTTAGTAAGTAGTATTTTGTATAAACTTTGTCTGTAGAACACAAATTTGTATAGTATCCTGATTGGTGTATCAAGGAGATATGGACAAGGTTAGGGTTATTTGCAAACATAAATCAGGTGAGAGATTCAGTTGGCCTTATTAGTTGTTGATTTATTTATTTTATATTTATTTTAGGATGGCCAGTCACGGACAATTCGTCAATTCCAGTTTACTGATTGGCCAGAGCAAGGTGTGCCCAAGTCTGGAGAAGGCTTTATTGATTTCATTGGACAAGTTCACAAAACTAAAGAGCAGTTTGGTCAAGAAGGACCAATAACTGTGCATTGCAGGTGGGTTTGTTGATCATGTCATTTTGAAATAGAGATCAGCATTATGATTTGATTATAAATGCTGCTTATATCTTAATAAACTATTGCCAAGGGTATGATTTTTCTGGCAATTGAATTTCTTATCTAATGTATATCATTTTATAATAATGACTCGTAAAAAGCAGGGTATTCATTCATACAGACAATTGCTTTTATTTTACAGTTAAGTTGTTTAAGTTTTCTTACTCCTAAAGTCTTCATAATCGATCTGGTTGGTTTGAATTGATGGCTGACTTTTTAGTAGGTCAAGATAATACATTCAGTCACATTGTATTTCTTTCATGAGGAAAAATAACCTAAAATATCATAGAATACCAAACTACTAAACAAGAAGATTGACTATATTTCACGGACTTATCTCTTTTGTGACAACATTCCTTTATTACTCAACATACATTTGCTGCGGCTTTAAGGCTGTTGGACAAATGTTTTGTTTTCCTTGATGTAAAATTGCAACTATAGAAATTGTGATTTCTTTCATCCAATGATTATTTTTAATTATTTTCCATTTTACCTGCTTTGTAAGTTTTGAAATGGAAGTAACTTAAAGTCATATGAATTTGTGAAACCTCCTTTCTTTTTTTTTGAATTACAAAACTAGGGAATCATAGCTGATGAATTTGTTTTAGATCTATGAGGTATAGAGTTACGATGTATTGTATGTTATACCATCTAGTGGGTAACTCGATCTAAAGATTGTAGTCATTCGTGAGGTCACCATATGTGAACTTCTTTCACATCATTTAAAAATACATTTCTTGTTCTTGGGTAAACCAACACTGAAGCTTAAAAATAAAGGCAAATAAAAGAATCCATTGAATCGTTGGTTACATTGTTTTCAGCTGTCTGATAAAGGATATTGTTAAATAAAATTCTCTTTTTCATGGGATTTTATGAAAGTATTGTTATGAAAACAAAATGCAGGTGACACTAAGAGGGTTTGGCATGTTTTCAGTCATTTTCCTAATTGTCTTTACTACTTGAGCATTAAATAAATAATAATAGTGTTACTAACTTAGACTAGTGTTATTGACATTCTTTGTACAAAAAGGGAATGCTCGAGTAAGATTCTTTTTTTTTTTTAGAATTTTCTTTATTAGAAATATACCTAAATGGTTTGATAGACTATTTGTGTGGTTTGTGTGTTTCAGTGCTGGTGTAGGAAGGACTGGTGTGTTTATTACACTCAGTATTGTCCTGGAGAGAATGCGATATGAAGGAGTGGTAGACATGTTCCAGACTGTCAAAATGCTCAGAACACAAAGACCTGCAATGGTACAAACCGAGGTAAGTATTCAATTAGATCCAAAACCTTATAAGCAATATTGGCAATACTGTGTGTGTGGTTTGTGCAAAGCGCATGCTTTCTTTGATTATGACACTATTTCTACAGGTCTAAAAAAAATCTGCTTGTAATTTTGACCCATTCAAGCTTTCCCTCTATTTGTAATTTTCCTCAATGAATCAGTTTGATATTTTGACATAACAAACAGTTTGATTACACAGGGAAGTCTTTGAAGTATGACATGTGCATTGTGTTTGCTTCCCATGTAAATTGTAATGAAAACCAGTAATGTTAATTGCATTCAGTCTGATGCGAAGATTGTAATACTGTTAACTTAGGCAGTACAATACTAAATTACACATTGACAGTTTGCTTCCTTCTCTGTGGCCCAGTGATTTAAGTGTAGGACTTGTGGCACTGAGAGTTTTCAGGGAAGTATCCTTAGACAAGACCCTGCAGAGCCTTGCCTAGTACTGGTGATCCCAGGAAAGCCATGAAATAACTACCCTGCCTAGTACTGGTGATCCCAGGAAAGCCATGAAATAACTACCCTGGTGATCCCAGGAAAGCCATGAAATAACTACCCTGCCTAGTACTGCTGATCCCAGGAAAGCCATGAAATAACTACCCTGCCTAGTACTGCTGATCCCAGGAAAGCCATGAAATAACTACCCTGCCTAGTACTGCTGATCCCAGGAAAGCCATGAAATAACTACCCTGCCTAGTACTGGTGATCCCAGGAAAGCCATGAAATAACTACCCTGCCTAATACTGGTGATCCCAGGAAAGCCATGAAATAACTGCCCTGCCTAGTACTGCTGATCCCAGGAAAGCCATGAAATAACTGCCCTGCCTAGTACTGGTGATCCCAGGAAAGCCATGAAATAACTACCCTGCCTAGTACTGCTGATCCCAGGAAAGCCATGAAATAACTACCCTGCCTAGTACTGGTGATCCCAGGAAAGCCATGAAATAACTACCCTGCCTAGTACTGGTGATCCCAGGAAAGCCATGAAATAACTGCCCTGCCTAGTACTGGTGATCCCAGGAAAGCCATGAAATAACTATCCTGTCTAGTACTGCTGATCCCAGGAAAGCAATGAAATAACTGCCCTGCCTAGTACTGCTGATCCCAGGAAAGCCATGAAATAACTACCCTGCCTAGTACTGGTGATCCCAGGAAAGCAATGAAATAACTACCCTGCCTAGTACTGGTGATCCCAGGAAAGCAATGAAATAACTGCCCTGCCTAGTACTGCTGATCCCAGGAAAGCCATGAAATAACTACCCTGCCTAGTACTGCTGATCCCAGGAAAGCCATGAAATAACTACCCTGCCTAATACTGGTGATCCCAGGAAAGCCATGAAATAACTGCCCTGCCTAGTACTGCTGATCCCAGGAAAGCCATGAAATAACTATCCTGCCTAGTACTGCTGATCCCAGGAAAGCAATGAAATAACTGCCCTGCCTAGTACTGCTGATCCCAGGAAAGCCATGAAATAACTACCCTGCCTAGTACTGGTGATCCCAGGAAAGCAATGAAATAACTACCTTGCCTAGTACTGCTGATCCCAGGAAAGCAATGAAATAACTGCCCTGCCTAGTACTTGTGATCCCAGGAAAGCCATGAAATAACTGCCCTGCCTAATACTGGTGATCCCAGGAAAGCCATGAAATAACTGCCCTGCCTAGAACTGCTGATCCCAGGAAAGTCATTAAATAACTGCCTTGCCTAATACTGGTGATCCCAGGAAAGCCATGAAATAACTACCCTGCCTAGTACTGGTGATCCCAGGAAAGCCACTAAAATACTGTTGACAAGGCGTTAAATCCATATGAACAATATGACATGTAGATTTTTTTTATTTTTTTATCCCATATCATTAGCTCTGGTGGAAATATATTTGATTATCTTTAATACGCAAATCGTAATTACTAACCCTGTCTTACTGTATTCTGGGAGAAAGTTATAAAAATCATGTAAACCTACAATGATGAGATAAATTTTTGGTTTCCAATGATATCTAAAATCATCTTCTTAAAAAGTGCTAAAACTGATACAGTAGTGATTCAATCTTCATTAGAATTGCCCAAAATGTTGGTCTCCATGATATATTTGTCATGTTCAATCATGTGAAGCTGTTCTTTCAATCAGCGATACATGCATTCTATGACAAAGTAAACATTTTCAATCAGCGATACATGCACTTTTTTACAAAATAAACATTTTCAACCTGCCATACATGTACTCTATTACAAAATAAACATTTTCAATCGGCGATACATGTACTCTATTACAAAATAAACATTTTCAACCAGCGATACATGTACTCTATTACAAAATGAACATTTTCAACCAGCGATACATGTACTCTATTTACAAAGTAAACATTTTCAACCAGCGATACATGTACTCTATTACAAAATAAACATTTTCAACCAGCGATACATGTACTCTTTTACAAAATAAACATTTTCAACCAGCGATACATGTACTCTATTACAAAGTTAACATTTTCAACCAGTGATACATGTACTCTATTACAAAGTAAACATTTTCAACCAGCGATACATGTACTCTATTACAAATTAAACATTTTCAATCAGCGATACATGCACTTTTTTACAAAATAAACATTTTCAACCAGCCATACATGTACTCTATTACAAAATAAACATTTTCAACCAGCGATACATGTACTCTATTACAAAATAAACATTTTCAACCAGCAATACATGTACTCTATTACAAAGTAAATCTTTTCAACCAGCAATACATGTACTCTATTACAAAGTAAACGTTCTCAATCAGCCATACAATGTACTCTATTACAAAATAAACATTTTCAATCAGCGATACATGTACTCTATTACAAAATAAACATTTTCAATCAGCGATACATGTACTCTATTACAAAGTAAACATTTTCAATCGGTGATACATGCACCTTTTTACAAAGTAAACATTTTCGACCAGCGATACATGAACTCTATTATAAAATATACATTTTCAATCAGGGATACATGCACTTTTTGACAAAGTAAACATTTTCAACCAGCAATACATGTACTCAATTACAATATAAACATTTTCAACCATCAATACATGTACTCTATTACAAAGTAAACATTTTCAACCGGCGATACATGTACTCTATTACAAAATAAACATTTTCAATCAGCGATACATGCACTTTTTTACAAAGTAAACATTTTCAACCAGCAATACATGTTCTCAATTACAAAATAAACATATTCAACCATCAATACATGTACTCTATTACAAAGTAAACATTTTCAACCAGCCATACATGTACTCTTTTACAAAGTAAGCATTTTAAATCAGCGATACATGCATTTTTTTACAAAATAAACATTTTCAATCAGAGATACATGTACTCTATAACAAAGTTAACATTCTCAATCAGCGATACATGTACTTTATTACAAAATAAACATTTTCAATCAGCGATACATGTACTCTATTACAAAGTAAACATTTTCAATCTGCCATACATGTACTTTATTTCAAAACAAACATTTTCAGTATGTATGATTGAGGCTTGGTGTCTCAAATACTGGACACTTTTATTTGAAATAACACAAGATTGAAGTCATACATGCTACCTTCTGAGCCATTCAGGGTGAAGGTGTAGGGCCCTCTCCCCCCTGCATGAATGACCTACCCAAACTTCAGCCATCGGTCCTGATCAAAGTTTGTATATTTCAGGCTTGTAATGGATGTAAATTATGAGATTGATCATTATTAATGAATATGTCCTCAGCGGTATTGCCTTGTTAACTGCTCAGGATTAAATAGGGCTACACTGTACTACGAACTACCATCATTATACAATAGCACTACACTGTGCTAAAAACTACCATCATTATACAATAGTGTTACACTGTACTATGAAATACCATCATTATACAATAGCATTACACTGTACTACGAACTACCATCATTATACAATAGTGCTACACTGTACTACGAACTACCATCATTATACAATAGTGCTACACTGCACTACGAACTACCATCATTATACAATAGTGCTACACTGTACTACGAACTACCATTATTATACAATAGTGCTACACTGCACTACGAAATACCATCATTATACAATAGTGCTACACTGTACTACGAACTACCATCATTATACAATAGTGCTACACTGCACTACGAACTACCATCATTATACAATAGCACTACACTGTGCTAAAAACTACCATCATTATACAATAGTGTTACACTGTACTATGAAATACCATCATTATACAATAGCATTACACTGTACTACGAACTACCATCATTATACAATAGTGCTACACTGTACTACGAACTACCATCATTATACAATAGCACTACACTGTACTACGAACTACCATCATTATACAATAGCACTACACTGTGCTAAAAACTACCATCATTATACAATAGTGTTACACTGTACTATGAAATACCATCATTATACAATAGCATTACACTGTACTACGAACTACCATCATTATACAATAGTGCTACACTGTAATACAATATACCATCATTATACAATAGTGCTACACTGCACTATGAAATACCATCATTATACAATGGTACTACACTGTACTACGAATAACCTAAAACTACCATCATTATACAATAGTGCTACACTGTAATACAAAATACCATCATTATACAATAGTGCTACACTGCACTATGAAATACCATCAATGGTACTACACTGCACTATGAAATAACATCATTATACAATAGTGCTACACTGCACTACAAACTACCATCATTATACAATGGTGCTACACTGTACTACGAATAACCATCATTATACAATAGCACTACACTGTACTACAAACTACCATCATACAATAGCGCTACACTGTTATACAAAATACCATCATTATACAATAGCACTACACTGTACTACAAACTACCATCATTATACAATAGTGCTACACTATACTACGACATACCATCATTATATATTAGCGCTACACTGTACTATGAAAAATAATCATTATACAATAGCGCTACACTGTACTACGAACTACCATCATTATACAATAGCGCTACACTGTACTACGAAATACCATCATTATACAATAGTGCTACACTGCACTAAGAACTACCATCATTATACAATAGCACTACACTGTACTATGAAATACCATCATTATACAATAGCACTACACTGTACTACAAAATACAATCATACAATAGTGCTACACTGTACTACAAAATACAATCATACAATAGTGCTACACTGCACTATGAACTACCATCATTATACAATAGTGTTACACTGTACTATGAAATACCATCATTATACAATAGCACTTCACTGTACTTCAAAATACCATCATTATACAATAGTGCTACACTGTACTATGAAATACCATCATTATACAATAGCATTACACTGTACTACGAACTACCATCATTATACAATAGTGCTACACTGTAATACAATATACCATCATTATACAATAGTGCTACACTGCACTATGAAATACCATCATTATACAATGGTACTACACTGTACTACGAATAACCTACAAACTACCATCATTATACAATAGTGCTACACTGTAATACAAAATACCATCATTATACAATAGTGCTACACTGCACTATGAAATACCATCAATGGTACTACACTGCACTATGAAATAACATCATTATACAATAGTGCTACACTGCACTACAAACTACCATCATTATACAATGGTGCTACACTGTACTACGAATAACCATCATTATACAATAGCACTACACTGTACTACAAACTACCATCATTATACAATAGTGCTACACTATACTACGACATACCATCATTATATATTAGCGCTACACTGTACTATGAAAAATAATCATTATACAATAGCGCTACACTGTACTACGAAATACCATCATTATACAATAGTGCTACACTGCACTAAGAACTACCATCATTATACAATAGCACTACACTGTACTATGAAATACCATCATTATACAATAGCACTACACTGTACTACAAAATACAATCATACAATAGTGCTACACTGTACTACAAAATACAATCATACAATAGTGCTACACTGCACTATGAACTACCATCATTATACAATAGTGTTACACTGTACTATGAAATACCATCATTATACAATAGCACTTCACTGTACTTCAAAATACCATCATTATACAATAGTGCTACACTGTACTACGAAATACCACCATTATACAATAGTGCTACACTGTACTACAAACTAAACTGTACCATCATTATACAATAGTGCTACACTGTACTACGAAATACCACCATTATACAATAGTGCTACACTGTTCTACGAACTACCATCATTATACAATAGCACTACACTGTACTACGAAATACCACCATTATACAATAGTGCTACACTGTACTACGAACTACCATCATTATACAATAGTGCTACACTGTACTATGAAATACCATCATTATACAATAGCATTACACTGTACTACGAACTACCATCATTATACAATAGTGCTACACTGTACTACGAAATACCACCATTATACAATAGTGCTACACTGTACTACGAACTACCATCATTATACAATAGTGCTACACTGTACTACGAAATACCATCATTATACAATAGTGCTACACTGTACTACGAACTACCATCATTATACAATGGTGCATTGTGTAGTAGAAATATATTTGCTCCTTTGTCATTTCAGGACCAATATCAGTTCTGCTATAGAGCTGCCCTGGAGTATTTAGGATCCTTTGACCACTATGCAAACTGACTTGCAGCCAACAAACAGAAAGAACTCTGCTAGCCTTGGATATGAAGATCTTAGCCAATTTGAAAAGAAACTTAACAAAAAAGTGAAACATTGTGTGAATGAATTCAATTTTCTTTCTCATGGATGTACCTGCTGAAATGTATTCATATACCTAACAGAAATAAGGATTTTTTTGTTTGTTTTATCTTATTATTCTAACAATGTATTTGAAAGTTTTGAAAATAAGATGCAACATATGTGCAAATACAAATGTGTGGGTAACACACACACACACTCACAGTTTTGCAACTCACCTGAAATAAATGAAAGTAGCAGGCTAACAGAGTAAAGTTGTCTATTTTAACTGCTGGATGGTCATTGGTAACTGTATTATCCAAAGATGCATTACAGCTGGAACATTTAATTCATTGCTGGTTCTTCAAGTAAAGGGCAATATTTTGTAAAAAAAACAAACGAAAATGAATAGCAATCTGTGGTGACAACATAACTTAAACAAATTGTGATCCAAATTGGTCTCTATTGCCTGGACATTTTTCTGTATCAACTATGAAAAAACACTGGTGGAGATCTGGAGAGATAAACACAGTTAAACTTTGGAGTATGAACAATACATATAATACATAGCTCGTGCACAGACACATTATGAGCATATAATGTATATATATATAAATAATTTCAATGTCTATTACATATTACTATGTATTTGTTGTTTTATTCAAATATTCATTACAAAACTTTCATTTTATTGTACTGACACAATATTGATAGGTGTTGTATTTATCACTTATTTTCCTTTGTAAATTAATTAGTGACATATTTGTTTATGTATACATGTCTGTCTTGCAATGACTATAATATTGCGAATTGGTTTCAAAGTTCCTATTAAGCAGAAATTGTAAGGTCAGACTGTGCTTTTTCAATGTATTTTTTTAATTGTTTAATGCTTTTATTTTAGAGAAGAAATTTTCACCCATTGCAAATCAGACCATGACTTAAAAAGCTATGATATGATATCCATCTGACCTTCAAATGAATTGTCGAACCTATTGCCAAAGAAGTAAAATAAGATTTGTTTGAAATTGCACTTAACTAAACTAAAAAATGGCTGCAAATACGTTTGCCTTGTACTCTTCTCCATTAAACCTGATGGTAAGAGGGGACTAAAAATGATGGATTCATCTAGTTATTTCTTTTGGTCTTGATATTGAATCATCAAGCTTGTCTCTTCTAAAGTAGCGAAATAGAGTTATTAGCACTGACCATATTTAAGAAAGTGTTTACTGATTAATAAGATACTAACTATGTATGCTTGTTGTTAGTTTGAAGAGCATTTCTTTTCTATGATGCTCTTTTTAAAAGTATTATTTTGTTTTATCATAAATTAATATTTTGCGTATCTATAGATAAACCATCTTTGGTATGCTAATATGATTCAGACATCTACAATTTAGATTAGCTATGTCTTTAAGTTGTATTTTATTGTTTTACCAAATAGTTAGTTAATATGCCTATTTTAAAGCATATTACACTAAAAATTGGGACATGCCATCAAATGACGGATTAGACATGAAATGACTTTAGATGCATATACAAAGTGTTGAAAAGCAAACCTCACTTGTCATCTGTTCAAACAATGTATGACCTATCTTTCCTTGTACATACTAAATACATGCAGTGACAATGAGACCACATCCCACTGCACTGAGGAAGATGATATAGTTAATTACCATGAGTAATATGCTAATATTGCTTTTTCTCCCCTTTTTTTTTTTACTTTAACTCACCTTTTAATAGATCCATGTCTCTTAAATGGACTGGTCATGTATAAAATTGCATAATCTGCTAGTTTTGTATTTTTGTTGTTTTAAATTATCACCAATTTTACTATAAATGTTGTCTTAAGGAACATATGAGATCATTTTAAGTGTATTAGGGTGTAAATATTTTAGTTGATATGTCACTGATATGTAAGAAAATTTCTCCCTTGACTCTTTTATTAATTATCATTTTAGAAGTCTATGATAGGATTTTTATGAGAAGGGAAAGAACACTATATTGCCCTTCGGACATTTACATCAACTGTCATTTTCTTACCCTTAACCATTTCGCTTTTTTATCATACCTCTTTTTAGCAAAAAGGATAATGAACAGTTACACAGAAAGATAAGAACCTATTTTTCCTATGCCAATTATACTTCTTGAAGGAATTACACTCAACAAGCATGTTTATAAGTTGAATGAGTGTCATTTAGAATTCTTTCAAACATCAAGGATGACCATACAATGACTAAAATGCCATTGTAAAATGATTGTAAATGCTTTTAAATATCCCTTTAATGTTTTTATATAACAGAAAGTATGATAATGTGCAGAAAAGAAAATTAGAGTTTGAGAAAATTTTTAATAACTTTAAAAGAAAACAGGCTTGCTTTTGTGCATGTGTAAAGTCTTTCTTTATAGAATTGGATGAAGCATTATGAAATTTTAATCCATATGTACTTTAAATCAATTCTAGTAGAAAATAAACTGTGACATACTCCCTTGAGACAGAAAGTGTTCAAGTTAGCCAGTGTCAGGATGTGGTTGTCACATACCAAATGCATTTAAGCCCATCCAAGGTCAACAAGATTGTGAGGTATGGGTTTGGGTTTATTTGTATGTCTCCACTTATTCTGCAAATGATGTTCCTGAAGGCCTTTTTTGGATTTTCATAGGAATGGTTAATAGGTGTTCTTCAACAAAATGTTTAATAAACCCCAAAATTCAAGGAATCACAAGATTTATAGGTAACCCTTTCATTTTGTCTTGAGCTGTAATGAATTAGATTTTAGGAAGCGCCATCTTTAAAGATTTGTTAAAATTGTGCCCTCAGGTGCAATATTGCTCCTACTAAGGGGTCACAAGTTTAACTTTTCCATATTTGGTCAAGTCTTGTTCACTATCTTTTGAATGAGGAATCATGACTGAAATTTATGTTAAAAAAAACCTCCTTTACTCTTTTTAAGTATGATCTATTTCTTATCAAGCATTGTTTTTAACAGAAGAAAGTATATGTTGTCTTAAGAATCCGCATTTGTTATTTTTAATGTGTTGCAGCAACACCAATATGAATTGTTGTTGATATGTGTCAATATGCATTGAAGAGACTATCTCACAGAATGTTCAAAAGATTATAAACAATTCCCATCACTAAATATATGAACTCAACAGACTAGGGATAGTGTAAATTTTAGATTATAAGACCAAAGAATTTCCATTAACGATCATTTATTTGCTCTCTTGTATCCACTTATAAATTTTATCATTAACAAGATAAGCGAATTAGACATACAATAATGTCTCCATTAGGCCAAATGTATTTTGAACTCTACAGTTTCTTGGTATTTTTACTTCCATTCTTTTTATACTTGCAAACTTGTGTAAGGTAAACATCAAGTTTTCTCTCCTAGTTCAATGCCTCTGTTTATACTTTACAGGGTTACAAACCAGATTGCAGAAAACTATAATTCATTTTGAAATTAGAAATATTTGTAAACATGTGTATGGGCTAGTCTTATAATTATTTATGGTCAAAGTATGTTATTAAGGAAAAAATGGATATTTCTTTATGATAGTGAGTAAAGAAAAATATCCAAAAATCTTAACTCACCATATAAAATGTTAGAAACAGCTAGAAAAATTGCTCCTATAATTAAAATAATTAACTGATTTTGTTCCATGAATAACAAACTGTTGAATGCCAAGTTATCCTCATCACTGTACTTAAGAAAAAAAGAAACCGAAATTGACCTTTTGTTAAAAGGTCAATTTCGGTTTCTTTTTTTCTTAAGTTGCTGAACACCTGTGTTGCATTAATGGAATTTGGAAGGAACTTCAATCGTTTTCAGTCCTTTAATATCAAACTCTTTACCATTTGATCTTTGTGTGATGGAAAGACAGTATGCATTCAAATATTAGTTAGACTAACGTAATGATGGTATCTAAAACTACCAGCATTGGCCTATGGTAATTTTTTTTTAAGATCATTGTTTCAAAATAAACCATTTAAGCAGATTACTTTATCTGCAACATAAATGAGTTATATCGTCACAACATGGTTGTGAAAGAGGGGGAGAAGTGTGTCAATAATCTAGCTATACTTACACGTTTTAGATCTGTGATATAATATATCTGTAGGCATTTTATTTCAAAAATATAAGAATCTCAAGCTTTGGGATACTCCTTTTAGTAATACTTAATCAACACAAAGATGAACGTAGGTTACAATGGGTAACTTCCAATGTTCTCAACACAGAGATGAACATAGGTTACAATGGGTAACTTACAATGTTCTCAACACAGAGATGAACATAGGTTACAATGGGTAACTTACAATGTTCTCGACACAGAGATGAACGTAGGTTACCATGGGTAACTTCCAATGTTCTCAACACAGAGATGAACGTAGGTTACAATGGGTAACTTACAATGTTAATGGTACATATGACTCATTTTGGTGCATACATTTTTTAAACAATGATGTCTGTTCAAATGATATTGGTAGAAAGTTTTCTAAATCTTCAAAGGATCGTGAGTCATGATAATGTATTCACCATATCTTTTTTCAGGTCACTCAGTCAACAGTTAATGTTAGATTCTAAACCTTCTTATAAAGAGATAGTGTTTTGACCAAGTTACAAATGAATCTCTTGGAACACAACTTTTTTCAAGTATTAACATGCCAACGTTTTTATTAATAAGGTTAGCATTTCATAGAAGTGACATTAATACTTTCCAAAAACTTTCATATTTATTTTGGCCAAATGAGCACCAAGGAGTCATCTGTTTTAATCGTTTCAAAGCTTTTCCCAATTATCCTTTGTCTTTAGCCTATATTATGTGTAGGTGTTTTCTGCTATGCAGATGGATGTAAACTTGAACAAAGATTTCCAAAGTATTTGACTATGGATGTCACTTTTTTGCTTTCAAATCCCTTACAGCCTGAATTTAGACCTTTCATTAATTCAGAAGGTTTTAACATTACAGAAGATTTCATATCTGTATGGACCTCATAAGAGATCTATATTGCTTCATTCAAATTTTATGATATTGTCACTAAATCAGCATTTACACAAGTTCTACAGTCACAGGACTATACCCATTATGAGTTCTCTCTTGTATGTGAAATGCTTCTGTTGACAGATTGTATGGTATAGTTATTATCTAATCTCATATGTGGATATTGTAATTAGATATGGTATTGGATGTGCCTTGATAAATATACTGTAATGACTTAAGACTTTTTAGTGTTTTGTTGTAAAACTGTTGCTATCCTAAATAGCTATTGAAATCTTCTTTGAAAACATGATACATTAATTTAATCTAAAAGTGACCACTCGCTCATTTATTAAAGAGGTGTATTTGTTATGAAGGCATACCCAATATCAGTTATGTATATACATGATAGTTGTGATGACATGTGATAATGATGGACGAATGTGAATGTCTGTTTGTACAACATCCTAGTCATCTAACGATGAATTAAAGATTTATGTCGAAATCTCATATTGCTTATTTTCAAAACCTTTCCAAATAATTTATGACAATTGCTGCAATTTGCCAATTGATCAATTCCAAATCATGAATATGAATGATTAACCCAAAACAGGTTCTGGTTTTAAAGGGTCTATGTCACAGATTGTGCTCTGTTGTTATCAAATAGTCAATATACCACTATACATAGCTTCCAATCCCTAAACATCAGTCAAAGTCAATCAATATCTATCATAGTCCCTATACATTGGTCTCAGTCCAGATGTATTAGTCCCAGACCTTAAACATCCATCCAAGTAACTAAAAATTGGTCCCAGTCCCTATACACCATCCCAGTCACTAAACATAGCTCTGAGTAACTAAAAATTGGTCCCAGTCCCTAGAAATAGGACCTAGTCCCTATACATTGGTCCCAGGCCCTATACATCGTCCCAGTCCCTATATATCGTCCCAATCCCTAAACATAGGTCCCAGTCCATATACATTGGTCTCGGTCCTTATACATAGGTCCTAGTCTCTATACATAGGTCCCAGTCCCAATGGATAGGTCCTAGTCCCTAAACATATGTCCCAGTCCCTATACATGGCTAACAGTCCCTAAACATAGGTCCCAGTCCCTATACATGGCCAACAGTCCCTATACATAGGTCCCAGTCACTATACATAGGTCCCAGTCCCTTTACATAGGTCCCAGTCCCTTTACATAGGTCCCAGTCCCTATACATAGGTCCCAGTCCCTTTACATAGGTCCCAGTCACTATACATAGGTTCCAGTCCCTACACATCGTCCCAGTCCCTATACATCGGTCCCAGTTCCTATACATCGGTCTCAGTACCTACACATCGGTCCTAGTCCCTAAACATCGTCCAAGTCCGTATACATCGGTCCGAGTTCCTAGACACCGTCCCAGTCCCTATGCATAGGTCCCAGTCCCTATACATTGTCCAAGATCTTATAAATAGGTTCCAGTCCCTATACATTGGTCCCAGTCCCTCAACATAGGTCCCAGTCTCTAAACATCGGTTCTAGTCCCTTTTCATAGGTCCCAGTACCTATACATCGGTTCCAGTACCTATACATCGGTCACAGTCCCTATACATAGGTCCCAGTCCCTATAAATAGGTCCAGTACCTATACATCGGTCACAGTCCCTATACATAGGTCCCAGTCCCTATAAATAGGTCCCAGTCCCTATTCATCGGTCTCAGTCCCTATACATATATCCCAGTCCCTTTACATCGGTCCCAGTCCCTATAAAAATGTCCCAGTTCCTATACATATATCCCAGTCCCTATACATCGGTCTCAGTCCCTATAAATAGGTCCCAGTCCCTATACATCAGTCTCAGTCCCTAAACATAGGTCCCAGTCACTATACATCGTCCCAGTCCCTATACATCGGTCCCTGTCCCTATAAATGGGCCCCAGTCCCTATCCATCGTCCCTGTCCCTATACATCGGTCCCAGTCCCTATACATCGGTCCCAGTCCCTATACTTTGGTCCCAGTCCCTATGCGTAGGTCCCAGTCCATATACACCGGTCCCAGTCCCTATACATCGGTCCCAGTCCCTATACATCGGTCCCAGTCCCTATACATCGGTCTTAGTCACTATACATCGGTCCCAAATCCCTATACATCGGTCCCAGTCACTTTACATAGGTTCCAGTCACTTTACATAGGTCCTAGTCCCTATACATCGGTCCTAGTCCCTATACATAGGTCCCAGTCACTATACATAGGTCTCAGTCACTATACATCGGTCCCAGTCCCTATACATAGGTCCCAGTCCCTTTACATAGGTCCCAGTCCCTATACATAGGTCCCAGTCCCTATACACAGGTCCCAGTCCCTTTACATAGGTCCCAGTCCCTATACATAGGTCCCAGTCCCTATACATAGGTCCCAGTCCCTATACATAGGTCCCAGTCCCTTTACATAGGTCCCAGTCCCTATACATAGGTCCCAGTCCCTATACACAGGTCCCAGTCCCTTTACATAGGTCCCAGTCCCTATACATAGGTCCCAGTCCCTGTACATAGGTCCCAGTCCCTATACATCAGTCTCAGTACATACACATAGGTCCTAGTCCCTATTCATAGGTCCCAGTCCCTTTACATAGGTCCCAGTCCCTTAACATAGGTCCCAGTCCCTATACATAGGTCCCAGTCCCTATACATAGGTCCCTGTACATAGGTCCCAGTCCCTATACATCAGTCTCAGTACATACACATATGTCCTAGTCCCTATTCATAGGTACCAGTCCCTTTACATAGGTCCCAGTCCCTTTACATAGGTCCCAGTCCCTATACATAGGTCCCAGTCCCTATACATAGGTCCCAGTCCCTATTCATAGGTCCCAGTCCCTTTACATAGGTCCCAGTCCCTATACATAGGTCCCGGTCCCTATACATAGGTCCCAGTCCCTGTACATAGGTCCCAGTCCCTATACATCAGTCTCAGTACATACACATAGGTCCCAGTCCCTTTACATAGGTCCCAGTCACTATACATAGGTCCTAGTCCCTTTACATAGGTCCCAGTCCCTATACATAGGTCCCAGTCCCTATACATAGGTCCCAGTCACTATACATCGGTCCCAGTCACTATACATATGTCCCAGTCCCTTTACATAGGTCCCAGTCCCTATACATAGGTCCCTTTACATAGGTCCCAGTCACTTTACATAGGTCCAAGTCCCTATACATAGGTCCCAGTCCCTTTACATAGGTCCCAGTCCCTATACATAGGTCCCAGTCCCTATACATAGGTCCCAGTCCCTTTACATAGGTCCCAGAACCTATACATAGGTCCCAGTCCCTTTACATAGGTCCCAGTCCCTTTACATAGGTCCCAGTCCCTATACATAGGTCCCAGTCCCTATACATAGGTCCCAGTCCCTATACATAGGTCCCAGTCCCTATACATAGGTCCCAGTCCCTTTACATAGGTCCCAGTCCCTTTACATAGGTCCCAGTCCCTATACATAGGTCCCAGTCCCTATACATAGGTCCCAGTCCCCTATACATAGGTCCCAGTCCCTTTACATAGGTCCCAGTCCCTATACATAGGTCCCAGTCCCTTTACATAGGTCCCAGACCCTATACATAGGTCCCAGTCCTTTTACATAGGTCCCAGTCCCTTTACATAGGTCCCAGTCCCTATACATAGGTCCCAGTGAGTCCCTATACATAGGTCCAAGTCCCTTTACATAGGTCCCAGTCCCTATACATAGGTCCCAGTCCCTATACATAGGTCCCAGTCCCTTTACATAGGTCCCAGTACATATACTTAGGTCCACATCCCTATTCATCGGTCCAGGTCAATTTACATCGGTTCCAGTCCCTATGCGTCGATTCCTTTGACATATAAACGGAAGTGCTCAGCCAAATCCTTTTTAGGCTGTAAGTGTTGGTTGATAAATATCAAAATATATCTTCACGCTTCACTTATAGATGGTGTCATTGAAGACTCTCACTCTATGAAAAAGGAACCGTTTCCCCTACATTTGATTTGAAAAAGAGACAGTTTCTTATCAAATTTCATGTTTGGAATTCCAATAGATTCCATCCGATAGTTTTCATGATACCAAATTACCCGAAAAATATTTCCCAAGTACTGCATGCGGAATGATTTGCTTAAATTTAAAACCAGAGTCGTTTGACATCGTGAGTAACCGTACATAAAAAAATGCGCATGAAGTACAATCCAGTACCTGTAGTAATTATTGATAACATAAGCATAAACAATTTTAACTATTGTTTTATTAAAAGATACATATCTGCTTTAAATCTGAGCCAGCGTTATAGGGCTTGGTTTGTAACGTCTACCAATGACCCCAAATCTGAATCTCTGTGCAGTTAATGAGATATACCAAGGTATGGCGTCGACGCTCGGGTGAGTGAAATAACTTTTCTTATTCTTCGAATAGTCGAGCTAATAGCTGCTGTTACTGTTTTTAAATAGCGTAGTTTTAAAGTTTGTTTCTTGTTGTTATGAACGATATATCTTATAAAAACATAGGGACTCATGTCGTCTATCGTCAAAAACGTATAATCCGAAAATGTTTGTTTAATTCAACGCAGGTGTTATTTCCTCAAGATCTAGCTGTCTTAGACCTTTCGACATAAGGCCGGTCTGATTGTTAACACTGTATTAACATGGACATTTAAAATATTTAAACCTGCATATATGGTGTTAAAACACGAGGAGGCAGTTTAGAGAAGATGTTGTAAAGACAGATTCATTTCCATACACGATCTTCTTTATTGCGTCCTTTGAATCAACATATTATGCTTTAATTGGAATTGGATTGGTTGAAACGAAAACCATTGGTCCATCTTTTCTGCTTGTGGAGCCCGATGACGTAGATGACGAATCGTAAAGTCGGTCGTCATGGTTACAGAACCCTTGGCGATAGCAAATCATCACGGCGACGATCAGTAGAACAATCAGGAACACCAGCGCCGCTACTGAGGAGGCAATGATGACTGCTAATTGCTCCGACTTCTCGCCTAATTGGTCTGAAAAAAAACCCCACAAAAAAACATTAATTATAATAAAGTCAAGCAAAGGGGCTTCAGAAAAAGAGTATGGGATATATGCTGCGTTGTGTCATTAAACTTTATGTACGTTGAAAATAATTTCTGATAAATCTAAATTTAGATTTGAAGACCTTTTGTGAACATAATGTATCGTTCGTTGAACGGTTTCAATTTGCTCGGTTGGTTACAAAGCCTAGCCATGTTCGTTTTCAGCCTCATTTCCCAAGAAGTCTGATGTTGGCTCACCTTGGTTGTCGGGTGGATTAGGATCGGTGTTCGTCACGATATCCACAACTCGTATGGCTATCGAAACCTGATCAACTTCTTCCAGGTTCATAACAGACGATCTCTTCTTTCGACCCGCCCTGTTAGAGCCACAAAACTGTAAACATTGAAATTTGAGATAATGTCGACTTTATTGAAAAGTGTTTTTTTTTAATGATACACCTATTACTATATTTAGATATTTTTTTATACGTAGTGCTGATATTAAACATACAACAGCCTAACCAAATACTAGACGCAGACTTTATACATACCAACTTATCAACCATTGTTGTTATATACCTCGAATGGACTATCAATTGGGTTACTTTCATCGTGTTTCGACCCGTTTTCATATCACGGATAGTGGAAAATATTTCTTCTTCTAAAAATAGTTCATTTAGTGGTAATGACGCATTTACATCATCATTATCTATCATGGTAAGCCTATCGCAGAGTTTCCAAGAGAGCTAGGTGTATAAATTAAGCTATTCTCATAAAGCATGTTTAAGATATGTATGTGGAGATTGCAATTATCTGGAACATGTCGAATTATATTGGTTTTGTGTATTGTTCAAAAGAAATGAGAGATTCCTTATAGCGAGGTTTGCACCGAATCAATATGTTCTATAAGTTCTTATTGATCACCCCTAGCTTGTTTCTGAGTGTTCAATAATGTGTCGTTGTTAACGTTTATGAGTGATTTATTTTGAATATAAATAGTTGTGTGGTTGGCAAAATAAATGCACACCAGCATGTTGTTATGATGTATACTCACATCTGTACATCTAGCATCGCTGCCCGGATTACCATAGCAGTATCCCACATAACAGTTGAGATAGTAGAAGTCGTTGTTAGGGTAGTTAGGATGGTCCTTGATCATCACGAACGTGTCAGTTTCCGTTTTGAAGAGGCTCGTTGGACTCTGTCCCGTTCGTGAGAGTTCGACAAACTTGAATCCATTAACCAGATCAAAGTCATTAGTCGTATTCGGGCACCTGTATAGTGTATAATTAACGTTGTGCTGAATAGATGTTGTTTATGTCATATTGATTTATACAGGCAATGTAACGACCGGAAATGCAAAAACACAGGAAATGTAATGATTATTATATTTCCTGTTTTATTACAATTCCGGTTGACATAGTCAACAGGAAATGTAATAAAATCTAAAATTCAATAAGTTTTGATTTAATGGTTGGACCAATGTGACATTTGTACAGACTCATCCTTTCATTCTATTTTTCACGCTAAACACTGAAAATCAGCTTAAATTCTAATGCGGACTGACTCAGACCGATTTATTTCAAAACCTGTTGGTAATCGTGCTGGTAATATTGTGAAGCATTTTCGATAGAGGTTTACCGTATGTAGATACACAGTTCACTATTTTTTATGTAACAATATTTCTATATCCAATTTACTTTATTCAAAAGGTAAACTTGAGCGGATATTTCAAAAACCTGTTTTATATAAGATTCTTGCGACATAGTCAACAGGAAATGTAATAAAACGTAAATACACAAAAAATGGATCTGAAAGAAAAGCTTCGATCCTGAGGTGTGTGTGTATAGACTCGCCATGTCATTTAATATTCGGGACAAATATAAAACACATGTTCAATACGGAAATCAGACTGGTTTAGAACAATTTATTTCAAAACCTGTTTTATTACATTTCTAGTTGACATAGTCAACAGGAAATGTAATAAAACAGAAAATTTAATAAATTACTGTTAGCAGGTTCATAATTGATATTAAGCAAGTGTACACTGTTTTCCATAAATGTTTAACCTGTTGGGTCACTTAATTCACATTCTATACTGATCTGGTCATTTTATCAAAACTTATTACATTTAAGATTTTATTACATTTCCTGTTGACTATGTCAACCTGAAATGTAATAGAAAAGGAAATATAATAAAATGCAGTTAGCTGGATTATATTTGATATTAAGCAAGTGTACACTGTTTATCATAAGTATTTTACCTGTTTGGTGAATTAATTTACATGTTTTACTGCTTACATGCTTTACAGATATTGTTCTTGTTATTTATAACATTTTCAAATTTATTACATTTTCCGTTACCGTTGTCCCCTTATCAAGCGACAAAACAGGTTTTGAAATAATTAATCTAAACCAGTCATTTTTTGGAATTGAATATTTGTTTAATATTTGTCCCGAACATTTAAATGGCATGGCGAGCCTATACACTTCAGGATCGAAGTTTTTACTTTAGATCCTTTTTTGTATTTTTACGTTTTATTACATTTCCTGTTGACTATGCCGCAAAAGGTGGTATACAACAGGGTTTGAATTGTACGCTCAAGAATACTTGTTGAATAAAGTAAATTGGATACATAAAAAGTCTTATACTAAAAATGTGTATTGAGTATCATCATTCAGTAAACATTGATCGAAAATGCTCTATAGTGTCTCACAGTACGATTACCAACAGCTTTGAAATAAACCGCTCAGAGTCCGTCCGCATAAGTAACCCAGCAGATTTTCACTGTTTAGCGTAAACAAAAGAGTGAAAGGATGAGTCTGTACAAATGTCACATTGGTCCAACCATTAATCAAAACTTATTAAATTTTAGATTTTATTACATTTCCTGTTGACTATGTCAACCGGAATTGTAATAAAACAGGAAATGTAATAATTATTACATTTCCTGTTTTTATTACATTTCCGGTTGTTACGAGGCAACTTGCCCTTATCAATGACAAATGTTAACAGTAAGTAAATGCCAGAAAATAAAAGTAAGAAACTTTAATTTCGTGGAGTTACAATAAAACATGTCAAAGCGGCTTCATTAAAGGTCTGACGACATAAAGGTTTAATCGAAATCAAACCTCATGCTGATGAGATATTGTCTTGTTAGATGTCAACATTGCCTCTATACGGGCTACATTATACCAAACTGCGACAAAATCGACATAATCACCAAGATTGATGACTGATCATAGAAAAGAAGAAAACAATAAAATATCTTCATTTAAAAGTAGTTGAGATGTTATTCGTAACTAACGATTGACTTAAAAACTTACCCGTTATTTAAGATGAAAGGGGTTCTATCAGATTTGAGTAGGGGCCCAAACGAACAGCTGAATGGGTACAAGCCGTAGATATCTATTTGACACAAATATAATAATCATTTATCAAAATCAAAACGCAGCTTGCAATGCTATTGGCTTAAGACAGGGACTCATTTTCCACATCAGCCATTTCACAAAAACAAACATATACAGACATTGGCATTGACACATGTGTAAGATTCCACAGCCCCCTTTTCATTAAATCTGAAAGGGGGGCTATTAATACATTTTGAATTGTATGAAGCTACACTTTCTTTGAATTGCAGATCACTTTTTCTGTTTTCCAAAGTTTTAAGGGAGACCATGGACATATCTATTTTGAAGACTTCTACTCAAGACCACACGCTGATGTAGCAACTGTTTGAATCTAGCCTGTATATTGCTTTTTGCCTTTTGTTTAATAAACCTAAGATATCTTAAAACAAAATAATTTTTAGGTAAATCAATAAGCTATTTTAAGTTTTAAAGAAGAGAGTCTATTTTAGGTAAAACAATAGACCATTTAACGTTATTTATAGACCAATTAGGTTGTAATCAATTATATATTAATTGATTTTTATAAAGCCTAATAAGACGGATGTCCTGATGAGCGTGTTATTATGAACAATTCATAAAATTGAAAAAAATACAGTTTTAAGATTAAAGTACATAACAATAAAGCTTCTGGGTGATCATATAGTGCCATCTTAATATCCCATGGACCGAAAGGAATACCTTTTGGGTGATCATATAGTGCCATCTTAATATCCCATGGACCGAAAGGAATACCTTTTCATGAAATGTAGAGGCCTCTGTCACCTAGTGGTTAAAGACCATAGCTTGAAATCACATGGTCCCTCTCCAGGTGGGTTCAAGTCCCGGTGTATTTTCATGAGATGTAGACTGTCTCACGGCAGGAATGCAGACAGTTTTGTCCAACTTGGCCAGCTCATGTGGGCAGTCAAGCTGGGGTCTACCCCTTCATCATGGGCCGAGTATCTCAATATAACTGAACTAATGTTGACACGATGCAAAACCCATAAAGATGAATTAATATTTGATAAATCTATGTTTGTACCTATAGCTGACCGTGTACTAAGCACTCTGGATGCCACTTGAAGTTTGACTTGTTGCCCTACTGACACTGCGTCGGTTACCAAGAACGGTCCATTAGTAACTGCTTGACGTAGAACCGACATCGAGTTGATCGGGTTAATCGGAGTGGAAAATCCACGCTCATCCTCATCGCTGAATAATACAAAAACATTGATCAGGATATCAAAGTCGGATATACTAGAAGTGCTAAACAGTAAACTATTTCAATTCGAATTGCTACTCATTCTTATGAGACATCTTTTACCGTGATGATGTGCTCTTTTAAATACTTTGTTGTCTCTACTTCTCCGTCATCTGGTCCCTTACAGTGTTTGGTTGTCTCTACTTCTCCGTCATCAGGTCCCATATTGTGTTTTGTTGTCTCTACTTCTCCGTCATCTGGTCCCTTATAGTGTTTGGTGGTCTCTAGTTCTCCGTCATCAGGTCCCTTATAGTGTTTTGTTGTCTCTACTTCTCCGTCATCAGGTCCCTTATAGTGTTTTGTTGTCTCTAGTTCTCCGTCATCTGGTCCCTTATAGTGTTTTGTTGTCTCTACTTCTCCGTCATCAGGTCCCTTATAGTGTTTTGTTGTCTCTAGTTCTCCGACATCAGGTCCCTTATAGTGTTTGGTTGTCTCTAGTTCTCCGTCATTATGTCTCTTATAGTGTTTAGTTGTCTCTACTTCTCCGTCATCTGGTCCCTTATAGTGTTTGTTGGTCTCTAGTTCTCCGTCATCAGGTCCCTTATAGTGTTTTGTTGTCTCTACTTCTCCGTCATCAGGTCCCTTATAGTGTTTTGTTGTCTCTAGTTCTCCGTCATCTGGTCCCTTATAGTATGTTGTTGTCTCTAGTTCTCCGTCTTTAGGTCCCTTATAGTGTTTTGTTGTCTCTAGTTCTCCGTCATATGGTCCCTTATTGTGTTTTGTTGTCTCTACTTCTCCGTCATCAGGTCCCTTATAGTGTTTGTTGTGTCTAGTTCTCCGTCATTAGGTCTCTTATAGTGTTTGGTTGTCTCTACTTTTCCGTCATTGGTCCCTTATAGTGTTTAGTTGTCTCTTGTTCTCCGTCATTAGGTCTCGTATAGTGTTTTGTTGTCTCTAGTTCTTCGTCATCAGGTCCCTTATAGTGTTTTGTTGTCTCTAGTTCTCCGACATCAGGTCCCTTATAGTGTTTTGTTGTCTCTAGTTCTCCGTCATCAGGTCTCTTATAGTGTTTTGTTGTCTCTAGTTCTCCGTCATTATGTCTCTTATAGTGTTTGGTTGTCTCTACTTCTCCGTCATCTGGTCCCTTATAGTGTTTTGTTGTCTCTGCTTCTCCGTCATCAGGCCCATTATAGTGTTTGGTTGTCTCTACTTCTCCGTCATCTGGACCCTTATAGTGTTTGTTGTCTCTACTTCTCCGTCATCAGGCTCATTATAGTGTTTGGTGGTCTCTAGTTCTCCGTCATCAGGTCCCTTATTGTGTTTTGTTGTCTCTACTTCTCCGTCATCAGGTCGCTTATAGTGTTTTGTTGTCTCTACTTCTCCGTCATCTGGTCCCTTATAGTATGTTGTTGTCTCTAGTTCTCCGTCTTTAGGTCCCTTATAGTGTTTTGTTGGCTCTACTTCTCCGTCATCTGGTCCCTTATAGTATGTTGTTGTCTCTACTTCTCCGTCATCTGGTCCCTTATAGTGTTTGGTTGTCTCTACTTATCCGTTATCTGGACCCTTATAGTGTTTGTTGTCTCTACTTCTCCGTCATCAGGCTCATTATAGTGTTTGGTGGTCTCTAGTTCTCTGTCATCAGGTCCCTTATAGTGTTTTGTTGTCTCTACTTCTCCGTCATTAGGTCGCTTATAGTGTTTTGTTGTCTCTACTTCTCCGTCATCTGGTCCCTTATAGTATGTTGTTGTCTCTAGTTCTCCGTCATCAGGTCCCTTATAGTGTTTGGTTGTCTCTACTTCTCCGTTATCAGGTCCCTTATAGTGTTTGGTTGTCTCTACTTCTCCGTCATCTGGTCCCTTATAGTGTTTGGTGGTCTCTAGTTCTCCGTCATCAGGTCCCTTATAGTGTTTTGTTGTCTCTATTTGTCCGTCAGCTGGTCCCTTCTATAGTGTTTGGTTGTCTCTACTTCTCCGTCATCTAGTCCCTTATAGTGTTTGTTGTCTCTAGTTCTTCGTCATCAGGTCCCTTTTAGTGTTTGGTGGTCTCTAGTTCTCCGTCATCTGGTCCCTTATAATGTTTTGTTGTCTCTACTTCTCCGTCATCTGGTTCCTTGTATAGTGTTTTGTTGTCTCTACTTCTCCGTCATCAGGTCCCTTATAGTGTTTGGTTGTCTCTACTTCTCCGTCATCTAGTCCCTTATAGTGTTATGTTGTCTCTAGAGTTCCGTCATTAGGTCTCTTATAGTGTTTGGTTGTCCTACTCTTTTCCTCAGAATACATCAATAAAATACTCTTATTCGGAATGGTTAGTTGATAAGAACATTAGTTACGTGTCATTTTAGCTTCATATTCTAGTAGGTAGGATGGATGTAACAAGTTCTTACTTTATTATTGAATAATCATTGTCTTGATTTTATTTAGGATTTTTTTTAAATGATACGAGTTATGTTTATTGTTTTAACAATGGGCTATCAACGTACTGTTTACTAGCTATTTATACAGCTTACTCAACATGTTACTTAATTAGGAGTATTAGATAAAAGTTACTTACTAGACGCTAAGTTGTGTTGTAGCATACTTGCTGACAGCCGAATCGTAGGAGCATGTGATCGAATAACGCCTGTCAATGCCAACATAAATACCACTAGAGTAGAGCGCTCGAACCTCTATCACCCACTTGTAATCATTCTGTAACAGTAAGTGAAGGTTTAGTCCAGTCATCCTATGAAAAAAATGGACTCAACCGTCAACTAATTGCAACAGAAACGAAATCTCTTTTAAAGTTATCATGAATGTATAAGAGATGACAGAAAAAAAGTCCTCCAAAATCCCTTCAGGGGAAATTGGTTAAAAATTCGTTTTATTATTGCTACTTTCAGGCCTTTTAGAAAAAAAATCGCTTATTTGTATATATCTACCAAAATGGAACAAAACCCCAACATTTCACACAAAAATGATGTATTGATAAGCGGTATACTCTATCTACATGTTTATTTATCATTCACATCAGTTTGCCTTCTAGAATTGATTTATTCATATAAATATTGTGAATTGAAAGGTGTCAACTTACCCCACCCACCCATTAAAACTAAAGAATTTTTTTTTCATGTCAATGCATTCCTATATGCTAGAATTCAATATTATCTGGCAAGGCTTGTTCTCTAAAACTTAAATCAAAGACAAAACACACCTTTTTGTATTAGATAACTTATATAAAGACAATCACTTAAATAAGGTACCGAAATCCATATATGCCTATATAAGAAACACGAAATATATGACACAAGCAATACAATATTCATGTGGTATTTTTTGACGTTTTGCATTTGTTTTGTGAACTTAAAAAACAATCAATGAAATAAAGGAAGAAACATATTGGGAAAAGCAGCAAAAATAGTACTATTCTATTGCCCCTTTCTCACTATGTGCCAGCGTTTCAAAATTAAGTGTTTGGGGCGACTTGCGCAGACTCTCCTACCAACAACATCCAATACATGCTCAATGGGAGAGAGGTCTGATTATTTCGCAGATCACTGGATTGTCAAGATGCACTGTTTCCTGACGAAGTCAACTGCAACACGAGCTCTATGGGGTCAGAAATTATTATCCTGGAAGACAAAGTTTTGACCAATTCTATGTGCAAATGGGACAACAACAGGACGAAAGATTTCATTAATGTGGTCCATTCAGGTTTCCAGGAACAGATACAAGTTATATTCTCCTACCGTAATAAACACCACCCAGACCATAATGATCCCCCGCTAAAAGAAATCATGCTCCAAGACAGTGGTGCATTTGTATCTCTCCCCATGCCGATGCTATCAGAATCGCAGACAGAACCTCGACTCATCCGAAAAGACCACATGATGCCACCGACGTATAGGCCAATCTTAATGCTGCTAGCACAACCGTAAATGATTATATCTGTTCAGCCTTGACATGATGACACCATGAAAAGGACACCTTGTCCGGGATTTACTGTACTGCTAGAAACTCGAAGTCCTGTCACGGTATGGATCTCCTACTGTTGTTATGGTGCGGTTACGAAATAGTTGCGCAAAGCAATAATCCATAAAAGGCGATCTTGCTGGAATGTTGTTTTCCTAAGGTGCCCATGCTCCCTCCTAATTTGAACATCACCAGTCTGGTGGTGTAAAGCTGCAGGTCGTGCAATTACACTTTTTGACTTTCCAATAAACCTGACAACATGGTTCTAGGATTCACCAGCTTGCAACATGCCTATGCATTGCCATTTCTGAGCTTCTGTGAAACTGCCATGATGGCATATTGCATTGATATGAGACTTGATTGTGTTTCATTTTTATCGTACCCAAGAATAGATGTGAGTGCACGGGCAATACATGTAATGAATACATGCTACAACACTTTATCGAATATGTTCGATTACACGGTGTCATGAGTTTGGGTTTACGGATTATGAAGAGGCAAATTCTCCCTATCCTATCTAGAAAATAGTTAACAGTAATTGGGTTCCTTTATTTTTGCATCTCAATATATTTACAGACTCCCTTTTCCATTTTGTATCGTTCTTGCACAATTTCTGCATTAGAGAAGATTACACCCCGACATTCCCCACACCCTCAGGAACGGTCAAGAAGGTATGTCTACAAGAACAAGGTTTTCGGTCACACTTTGTTTTACATGAGCATTTTAATTAAAGGCAATTCACAGTATTTGATAAGAACTGCTGTTCTTGGAAGTGAACAATCTTCCTCGAGTAAAACCACCTTTTTGGTAACTACCCCTTCACTGCATTCCTTTTGTACACAATCCTTTCGAGAAGGACAGTTTGAACATCCATCAAATACAAATATTGCAGGTTTGCTAATGACATCATCAGAATATGTTCTACGTATATCCGAAGGCAAACGTAAGAACAAAGCCCTATCGTCGTGTACATATTGAACTGACTCATCTAGCTATTTATTGAGACTACAGCCAACCTGCGGTTATACATATATTTAATCAAGGAAGGTTTGTCAAACCATAACCACATTTTATTCTACCCGTTGTCTTAGAACTTCTAATAAGGACCTGCTGAAAAACTTGATCTGTTGAAACTATTGCCGATGCGCGATCGCTTTGACAAACTATATGGTTTCCTTCATATAAGTGAAGAAATCTGGACTCTGTAGGTAATGTTTGGCTTTAGTTTGAAGATAACATAGGAAGATAACAGAGCTCTAGACTGGGGCTACATTTCTCTGATGGCTTGAATTTACAGTTCTCAGCAATACAATAATTTGGCTTTAATAAACGTGTGTAGTAGGTCAGCCATTGTTTATATATGAAACACAACTTGGAAATACGATTTGACAAACAAAGGGCTTCTTTTCAAGTTTGTCCTACATCTTTTGAAAACTACTTCATCACAAACTTCTTCAACTGTTTTTTCTTCTTGCATAAGGATTTCATAAATGTTTAAATAACTAACATCAAATCATTTCACTGGGTTCAACCTCGCTAAAGGTTTCACTATTTGTCTTTCGTTTGGAAGTCCAGGTCATGCTTTCAACTTCATGTATTGTGACTTCCTCTCAAAGCAATGCAGTATTAAAAGAGATTCCCATAAGAATTACATTTAAAAATTTATTCAGTAGGAAATGGCCTCAAGTTGCTCTAGAAATAACCGTGTCATTGAACATGTGAATCACCACATTTTGAGAAATTCTGATAGTCTTGTTCTTCCATTTATTGTCCAATACAACGGAAGAAGCTCAAAATGGTATGGAATCCACAATGTTAATGTGACCTTCTTGCACTCTTGATAGTACTATCCATTTTTACCTGCAAATGGAAAATAGATAAAAAGGCATTTATCATCACTTGTGCGTTGATTTTATCTGCAGCATTTTTAATATTGGTACTATTCAGTAAACATCACTGCAAATGAAAAATATTAAATTAAGCACAACCACACTTGCTTTATCTTACTTTTGATTAAAGGTTGTACTTTAGCGTATTTCACCTTAATTTTCATAGTTCATACAACATATGTATTAATGATGAATAATGATCAAAAATGTGATAAGAAGAAAAAATGTGACTATAATGATATCTTTATCATACAATAGGTTATAGTTATAGTAATAAATGCACCTTCAGAGTAAATTACAATCGCCACCAGATGATATTTGCCGAAGATTTTTATCTCATCCACATTTGCTCTTCATCTTTAACCTTCAATTCGATCTATTTTGCCAATGATTAAAAAACTAAACAAATGTAAAAATCAATTAAACAAATCATAAATAGATTTATTTCATTATTTTCAAAAAATAATTTAAGAATTAAATAATTTTAACATATGAACATGCTTGATTTAATTGAGTGAGTAAGAGAAACTTGAGTTTTCGTCAAATCATTATCTACAATGGAACTAATGGGCCACCGTAGTTTAAAAAAAAGAACAGCTATTCCGCGGTAAATATTTTATATTTATTTTATAAATTAGTCATTGAAAGGTGCATTTTTGTCATTTTATTCATGTTTATAGATATATTTGAATGTGAATGGTCATATAATCGATGTTTTGGGGGAAATTAAACAAAACAAACACTTTTTAAATTACCCACGAAAACCCATTACAAAGCATTCTGCAGGCTATTTCAAAAATATTTTTTTCATCGAAAATGTAATCATGAACATACAATTATGTTTTTTATCAGATAAGGGCATATATAAATGATAATAAGCTTAACTTACCCTTTCATATGACTTTCAACAGCAAGTTGACCTCGAAATTTACCGATGACAGTTCGCTCTATGTACTTTTCTATGGTGGTACCTTCGAACCATGCATTTTTCAAAAAGTTTAAATGCATTTTTCAGTATTTTCCCCTGGTGGGATTTCTGAGGACTTTTTATATGTTATAAAGGAAGTGTGCAGCTATAATAAAATCATAAATATGTTTCTGTTGCAATTAGTTGTGGGTTGACTTACAGATTGACTGGACTAGTTAGTCAATCGCTGTCGACGCGTTGATGTGTGTCATTGTGGTCACACTGAGCTTAGGGTCAATGTGTATCGTGTTTAAATTACAAGACACCTGTAATAAAGATTGTGTGAATTTTACTTTTTTCTAAAATTAAGCATACTGATGTACGTTTGTATGAAACTTAGAGAAATGAGACACATCTATAGTATACAACTATATAGAGGTATCATAACAAAAAGTGACATAAGTAGATTTTGTCAAACGTAGATACCTATCATAATTCCTTCAAATTTGCGCAATATGAACAAAACAATCGAAAAAAACAGTTTTCTAGAATTAGATTTAAATGTTATACGAATAGACTATTCGTCGAATCCAACGGTTGTACCTTTTTCTTAATGCTGATTGATATAACGTGCATTAGATCGACGGTGCTGGGCCGCTTGCATTGATCAACAGGTACCAGTGATAATTCATAAACGGAGAAAACAACATTTCGAAAAGTTCTTATTCTGTTAGAAACTAAATAAATATGTTAATATTATTTTTATCGTTAGATCCTACACATGAGATGCCACAGGTAAATGTCGCATACTGCTCACCTCTGCACCCCCATCCACTCTCT
Organism: Cerastoderma edule; assembly: GCA_947846245.1. Lineage (NCBI taxonomy): Eukaryota > Metazoa > Mollusca > Bivalvia > Cardiida > Cardiidae > Cerastoderma > Cerastoderma edule. Next base: position 38,867,029 of record OX401405.1, on the reverse strand, counting down.
TTCATTGTTCTTCTTTAGAAACATTTTACGTCATGTATATATATACATGATATATGCTGAGCTGTGTCAATAATACAAATCATCGCCCTCTCGCTCATGCGACACACCTTTCTGCACAGGCAAACAGAGAGGTTCTAATATGCACTAACTATTGCATCTCCATCCGAACCAGATAGTGTTATGATTTTAAATAATCAGTCACGGTATAAACCCCCTGATATTGGCTATACTAGCAGTGAAGGGTCTTCTGACGTAATTGTGATGCTCAACTACAGGCTTTATATACATGTACATCCTGCAAAAGTTATTGCAATACTCCCCTACAGGCTTTATACACATGTACATCCTGCAATGTTATTGTGATGCTCAACTACAGGCTTTATATACATGTACATCATGCTAACGTTATTGTGATACTCCCCTACAAGCTTTAAATACATGTATATCCTGCAAACGTTATTGTGATACTCCCCTACAGGCTTTATATACATGTACATCCTGCAATGTTATTGTGATGCTCAACTACAGGCTTTATATACATGTACATCATGCAAACGTTATTGTGATACTCCCCTACAGGCTTTAAATACATGTATATCCTGCAAACGTTATTGTGATACTCCCCTACAAGCTTTAAATACATGTATATCCTGCAAACGTTATTGTGATACTCCCCTACAAGCTTTAAATACATGTATATCCTGCAAACGTTATTGTGATACCCCCCTACAAGCTTTAAATACATGTATATCCTGCAAACGTTATTGTGATACTCCCCTACAGGCTTTATATACATGTACATCCTGCAATGTTATTGTGATGCTCCCCTACAGGCTTTATATACATGTACATCATGCAATGTTATTGTAATACTCCCCTAGAGGCTTTATATACATGTACATCCTGCAAAAATTATTGTGATACTCCCCTACAGGCTTTAAATACATGTACATCCTGCAAAACTTATTGTGATGCTCAACTACAGGCTTTATATACATGTACCTCCTGCAAACGTTATTGTGATACTCCCCTACAGGCTTTATATACATGTACATCCTGCAAACGTTATTGTGATACTCCTCTACAAGCTTTATATACATGTACATCCTGCAATGTTATTGTGATACTTCCCTACAGGCTTTATGTACATGTACATCCTGCAACGTTATTGTGATGCTCGCCTACAGGCTTTATATACATGTGCATCCTGCAATGTTATTGTGATACTCCCCTACAGGCTTTATATACATGCACATCCTGCAAACGTTATTGTGATACTCCCTTAGAGGCTATATATACATGTACATCCTGCAAACGTTATTGCAATACTCCCCTACAGGCTTTATACACATGTACATCCTGCAATGTTATTGTGATGCTCCCCTACAGGCTTTATACACATGTACCTCCTGCAATGTTATTGTGATGCTCCCCTACAGGCTTTATATACATGTACATCCTGCAAAAGTTATTGTGATACTCCCCTACAGGCTTTAAATACATGTACATCCTGCAAACGTTATTGTGATACTCCCCTACAGGCTTTACACACATGTACATCCTGCAATGTTATTGTGATACTCCCCTACAGGCTTTATATACATGTACATCCTGCAAACGTTATTGCAATACTCCCCTAGAGGCTTTATATACATGTACATCCTGCAAACGTTATTGTGATACTCCCCTACAGGCTTTATATACATATACATCCTGCAAACGTTATTGCGATACTCCCCTACAGGCTTTATATACATGTACATCCTGCAACGTTATTGTGATACTCCCCTACAGGCTTTATATACATGTACATCCTGCAATGTTATTGTGATGCTCAACTACAGGCTTTATATACATGTACATCATGCAAACGTTATTGTGATACTCCCCTACAGGCTTTAAATACATGTATATCCTGCAAACGTTATTGTGATACTCCCCTACAAGCTTTAAATACATGTATATCCTGCAAACGTTATTGTGATACTCCCCTACAAGCTTTGATACTCCCCTACAAGCTTTAAATACATGTATATCCTGCAAACGTTATTGTGATACTCCCCTACAGGCTTTATATACATGTACATCCTGCAATGTTATTGTGATGCTCCCCTACAGGCTTTATATACATGTACATCATGCAATGTTATTGTAATACTCCCCTAGAGGCTTTATATACATGTACATCCTGCAAAAATTATTGTGATACTCCCCTACAGGCTTTAAATACATGTACATCCTGCAAAACTTATTGTGATGCTCAACTACAGGCTTTATATACATGTACCTCCTGCAAACGTTATTGTGATACTCCCCTACAGGCTTTATATACATGTACATCCTGCAAACGTTATTGTGATACTCCTCTACAAGCTTTATATACATGTACATCCTGCAATGTTATTGTGATACTTCCCTACAGGCTTTATGTACATGTACATCCTGCAACGTTATTGTGATGCTCGCCTACAGGCTTTATATACATGTGCATCCTGCAATGTTATTGTGATACTCCCCTACAGGCTTTATATACATGCACATCCTGCAAACGTTATTGTGATACTCCCCTAGAGGCTATATATACATGTACATCCTGCAAACGTTATTGCAATACTCCCCTACAGGCTTTATACACATGTACATCCTGCAATGTTATTGTGATGCTCCCCTACAGGCTTTATACACATGTACCTCCTGCAATGTTATTGTGATGCTCCCCTACAGGCTTTATATACATGTACATCCTGCAAAAGTTATTGTGATACTCCCCTACAGGCTTTAAATACATGTACATCCTGCAAACGTTATTGTGATACTCCCCTACAGGCTTTATATACATGTGCATCCTGCAATGTTATTGTGATACTCCCCTACAGGCTTTATATACATGCACATCCTGCAAACGTTATTGTGATACTCCCCTAGAGGCTATATATACATGTACATCCTGCAAACGTTATTGCAATACTCCCCTACAGGCTTTATACACATGTACATCATGCAATGTTATTGTGATGCTCCCCTACAGGCTTTATACACATGTACATCCTGCAATGTTATTGTGATGCTCCCCTACAGGCTTTATATACATGTACATCCTGCAAAAGTTATTGTGATACTCCCCTACAGGCTTTAAATACATGTACATCCTGCAAACGTTATTGTGATACTCCCCTACAGGCTTTACACACATGTACATCCTGCAATGTTATTGTGATACTCCCCTACAGGCTTTATATACATGTACATCCTGCAAACGTTATTGCAATACTCCCCTAGAGGCTTTATATACATGTACATCCTGCAAACGTTATTGTGATACTCCCCTACAGGCTTTATATACATATACATCCTGCAAACGTTATTGTGATACTCCCCTACAGGCTTTATATACATGTACATCCTGCAACGTTATTGTGATACTCCCCTACAGGCTTTATATACATGTATATCCTGCAAACGTTATTGTGATACTCCCCTACAAGCTTTAAATACATGTATATCCTGCAAACGTTATTGTGATACTCCCCTACAGGCTTTATATACATGTACATCCTGCAATGTTATTGTGATGCTCAACTACAGGCTTTATATACATGTACATCATGCAAACGTTATTGTGATACTCCCCTACAGGCTTTAAATACATGTATATCCTGCAAACGTTATTGTGATACTCCCCTACAAGCTTTAAATACATGTATATCCTGCAAACGTTATTGTGATACTCCCCTACAAGCTTTAAATACATGTATATCCTGCAAACGTTATTGTGATACTCCCCTACAAGCTTTAAATACATGTATATCCTGCAAACGTTATTGTGATACTCCCCTACAGGCTTTATATACATGTACATCCTGCAATGTTATTGTGATGCTCCCCTACAGGCTTTATATACATGTACATCCTGCAATGTTATTGTAATACTCCCCTAGAGGCTTTATATACATGTACATCCTGCAAAAATTATTGTGATACTCCCCTACAGGCTTTATATACATGTACATCCTGCAACGTTATTGTGATACTCCCCTACAAGCTTCATATACATGTACATCCTGCAACGTTATTGTGATACTCCCCTACAGGCTTTATATACATGTACATCCTGCAACGTTATTGTGATACTCCCCTACAAGCTTTATATACATGTACCTCCTGCAATGTTATTGTGATACTCCCCTACAGGCTTTATATACATGTACATCCGGCAACGTAATTGTGATACTCCCCTACAGGCTTTATATACATGTACATCCTGCAATGTTATTGTAATACTCCCCTACTGGCTTTAAATACATGTACATCCTGCAAAAATTATTGTGATGCTCAACTACAGGCTTTATAAACATGTACCTCCTGCAAACGTTAATGTGATACTCCCCTACAGGCTTTATATACATGTACATCCTGCAAAAGTTATTGTGATACTCCTCTACAAGCTTTATATACATGTACATCCTGCAATGTTATTGTGATACTTCCCTACAGGCTTTATGTACATGTACATCCTGCAACGTTATTGTGATGCTCGCCTACAGGCTTTATATACATGTGCATCCTGCAGTTATATTGTGATACTCCCCTACAGGCTTTATATACATGCACATCCTGCAAACGTTATTGTGATACTCCCCTAGAGGCTATATATACATGTACATCCTGCAAACGTTATTGCAATACTCCCCTACAGGCTTTATACACATGTACATCATGCAATGTTATTGTGATACTCCCCTACAGGCTTTATACACATGTACATCCTGCAATGTTATTGTGATGCTCCCCTACAGGCTTTATATACATGTACATCCTGCAATAGTTATTGTGATACTCCCCTACAAGCTTTATATACATGTACATCCTGCAAACGTTATTGTGATACTCCCCTACAGGCTTTATATACATGTACATCCTGCAATGTTATTGTGATGCTCAACTACAGGCTTTATATACATGTACATCCTGCAAACGTTTTTGTGATACTCCCCTACAGGCTTTAAATACTTGTACATCCTGCAAACGTTATTGTGATACTCCCCTACAGGCTTTATATACATGTACATCCTGCAATGTTATTGTGATACTCCCCTACAGGCTTTATATACATGTACATCCTGCAATGTTATTGTGATACTCCCCTACAGGCTTTATATACATGTACATCCTGCAAATGTTATTGCAATACTCCCCTACAGGCTTTATATACATGTACATCCTGTAAAAGTCATTGTGATACTCCCCTACAGGCTTTATATACATGTACATCCTGCAATGTTATTGTGATACTCCCCTACAAGCTTTATATACATGTACATCCTGCAAACTCCTTATTGACCCCTTTACAGTGACCCAGTCTAGAGAGCGTATGTTAGTCTTTTACACTTAGGAAGGAGACTACAGCAGAAGTTAGATAAGGGAATACACCTCCCTTCTGGACCTCTTTGATTAGGTTTGCAATTCCTGGAATTACTCATAATTCTCGTGTTGGTCACAAAACACGTGGATAACACTACCCCTACCCCCACCCCCTGTGATACCCTGTATCTATTTTTCCTGGTGTATTTTGTAAGTCAATTAACAGAGGACATTCGTTTCCCAATATATATGAGAAATCAGCCAACTAATGAAACACGGATATGTGAATAAATGACATTATTGAAATTAAAAAAGAATCGATGTACACTGTGATAGAGAACTGTATCACTTATATAAGTTGATAGCTACTGAGATAGATAACCTTCGATAAAGTTCTCGATGGGAAATAGGAAGCGTGAAGTACTTACTGTGTTGCCGACCTGAAAAGACAAAGGTTACGATTAAATTGAGTGTCCGATAAATCATTCACGACAAATTCCAGAGATTATTCTTCTTAGATAATTTTTCAATCTTGAAATCGAGGTGACCTGTCTTTTTCGATATAGGGATTTGATGACTGTTAGAAACATTAATTGTTATTTTCTGCATCGTACAAGCACTGTTATAGGCCTACGCAATATGGCTACAAAAGTACTATAACGCTAAGTTTGTTATTTTCTGCATCGTACTAGCATCGTTAAAGGCCTACTCAATATGGCTACAAAAGTACTATAACGCTAAGTTTGTTATTTTCTGCATCGTACTAGGATCATTATAGGCCTACTCAATATGGCTACAAAAGTACTATAACGCTTAGTTTGTTATTTTCTGCATCGTTCTAGCATCATTATAGGCCTACTCAATATGGCTACAAAAGTACTATAACGCTAAGTTTGTTATTTTCTGCATCGTACTAGGATCATTATAGGCCTACTCAATATGGCTACAAAAGTACTATAACGCTAAGTTTGTTATTTTCTGCATCGTTCTAGCACCGTTATAGGCCTACTCAATATGGCTACAAAAGTACTATAACGCTAGGTTTGTTATTTTCTGCATCGTACTAGCACCGTTATAGGCCTACTCAATATGGCTACAAAAGTACTATAACGCTAAGTTTGTTATTTTCTGCATCGTTCTAGCATCATTATAGGCCTACTCAATATGGCTACAAAAGTACTATAACGCTAAGTTTTTTATTTTCTCCATCGTTCTAGCATCATTATAGGCCTACTCAATATGGCTACAAAAGTACTATAACGCTAAGTTTTTTAATTTTCTGCATCGTACTAGCACCGTTATAGGCCTACTCAATATGGCTACAAAAGTACTATAACGCTTAGTTTGTTATTTTCTGCATCGTACAAGCACTGTTATAGGCCTACTCAATATGGCTACAAAAGTACTATAACGCTAAGTTTGTTATTTTCTGCATCGTACTAGCACCGTTATAGGCCTACTCAATATGGCTACAAAAGTACTATAACGCTAAGTTTGTTATTTTCTCCATCGTTCTAGCATCATTATAGACCTACTCAATATGGCTACAAAAGTACTATAACGCTAAGTTTGTTATTTTCTCCATCGTTCTAGCATCATTATAGGCCTACTCAATATGGCTACAATAGTATTGCTACGCTAAGTTTGTTATTTTCTGCATCGTACTAGCACTGTTATAGGCCTACTCAATATGGCTACAAAAGTACTATAACGCTAAGTTTGTTATTTTCTGCATCGTACTGGCACCGTTATAGGCCTTCTCAATATGGCTACAAAAGTACTATAACGCTAAGTTTGTTATTTTCTGCATCGTACTAGCACCGTTATAGGCCTACTCAATATGGCTACAAACGTACTGTTACGCTAAGTTTGTTATATTCTCCATCGTTATAGGCCTACTCAATATGGCTACAAAAGTACTATAACGCTAAGTTTGTTACTTTCTGCATCGTACTAGAACCGTTATAGGCCTACTCAATATGGCTACAAAAGCACTGTTACGCTAAGTTTGTTATTTTCTGCATCGTACTAGCACCGTTATAGGCCTACTCAATATTGCTACAAAAGTACTATAACGCTAAATTTGTTATTTTTCTCCATCGTTCCAGCACCGTTGTAGGCCTACTCAATATTGCTACAAAAGTACTATTACGCTAAGTTTGTTATTTTCTCCATCGTACTAGCACCGTTATAGGCCTACTCAAAATGGCTACAAAAGTACTGTTACGCTAAGCTTGTTATTTTCTCCATCGTTATAGGCCTACTCAATATGGCTACAATAGTATTGCTACGCTAAGTTTGTTATTTTATCCATCGTTATAGGCCTACTCAATATGGCTACAAACGTACTGTTACGCTAAGTTTGTTATTTTATCCATCGTTATAGGCCTACTCAATATGGCTACAATAGTATTGCTACGCTAAGTTTGTTATTTTATCCATCGTTATAGGCCTACTCAATATGGCTACAAACGTACTGTTACGCTAAGTTTGTTATTTTATCCATTATTATAGGCCTACTCAATATTGCTACAAAAGTATTGCTACGCTAAGTTTGTTATTTTATTCATCATTATAGGCCTACTCAATATGGCTACAAAAGTACTGTTACGCTAAGTTTGTTATTTTATTAATCGTTATAGGCCTACTCAATATGGCAACAAAAGTACTGTTACGCTAAGTTTGTTATTTTATCCATCGTTATAGGCCTACTCAATATGGCTACAAACGTACTGTTACGCTAAGTTTGTTATTTTATTCATCGTTATAGGCCTACTCAATATGGCTACAAAAGTACTGTTACGCTAAGTTTGTTATTTTATTCATCGTTATAGGCCTACTCAATATGGCAACAAAAGTACTGTTACGCTAAGTTTGTTATTTTATCCATCGTTATAGGCCTACTCAATATGGCTACAAAAGTATTGCTACGCTAAGTTTGTTATTTTATCCATTATTATAGGCCTACTCAATATGGCTACAAAAGTATTGCTACGCTAAGTTTGTTATTTTATCCATCGTTATAGGCCTACTCAATATGGCTACAAAAGTATTGCTACGCTAAGTTTGTTATTTTATCCATTATTATAGGCCTATTCAATATGGCTACAAAAGTATTGCTACGCTAAGTTTGTTATTTTATCCATTATTATAGGCCTACTCAATATGGCTACAAACGTACTGTTACGCTTAGTTTGTTATTTTCTCCATCGTTATAGGCCTACTCAATATGGCAACAAAAGTACTGTTACGCTAAGTTTGTTATTTTATCCATTATTATAGGCCTACTCAATATGGCTAGAAAAGTACTGTCACGCTAAGTTTGTTATTTTATCCATCGTTATAGGCCTACTCAATATGGCTAAAAACGTACTGTTACGCTTAGTTTGTTATTTTATCCATCGTTATAGGCCTACTCAATATGGCTACAAACGTACTCTTACGCTAAGTTTGTTATTTTATCCATCGTTATAGGCCTACTCAATATGGCTACAAAAGTACTGTTACGCTTAGTTTGTTATTTTCTCCATTGTTATAGGCCTACTCAATATGGCTACAAAAGTACTATAACGCTTAGTTTGTTATTTTATCCATCGTTATAGGCCTACTCAATATGGCTACAAAAGTATTGCTACGCTAAGTTTGTTATTTTATCCATCGTTATAGGCCTACTCAATATGGCTACAAAAGCACTGTTACGCTAAATTTGTTATTTTATCCATCGTTATATGCTCAATATGGCTACAAAAGTACTATAACGCTAAGTTTGTTATTTTCTGCATCGTACTAGCATCGTTAAAGGCCTACTCAATATGGCTACAAAAATACTATAACGCCAAGTTTTTTTTTTCTCCATCGTACTTGCACCGTTATAGGCCTTCTCAATATGGCTACAAAAGTACTATAACGCTAAATTGTTATTTTCTGCATCGTACTAGCACCGTTTTAGGCCTACTCAATATGGCTACAAAAGTACTATAACGCTAAATTGTTATTTTCTGCATCGTACTAGCACCGTTATAGGCCTACTCAATATGGCTACAAAAGTACTATAACGCTAAATTGTTATTTTCTGCATCGTACTAGCACCGTTATAGGCCTACTCAATATGGCTACAAAAGTACTATAACGCTAAATTGTTATTTTCCGCATCGTACTAGCACCGTTATAGGCCTACTCAATATGGCTACAAAAGTACTATAACGCTAAGTTTGTTATTTTATCCCAAGCTCCCATGCAGAGTTATCGTTCCCCGGATACTATAAATGTGGGAGCGTAGCGGGAACCAATATACTCTGGTAGAGATTGATTTTATCCATCGTATTACCACCGTTAAAGCTGCACTTGACGTGAAAGTGAATGGATATAAGGCATTTGACCATAGAATGTTCATTGTGACGGATTTATATACATTAAATGATAATAAGTTTAAATGGTAGTAATTAAAATTACATAATTTTACTAATTGGAGAAAAAGAATTTCAAAAAATTTCCTGTATTTTAAATTCTATATTTATATAGTTCCATAGCGGCATATATAATTTATCAATAGTCGGTCCTGACGTGAAATACCCGGCTTACCCTTCTAGCTCCACACTTGTTCAAGTCATTTGATCCGAAAAGATCGATTCGTGACGTAATTTTTACGTAACCCAGACTGATATCACTCTTTGTACAGGTCAGATCCTCGTTAGTTGTGCCATCAGTGGAGCGAACAAACGTGTCACCGGATAAAGCCAGAACTCGATCAACCTCATTACCCCCGAAATCCACATACAAATTCATCTCCAAAGTCTGTGTATCCGTATCCCGGAAGCAAACTGCGCTCGCTAAAAGGAAACGAAATCGTTATCATTGTATAATGGGCCGTCCATTTCTAGCATACTTGAACAAAGATTCCCCTTATTTATATTGCACATTATACCAAGACCAGTGTATGTAGCTTTCCCAGGAACCCTGGAAGTTCCACCCTGCTCAATGTGATATGAAGTACAAATGAAGATCTATTGTAAGTAAGTCTTCGAAAAGGGAATGGCAAAATGATCTACTTTGGAACTTGTGGACAGACCCTTTTGCCATAACTTGTTTATTTGTGTTTGTAATTCACTGTAAAATTTTGGTAATAATATATGTTTGAATTAATGTATATATCAAGCCTAAATCACTTAATTCTATCAAACGGTCTAATCATAACGCCATATGACGGGTCACTCCGGCATAATCCTGCATTCTTTGTGGCGCTTGATCAATAATAAATCGGTCAAGATTTGTCGGCTGATACTTAATGCTTGAATGGATGTGACCGACTGCTAGTTTTTTCTTTGCCCATCTATAAATAGAAATTGGAAGCAAAATACGTTCATATTCAATTTTCTTATACAGTGAATATAAATGTATATAAATCCCAAAGCGTTGCAACTATTTTGATATATACCACATATACACTGTTACATACTTCATATTGATGCTTTCTGAATATTTTGCTCTCAGAAGCTATTTCTGATTGTTTACATATAATGTATTATTTCAAAGGCATTTTATTTCCAGGTTCAAATGTTCCCATATGTGAACAATAAACTTTAAAAGCGTCTTGGTTTATTGAGACATGACCCTCAGACCTTGGTTTATTGAGACACGACCCTCAGACCTTGGTTTATTGAGACAGGACTGAGACATGACCCTCAGACCTTGGTTTATTGAAACATGACCCTAAGACCTTGGTTTATTGAGACACGACCCTCAGACCTTGGTTCATTGAGACAGGACCCTCAGACCTTGGTTTATTGAGACAGGACCCTCAGACCTTGGTTTATTGAGACATGACCCTCAGACCTTGGTTTATTGAGACATGACCCTCAGACCTTGGTTTATTGAGACAGGACCCTCAGACCTTGGTTTATTGAGACAGGACCCTCAGACCTTGGTTTATTGAGACATGACCCTCAGACCTTGGTTTATTGAGACACGACCCTCAGACCTTGGTTCATTGAGACAGGACCCTCAGACCTTGGTTTATTGAGACATGACCCTCAGACCTTGGTTTATTGAGACATGACCCTCAGACCTTGGTTTATTGAGACATGACCCTCAGACCTTGGTTTATTGAGACATGACCCTCAGACCTTGGTTTATTGAGACATGACCCTCAGACCTTGGTTTATTGAGACATGACCCTCAGACCTTGGTTTATTGAGACATGACCCTCAGACCTTGGTTATTGACCCTCAGACCTTGGTTTATTGAGACATGACCCTCAGACCTTGGTTTATTGAGACATGACCCTCAGACCTTGGTTTATTGAGACATGACCCTCAGACCTTGGTTTATTGAGACATGACCCTCAGACCTTGGTTCATTGAGACAGGACCCTCAGACCTTGGTTTATTGAGACATGACCCTCAGACCTTGGTTTATTGAGACATGACCCTCAGACCTTGGTTTATTGAGACATGACCCTCAGACCTTGGTTTATTGAGACATGACCCTCAGACCTTGGTTTATTGAGCGTCTCTCGGGTTGGTACTTACCGGTTTTCCTATTGACCGTGTCGACATCTATAGCCCCATAAACCACCGCCACTGCAGATACCTGAACATGTATAATAACAGATGGTTGTATCAATATCGTTCCACACGGACTATGACAAGCTCTTCCAATATCTTTGTCGTGTGATATAATATACATGTATGGGCATTCAGCAAGTACATGTTAGGTTTCCCACTTTGCTTTCTCACCTGAATACACCTTTAACGCATCTAATTGAGATGATGTCCAAGCATCCAATGTTTTCTCACCAGTTGCGCAAAGTCAGCCCTACGGTGGCAAAGATGTGACATGTATGCGATTAATTCTCGTTATCCCGAGTAAGTAAGTCAAAAACACGATATAAAGAAGTCGTTATTTCGACTTACTAACTCGAAATAGCGAGATAGTTAAGTCGTTATTTTGACTTATGAACTCGAAATAACGAGATAGTTAAGTCGTTATTTCGACTTACTTACTCAAAATAACGAGATAGGCCTAGTAAAGTCGTTATAACGAAATAGTTGACCAACCAGATGGTTTGCTATATTCAGCGAATTTATGTGAAATCTTCATCAGACTGAGTGACGTATAACGTGACGCGATGTTAACAACTCCTGTATTGTGTACACATGCAGGTACATCAATCGTATAGTTAAAGTGAATCTGATTGGTCAAATAACTCGTAATAACGCTTAAGCTATCTCGTTATTTTGAGTATGTTAATCGAAATAATGACTTAATTATCTCGTTTTTTCGACTTACTAACCCGGAATAACGAAAAATAAACCGCATACATGTCACCTCGGTGCCACCGTACAGCCCCGCTTTCAACATCGGTAAAGAGACTAGGTTGTTACGAATTGGTTCATGTTAGATTACAATAATGAAAGTTTCTACACAACACATCGAAGTTCACATTTCTTTAGTTGCTTTTATGGTCAACCATACCATGCGCCATGTGAAAGTTTATGATTAAGAATCATTTAATTTTGAAAATAGACTGGTAAAAACGGTTTCGCGTTCATTTTATTATGAAACATTACCAGCGCATGGTAATATTTGAGTTTATATACTACATGTACGTATTGCAAACATCTTTGTTACATGCGTAGATATTTGAGTGTCTACATTTTATTATGACTCTTACTCTTACTAAAGCCATTACTATCTCCGGAACCACTTTAGGTGCGAAACCAGTCAGCAATTACTTCTGGAGGTCGTTGTAGAATAAAAAGTAACTCATCAAAACTGTTTTTGATCTTTTGTGAGTGTTGGACATGATTTAAAGCTTTGGTTTGTTGGTTTTTTCAAGAACTAATTTTTGCAGCAGGCGAAGCGATGAGACAGTCGCCCTTCGCCGACACCAGCATTTTTGGAGGCATGGGGTAGTATAAATAGATGACCGATAGCGAAAAAGGTAGCTTGACAATCTGATAGGGTAGGGAGTGTGGAAAAGTGAAACAACGCGGATTAACTCTGAATTGTGTCATGGAAGGTACTGTGAATAGGCAAAATGGCTGTTTTATATAGAATACAGAAGTGCCAAAAGTTACCGGTATAACACCTTTACAAGACTACACTTCGTCATGGTGGTACGGGGCAATCGTATCTGTTATGAAATCCCCCGGCACGAGCCCGTGGATATACGTCGAAGGCAGTTCATGAATACACCAGGAATCCGGGGGAAATTCGGCTGTTTTCCGCCTGATAACACACTTTATTCAAATACACACGAATTGGTTAAATATCACAAGTGAATGTTGTTGTTTTACTAATTTCACCAAAGATTATCGTATCAACGCATCTGTGTTTCATATTTTCTGAATCGTATCAAGTCGTATCCAAATGATAACTAGTGCCGGGGATTGCTGAGTAGATACGATTGCAAACGGCCATGTTGCCGGACTACTTTCAAATTGGCACCACTCTACCTCCGAGGGTTTTTAAGAAATGGCCGAGGTGTTCCGAATGGGTGCAGAGTTGACTGCGAACGCTAGTTCAGTTTGAGATCGAAATGTACTTACTATTAGTAGGAAACGTAGATCGGCCATTGCTGCCACACGAGATAGTGATCTAAAACAAACGACGATAATTAGTTTATACCTTTTTGAAAAAATACACAGTTCCAAAAGAATGCTTTAATCTTCCATTTTCAGAATATGTCATTTAAAAAAAGGCATTCAATTACTAGAAATAATGATCAATTTGTATCACATTTGTATCCCGAATGAAATCACTAGGATAGTCTGGATATCTTCCCACGGAAGATACGGGAGAGGGAGAGAAGAACATTATTAAGACACAGAAAACATGTTTAAATAACTTTGAATATGAGCGATAAACGTTTTCCGAAATAGAAACTTACCCTAACATGTCCGCACCTTTCCTTTCAGCGACAAGAAATCAACCTAGCGTGAAGCGTGAACCTTTGGCATATATATATATGTTATACTCGTCATCTATGGTAACACATTCGGGCGTTCCCGTGTCTTGCACCAGTGAAGCGTATAAACATAACAATTTGTCCCCAGTCGTTACGCCGCTGAAGTTTTCTCACCCAACCGTGCAGCCATGGGTGTAACGATATCGCCCAACTTACATCAACAGCGAGAAAACTTCACAAATAACCTGCCCTCATCAAACTGCACCGACTCGTGAAAATCTCTATGGAAACCAGGGGCGTAGCCAGACCATTTTGTAAATGTGCGCCTTTTTTGCGGCCATGGACTCAGCGAGTGCCGATAGCGCAAGTTAGCTAGGATGTCCGCAAACATTCCCCAACAAAAGAATTAGAATTTCAGAGGACAAATCTTGGCATCTTGGGGGGGGGGGGGGGGGCGGGGGCACACCTCACACATTTTATTCTGAGTGGCGATTGATGATCATAATATTCGAATTTCATCAAATGACTGTAATATCATTCGAATATCAAAACAAGCAATGTGTACGCCTTTGCGTTTCTTGCGAGCAGGTAGCTACGTGCCATGAAACCAATATTTCTTAACCCGTCTTAAACTAAACAGATCTCACAATGAGATTTCTAAAATGACGAGGAACATTCAAATTCGTGCGCAGGTTATCCTACCTACCTCCCTTTACCTATAAAGGGTGTCATGAATGGCTGGGGTTTGGAGTCGGGTATAAAAAAGATTTCATACTGGAGTATTGGACAAAAAATGCAATGGGTTGATACTTCGTCTCATTATAAAAACTATCGTTGAATCCAACGGGACATTATATCATCCTGTTATTATGTGTACAACAGTATGTTATATCATTTTGTTATAATTTGTATTATGTGTAAACCTGTAAGTTATATCATCCTGTCATTACTAATATTCTGTGTACAACTGTATGTTATATCATTCTGTTTTTACTTGTTTTTTGTGTACAACTGTATGTTATATCCTTCTTTCATTACTTGTATTCTGTGTACAACAGTATGTTATATCATCCTGTCATTAATTTTATTATGTGTACACCAGTATGTTATATGATCCTGTCATTCTTAGTATTCTATGTACAACAGACTGTTATATCATCCTGTCATTACTTGTATTCTGTGTACAACTGTATGTTATATCATCCCGTCATTACTAGTATTCTGTGTACAACAGTATGTTATATCATCCAGTTATTACTTGTATTCTGTGTACAACAGTATGTTATATCATCTAGTCATTACTAGTATTCTGTGTACAACAGTATGTTATATCATCGAGGTATTACTTGTATTCTGTGTACAACAGTATGTTATATCAACACAGTCATTACTTGTATTCTGTTTACAACAGTATGTTATATCATCCTGTTATTACTTGTATTGTGTGTACAACAGTATGTTATATCATCCTGTTATTACTTGTATTGTGTGTACAACAGTATGTTATATCATCATGATATTGATAGTATTCTGTGTACAACAGTGTGTTATATCATCATGATATTGATAGTATTCTGTGTACAACAGTATGTTATATCATCACGTTATTACTTGTGTTATGTGTACACCAGTAAGTAATATAATCCTGTCATTTCTTGTATTCTGTGTACAATAGTTTGTTATATCATCCCGTCATTACTTTTATTCTTTGTACACAAGAATGTTATATCCTCCTGTTATAACTTGTATTCTGTGAACACCAGTATGTAATATCACCCTATTATAACTTGTATTATGTGTTCACCAGTATTAATATCATCCTGTTATTACTTGTATTCTCTGTACAATAATATGTTATATGATCCCGTCATTTCTTGTATTCTGTGTACAATAATTTGTTATATCATCCCGTCATTACTTGTATTCTTTGTACACAAGAATGTTATATCATCCTTTTATAACTTGTATTCTGTGAAAACCAGTATGTAATATCACCCTATTATAACTTGTAGTATGTGTTCACCAGTATTAATATCATCCTGTTATTACTTGTATTCTCTGTACAATAATATGTTATATCATCCTGTCATTACTTGTATTCTGTGTTCAACAGTATGTTATATCATCCTGTCATTACTTGTACTCTGTGTACATCAGAATGTTATATCATCCTGTTTTTACAAGTTTTCTGTGTACAACAGACTGTTATATCATCCTGTCATTACTTGTATTCTGTGTACAACAGTATGTTATACCATCCTGTCATTACTTGTATTCTGTGTTCAACAGTATGTTATATCATCCTGTCTTTACTTGTACTCTGTGAACATCAGTATGTTATATCATCCTGTTTTTACAAGTGTTCTGTATACAACAGACTGTTATATCATCCTGTCATTACTTGTATTCTGTGTACAACAGTATGTTATATCATCCTGTCATTACTTGTATTCTGTGTACAACAGTATGTTATATCAGCCTGTTTTTACAAGTTTTCTGTGTACAACAGTATGTTATATCCTTCTGTTATGACTTGTATACTGTGTACATCAGTATGTTATTTCATCATGTTATTGATAGTATTCTGTGTACAACAGTATGTTATATCATCCTGTTATTACTACTGTTTTGTATACAACAATATGTTATATCATCCTGTTATTACTTGTGTTATGTGTACAACAGTTTTTTTTATATCATCCCGTCATTACCTGTCTTCTTTGTACAAGAGTATGTTATATCATCCTGTTATGACTTGTATTCTGTGTACAACAGTATGTTATATCATCCTGTTTTTATTTGTATTTTGTGTACAACGTTATGTTATATCATCCCGTCATTACTAGTACTCTATGTACAACAGTATGTTATATCATCCTGTCATAATTTGTATTTTGTGAACAACAATATGTTATATCATCCCGTCATAACTTGTATTCTGTGAAAACCAGTATGTAATATCACCCTATTATAACTTGTAGTATGTGTTCACCAGTATTAATATCATCCTGTTATTACTTGTATTCTCTGTACAATAATATGTTATATCATCCTGTCATTACTTGTATTCTGTGTTCAACAGTATGTTATATCATCCTGTCATTACTTGTACTCTGTGTACAACAGTATGTTATATCATCCTGTCATTACTTGTACTCTGTGTACAACAGACTGTTATATCATCCTGTCATTACTTGTATTCTGTGTACAACAGTATGTTATACCATCCTGTCATTACTTGTACTCTGTGTACATCAGTATGTTATATCATTCTGTTTTTACAAGTGTTCTGTGTACAACAGACTGTTATATCATCCTGTCATTACTTGTATTCTGTGTACAACAGTATGTTATATCATCCTGTCATTACTTGTATTCTGTGTACAACAGTATGTTATATCAGCCTGTTTTTACAAGTTTTCTGTGTACAACAGTATGTTATATCCTTCTGTTATGACTTGTATACTGTGTACATCAGTTTGTTATTTCATCATGTTATTGATAGTATTCTGTGTACAACAGTATGTTATATCATCCTATCATTCCTACTATTCTGTGTACAACAGTATGTTATATCCTCCTGTTATTACTACTTTTTTGTATACAACAATATGTTATATCATCCTGTTATTACTTGTGTTATGTGTACAACAGTTTTTTTATATCATCCTGTCATTACCTGTTTTCTTTGTACAAGAGTATGTATATCATCCTGTTATGACTTGTATTCTGTGTACAACAGTATGTTATATCATCCTGTTTTTATTTGTATTTTGTGTACAACGTTATGTTATATCATCCCGTCATTACTAGTACTCTATGTACAACAGTATGTTATATCATCCTGTCATAATTTGTATTTTGTGAACAACAATATGTTATATCATCCCGTCATAACTTGTATTCTGTGAACAACAGTATGTTATATCATCATACTTTTACTTGTTTTTTGTGTACAAAAGTATGTTATATCATCCTATCATTACTAGTATTCTGTGAACAACAGTATGTTATATCATCCTATCATTACTTGTATTCTGTGAACAACAGTATGTTATATCATCCTATCATTACTTGTATTCTGTGAACAACAGTATGCCATATAATCCTGTCATTACTAGTATTCTGTGTACAACAGTATGTTATAACATCCTGTTTTTCTCGTATTCTCCGTACAACAGTATGTTATATCATCCTGTCTTTACTATTATTCTGTGTACAACAGTATGTAATATCATCCTGTTATAACTTGTATTTTCTGTACAACAGTATGTGATACCATGCTGTTATTATTTGTATTCTGTGTATAACAGTATGTTAAATCATCCTGTCATTACTTGTATTCTGTATACACCAGCATGTTATATCATCCTGTCATTACTTGTATTCTGTATACACCAGTATGTTATATCATCTTGTCATTCCTACAATTCTGTGTACAACAGTATGTTATATCCTCCTGTTATTACTACTTTTTTGTATACAACAATATGTTATATCATCCTGTTATTACTTGTGTTATGTGTACAACAGTTTTTTTATATCATCCCGTCATTACCTGTCTTCTTTGTACAAGAGTATGTTATATCATCCTGTTATGACTTGTATTCTGTGTACAACAGTATGTTATATCATCCTGTTTTTATTTGTATTTTGTGTACAACGTTATGTTATATCATCCCGTCATTACTAGTACTCTGTGTACAACAGTATGTTATATCATCCTGTTTTTACAAGTGTTCTGTGTCACAACCAGTATGTTATATCATCCTGTCATTACTACAGTTGTTATATCATATTTTGTGTACAACGTTATGTTATATCATCCCGTCATTACTAGTACTCTGTGTACAACAGTATGTTATATCATCCTGTTTTTACAAGTGTTCTGTGTACAACAGACTGTTATATCATCCTGTCATTACTTGTATTCTGTGTACAACAGTATGTTATATCATCCTGTCATTACTTGTATTCTGTGTACAACAGTATGTTATATCATCCTGTTTTTATTTGTATTTTGTGTACAACGTTATGTTATATCATACCGTCATTACTTGTACTCTATGTACAACAGTATGTTATATCATCCTGTCATAATTTGTATTTTGTGAACAACAATATGTTATATCATCCCGTCATAACTTGTATTCTGTGAACAACAGTATGTTATATCATCTGTCATTACTAGTATTCTGTGTACAACAGTATGTTATAACATCCTGTTTTTTTTTCGTATTCTCCGTACAACAGTATGTTATATCATCCTGTCTTTACTATTGTTCTGTGTACAACAGTATGTAATATCATCCTGTTATCACTTGTATTTTCTGTACAACAGTATGTTATACCATGCTGTTATTATTTGTATTCTGTGTATAACAGTATGTTAAATCATCCTGTCATTACTTGTATTCTGTATACACCAGTATGTTATATCATCCTGTCATTACTTGTATTCTGTAAACACCAGTATGTTATATCATCCTGTCATTACTAGTATTCTGTGAACAACAGTATGCCATATAATCCTGTCACTACTAGTATTCTGTGTACAACAGTATGTTATAACATCCTGTTTTTCTCGTATTCTCCGTACAACAGTATGTTATATCATCCTGTCTTTACTATTATTCTGTGTACAACAGTATGTAATATCATCCTGTAATAACTTGTATTTTCTGTACAACAGTATGTGATACCATGCTGTTATTATTTGTATTCTGTGTATAACAGTATGTTAAATCATCCTGTCATTACTTGTATTCTGTATACACCAGTATGTTATATCATCTTGTCATTACTAGTATTCTGTGTACAACAGTATTTAATATCATCTTGTTATTACTTTTATTGTGTGTACAACAGTTTGTTATATGATCCTGTTTTAACTTGTTTTCTGTGTACACCAGTTTGTTATATCCTCCTGTTATTACTTGTATACTGTCTACAACAGTATTTATAACATCATGTTATTGATAGTATTCTGTGTAAAACAGTATGTTATATCATCCTGTCATTCTTAATATTCTGTGTACACCAGTATGTTATATCATCCTGTCATTATTTTTACTCTGAGTACAATTTTATGTTACATCTTCCTGTCATTAATTGTTTTATGTGTACAACAGTATGTAACATCATCCTGTTATTGCTTGTATTATGTGTACAACTGAATATTATATCATCCTGTTATTACTTGTATTCTGTGTACAACAGTACGTTATATCATCCTGTAATTACTTATATTATGTGTACAACAGAATGTTATATCAGCCTGTCATACCTTTTATTATGTGTACAACAGTATGTTTTATCATTCTGTCATAACTTGTATTCTCTGTACAACAGTTTGTTATATCATCCCGTCATTTCTTGTATTCTCTGTACAACAGTATACTTTATCATCCCGTCATAACTTGTATTCTCTGTACAAGAGTACGTTATATCATCCTGTAATTACTTATATTATGTGTACAACAGAATGTTATATCAGCCTGTCATACCTTTTATTATGTGTACAACAGTATGTTTTATCATCCCGTCATTACTTGTATTCTGTGAACAACAGTAGGTTATATCATCCCGTCATTACTTGTATTCTCTGTACAACAGTATGTTTTAACATCCCATCATTACTTGTATTCTCTGTACAACAGTACGTTATATCATCCTGTAATTTCTTATATTATGTGTACAACAGAATGTTATATCAGCCTGTCATACCTTTTATTATGTGTACAACAGTATGTTTTATCATCCCGTCATTACTTGTATTCTGTGTACAACAGTTTGTTATATCATCCCGTCATTACTTGTAATCTCTGTACAACAGTTTGTTATATCATCCCGTCTTTACTTGTATTCTGTGTACAACAGTTTGTTATATCATCCAGTCATTACTTGTATTCTGTGTACAACAGTTTGGTATATCATCCCGTCATTACTTGTATTCTGTGTACAACAGTTTGTTATATCCTCCCGTCATTACTTGTATTCTCTGTACAACAGTTTGTTATATCATCCCGTCTTTACTTGTATTCTCTGTACAACAACAGTTTGTTATATCATCTTGTCACAACTTGCTTTCTGTGTAAAAACAGTATTTATATCATTCTGTAATTACTTGTATTCTGTGTACAACAGTATGTAACATCAATCTGTCACAACTTACATTCTGTGTAAAACAGTATTTATATCATCCTGTAATTACTTGTATTCCGTGTACAACAGTATGTAACATCATCCTGTCACAACTTATATTCTGTGTAAAACAGTATTTATATCATCCTGCAATTACTTGTATTTTGTGTACAACAGTATGTTATATCATCCTGTTATTTATAGTGTTTTGTGTACATCAGTATGTTATATCATCCTGTCACAACTTGCATTCTGTGTAAAACAGTATTAATATCATCCTGTCATTACTTTTATTCTGTGTACAACAGTATGTTTAATCATCCTGTTATTTATAGTATTCTGTGGACAACAGTATGTTATATTATCCTGTTATTTCTAGTATTCTGTGTACATCAGTATGTTATATATTCCTGTCACAACTTGCATTCTTTGTAAAACAGTATTTATATCATCCTATAAATACTTGTATTCTGTGTACAACAGTATGTCAAATTATCCTGTCATTACTTGTATTTCCTGTACAACAGTATGTTATATCATTCCGTCATTACTTATATTTTCCGAACAACTGTATGTTATAACATCTCGTCTTTACTTGTAATCTGTGTACAACAGTGCGTTTATCATCCTGTCAATTATTGTACCTTTTTGTGTAACAGTATGTTATATCATATGGTCACTACTAGTATTCTGTGTACTGCAGTGTGTTATATCATCCCGTCATTACATGTGTTTTGTGTACAAAAGTGTGTTTTATCACCTCGTCAATTTTTGTATCATTGTGTCTTACATTATGTTATATCACACCAACATTACTTGTATGATGTTTACAACAGTCTATTATATCGTCTCGTCATAATTTGTATATTTTTGTCCATAAGTATGCTATATCATCCCTTCACTTCTTGTAATCTGTGTACAACAGTGCTTTATACCATACGATCTTTACTTGTATCATGTGTACAACAGTGCGTTATATCATCAATTCTTTATTGTATTTTTGTGTCTAACAGTATGATATATATATCCAATCTAAACTTGTATTATGTGTACAACAGAGTGATAGTCATTTCTACAGTCATTGCCAACAGAATAGTATATTCATGTTTCAGTCGTACAGTATAGTTTATAATGTCTCGTCATGACCTTTGTGTTTCAGATCAACAGTATAGTACATATTGTCTCGTCATGACATTTGTGTTTCAGTCCAACAGTAT
This sequence comes from Cerastoderma edule, assembly GCA_947846245.1. Taxonomy (NCBI): domain Eukaryota; kingdom Metazoa; phylum Mollusca; class Bivalvia; order Cardiida; family Cardiidae; genus Cerastoderma; species Cerastoderma edule. The sequence continues at coordinate 38,844,400 of OX401405.1, read as the reverse complement.
AGTATATATTGTCTCGTCATGATGTTTGTGTTTTAGTCCAACAGTATAGTATATATTGTCTCGTCATGACCTTTGTGTTTTATTCCAACAGTATAGTATATATTGTCTCGTCATGACATTTGTGTTTCAGTCCAACAGTATAGTTTTTATTGTCTCGTCATGAACTTTGTGTTTCAATCAAACAGTATAGTATATATTGTCTCGTCATGACCTTTGTGTTTCAGTCAAACAGTATAGTATTTATTGTCTCATCATGACCTTTGTGTTTCAGTCCAACAGTATAGTATGTATTGTCTCGTCATGACCTTTGTGTTTTAGTCCAACCATAGAGTATATATTGTCTCGTTATGACCTTTGTGTTTCAGCCCAACAGTATAGTATATATTGTCTCGTCATGACCTTTGTGTTTCAGTCAAACAGTATAGTATTTATTGTCTCATCATGACCTTTGTGTTTCAGTCCAACAGTATAGTATGTATTGTCTCGTCACGACCTTTGTGTTTTAGTCAAACAGTATAGTATATATTGTCTCGTCATGACCTTTGTGTTTCAGTCAAACAGTATAGTATTTATTGTCTCATCATGACCTTTGTGTTTCAGTCCAACAGTATAGTATATATTGTCTCGTCATGACCTTTGTGTTTCAGTCAAACAGTATAGTATTTATTGTCTCATCATGACCTTTGTGTTTCAGTCCAACAGTATAGTATATATTGTCTCGTCATTTCCTTTGTGTTTCAGTCCAACAGTATAGTTTATATTGTCTCGTCATGACCATTGTGTTTCAGTCAAACAGTATAGTATATATTGTTTCGTCATGACCTTTGTGTTTTAATCCAACAATAGAGTATATTTTGTCTCGTCATGACCTTTGTGTTTCAGTCCAACAGTATAGTATATATTGTCTCGTCATGACCTTTGTGTTTCAGGAGAACAGTATAGTATATATTGTCTCGTCATGACCTTTGTGTTTTAATCCAACAATAGAGTATATTTTGTCTCGTCATTTCCTTTGTGTTTTAATCCAACAGTATAGTATATATCGTCTCGTCATGAGTTCTTTGTTTTTGTAAAACAGTACGATAAATTGTCTCGTCATGACCTTTGTGTTTCAGTCCAACAGAATAGTATATATTGTCTCGTCATGACCTTTGTGTTTCAGTCAAACAGTATAGTATATATTGTCCTCATGACCTTTGTGTTTCAGTCCAACAGTATAGTATATATTGTCTCGTCATGACCTTTGTGTTTTAATCCAACAGTATAGTATATATTGTCTCGTCATGAGTTCTTTGTTTTTGTTAAACAGTACGATAAATTGTCTCGTCATGACCATTGTGTTTCAGTCCAACAGTACAGTATATATTGTCCTCATGACCTTTGTGTTTCAGTACAACAGTATAGTATATTTTGTCTCGTCATGTCCTTTGTGTTTAAATCAAACAGTATAGTATATATTGTTTCGTCATGACCTTTGTGTTTCAGTCCAACAGAACAGTATATATTGTCTCGTCATGACCTTTGTGTTTCAGTCCAACAGTATAGTATATATTGTCTCGTCATGTCCTTTGTGTTTCAGTTGAAGAGTATAGTATATATTGTCTCGTCATTTCCTTTGTGTTTCAGTCCAACAGAACAGTATATATTGTCTCGTCATGACCTTTGTGTTTCAGTCCAACAGTATAGTATATATTGTCTCGTCATGTCCTTTGTGTTTCAGTCCAACAGAACAGTATATATTGTCTCGTCATGACCTTTGTGTTTCAGTTCAAGAGTATAGTATATATTGTCTCGTCATTTCCTTTGTGTTTCAGTCCACCAGAACAGTATATATTGTCTCGTCATGACCTTTGTGTTTCAGTCCAACAGAACAGTATTTATTGTCTCGTCATGACCTTTGTGTTTCCGTTCAAGAGTATAGTATATATTGTCTCGTCATTTCCTTTGTGTTTCAGAGCAACAGAACAGTATATATTGTCTCGTCATGACCTTTGTGTTTCAGTCCAACAGTATAGTATATATTGTCTCGTCATGTCCTTTGTGTTTAGATCAAACAGTATAGTATATATTGTCTCGTCATGACCATTGTGTTTCAGTACAACAGTATAGTATATATTGTCTCGTCATTTCCTTTGTGTTTCAGTCCAACAGAACAGTATATATTGTCTCGTCATGACCTTTGTGTTTCAGTACAACAGTATAGTATATATTGTCTCGTCATTTCCTTTGTGTTTCAGTCCAACAGAACAGTATATATTGTCTCGTCATGACCTTTGCGTTTCAGTCCAACAGTATAGTATATATTGTCTCGTCATGACCTTTGTGTTTCAGTACAACAGTATAGTATATTTTGTCTCGTCATGTCCTTTGTGTTTAAATCAAACAGTATAGTATATATTGTTTCGTCATGACCTTTGTGTTTCAGTCCAACAGAACAGTATATATTGTCTCGTCATGACCTTTGTGTTTCAGTCCAACAGTATAGTATATATTGTCTCGTCATGTCCTTTGTGTTTAGATCAAACAGTATAGTATATATTGTCTCGTCATGTCCTTTGTGTTTAAATCAAACAGTATAGTATATATTGTTTCGTCATGACCTTTGTGTTTCAGTACAACAGAACAGTATATATTGTCTCGTCATGACCTTTGTGTTTCAGTCCAACAGTATAGTATATATTGTCTCGGCATGACCTTTGTGTTTCAGTACAACAGTATAGTATATATTGTCTCGTCATGTCCTTTGTGTTTAAATCAAACAGTATAGTATATATTGTTTCGTCATGACCTTTGTGTTTCAGTCCAACAGTATAGTATATATTGTCTCGTCATGAGTTCTTTGTTTTTGTAAAACAGTACGATAAATTGTCTTGTCTTGACCTCTAAGTTTTTGTAAAACAGTACGATATATTGTCTTGTCATGACCTCTATGTTTTTATAAAACACACTTTCGTTTTAAATAGTTCTATAACACATATAAATATTATCATTTGTTCTCATTTCGGAACGGAGAAAACAAAAACAAAACCAGATGAATATGATTTATTAGCTTTATTGCTAGATATATAGAATACGTGTTGTGAAACGTCGAAATAGAATTTAAGTCCCATGTATCATGTCTATTAAATGGCTTTCATGTTATTCATTTAATGAAGAAAAGAAAGAGAAATAGAGAATAAATTTGAAAGATGTACTCGTCAAAGAAGGACTCAAAACCATGGTAAATGTTTACATGTTCACGGGCTTGCTTGGGGGGTTCTGGAAAACGGTACATTCAGGTAGCTTTAATAGACACATGCACCTTGTACACTCGTTACATATTATGTTTTACCTTTCATAGACATGCTTGGACAAACGTCACTGTTCTAATAGTAACTGTTAAGTACTAAGTCGATAGCCTATCAACTATCAACTATGACATGTAGAGAATTCGTGAATGTTAAAATCTCCCTTGTTTGTGTGAGATATTGGAGTGTTGAGTGTTGCATGTCGTGTTGGACATGGTGGAGGAGGCGGTATTCCTGTGTTTGTAGTAGTCCCGCGGTTGTTGTCGCCTCATGTATAGGAACACGACGAGTACAGCAAGCAGGGCTAGGACCAAGGCTCCCCCGACAGCGGACACACCTATCATGTACTCGGTCAGCAGGCCAGATCTTTCCTCATTCACAGGGCCCTCTGTAACAGAGAGTCATGATATAGGCTGTAATGTCCTCGAGTCAGATTGGAAACAGCTGTATATTACCCAGCAAGTAGGTTGATTAGTTAAAGACATTGAATATGAGTGTAAAACCACAACTTATTTTCTCCTAGCCATCACGCTCCCCTCTTATTTGCAGCATAAGTTATTAAACTTGGTTTCTAAAGAGGAAAATCAGGAGTTCCCCTTTTGATAAATGGTCATTAAATCATAGTGACAAAAGAAAGACTTATTCACTGAGATAGGATTTCCATTTTGTCACAATGTTTACATATGTCTTATGCCTATACAGACATGTACTATATATATCTAGTTGATAACAACTGCTGTCTGTGCTTGCAACTGTGACAGTCCTAGCAAATGAAACGGGTTTTTTTCAGTGGTCCTATTGCTTAAAATGCCAATAGATAAATTCGATATCGTGATTGAAAAATATCCATTTGATAAAAAACACTTAAAATACAATAAACCATGTTTACCTGACACACTATGGAAATAAGGTGTAGTAGACTGACGTGGAAACCTACCATTAGCAGTATCGACGATATCTATGTATGTTATCAGGGTTCGTTCCTCCTCCTCACCATCACCATTCGGAGATTGTCGTTTACGTCTTCCATTGGTCTGACACCTCTGGAATATTTGATTTATTTTATACCAGCTGAACTTTATTTGGACAAATAACACTAACACTAGCTACATGTAAAGCGGGGCATATTAAATTGTGTGTTGTATCCGCGGCTTTGCCCAAACCTCCAAGTCCCGTCCTTAAAAGTGGGGAGGGGGAGGGACAGGTTATAGTTGCCTGACTTTTTTTAAAATGTGAACTTAAATTTCGCCATCCCTATAAGCTATGATTACATTCCCACTCAGAATTATACGTAAAGACCATTTCAGTATGTCCTTAATAACTTACTATTGAAATCATAGGTATAAACCATTTCAGTATGTCCTTAATAATTATCTGATGAAATCATGAATATAAACCAATTCGGTATGTCCTTAATAACTTACTTATGAAATCATAGGTATAAACCATTTCAGTATGTCCTTACTAACTTACTTATGAAATCATAGGTATAAACCATTTCAGTATGTCCTTAATAACTATCTGATGAAATCATGAATATAAACCATTTCAGTATGTCCTTACTAACTTACTAATGAAATCATAGGTATAAACCATTTCGGTATGTCCTTACTAACTGTTTCACACCCTGAATGTTTAGGTTATGAGAGACAAATATATCAAGCATCGGAAGGAATACGAACAAGGCTGATTCGACCATCTCTAATTCGTTAGGGAAATTAAATCGTTTATATCGACGCTTTCAAGAGGATATTCAGGATAAAAGATTGCCACGTACCCCTGTGCACATTATGTTTGGTTTCTTCCAGCAAATCTTCGCCAGGCATACGAAATATACTCGACCCGACGTGATCTGGATTGGGTCTGTTTCCGTCTTGTCGAAACGGGCAGCTTGCATACCCCCTGATATGGCAACGAACTTATCTGTGATGCTCGTTACATGTGCAAAATTACTGGTAAACGATGGGAACCCGTGGTCTGTTTTCGGACAACTAGAAAGTAAAAATAACCAGATTACGACTTGAAAATATCTAACAGGTGTGGGAGCAGGATTATGTGTATGACCGATCACGGACCAGAATTTTAGCATTTTTGTGTGATTGACGATTACTAACCATGGTGTGGGCATACTTATATATATGATCAATATCGAGCCAGTATATGAAAATGTTTATGTGTATGCTAGAATTGATCGAATGATTGATTACTAATCATTGTTTTAGCATATTTGTGTATAATCGAGGACTATCTATTGTGAGAGCATGTTTATGTATATGATCGATTACTAGCCATTGTGAGAGCATGTTTATGTGAATGCTCGATTACTATGTATTGTGAGAGCATGTTTATGTAAATGATCGATTACTTACTATTGTGAGTGCATGTTTATGTGCATGATCGATTATTAACCATTGTGAGAGCATGTTTGTGAGTATAATCGACTAACCATTGTGTGAGCATGTTTATGTGATCGATTGATTACTTACCATTGTGAGACCATGTTTATGTGAACAATCGAATACTATTCATTGTGAGAGCATGCTTAAGGGTATGATCGATTACAAACCAATGTGTGAGCATGTTTAAGTGAATGATCGATAACTAACCATTGTGTGAGCATGTGTGTGTGCATGATCGATAACTAACCATAGTGTGAGCATGTTTATGTGAATTGTGTTAGCCTGTTTGTATGTATGATTGATAACTAACCATTGTGTGAGCATGTTTATGTATATGATCGAATACTTACCATAATGTGAGCATGTATGTATGTGTGTGAATTATTAATTACTTACTATTGTGTGAACATGTTAAAGTGAATGATCGATTACAAACCATTGTGTGAGCATGTGTTTAGTAAATCATCGATTACTAACCATTGCGCCAGCATGTTTAAGTGAATGATCGATTAGTCACCAATGCATGAACATGTTTTAGCAAATCATCGATTACTTACCATTGTGTGAGAATGTTTTAGCAAATCATCGATTAACAACCATTGTTTGAGCATGTTTAAGTGAATGATCGATTACTCACCAATGTGTGAGCATATCTTAGTAAATGATAGATTACTATACCATTTTGTGAACAAGTTTAAGTGAATAATTGATTACTCTCCATTGTGTGAGCATGTAAACTTCAAAGATCGATTAATTACCATTGTGTGAGCATGTTTATTTGTATGCTTGATTACTAACTATTGTGTGAGCATGTTTATGTGTTAGTGAGCATGTTAAGGTGTATAATCCAAGGATCAATTACTAACTATTTTAGCACGTTTATGTTTATATCGATAACTAACAAGTGCGTGAGCAGGTTTATGTGTATAATCGATTGCTTACAAGTGGTTAAGCCGGATTATTTTTGTGGTCGATAGCTAACCAGTGGTTGAGCAGGATTATGTGTGTGGTCGATGACGAACCAGTGGTTGAGCAGGAATATGTGTGTGGTCGATAACTAACCAGTGGTTGAGCAGGATTATGTGGGTGGTCGATAACTAACCAGTGGTTGAGCAGGATTATGTGTGTGGTCGATAACTATTCAGTGGTTAAGCAGGATTATGTGTGTGGTCGATAACTAACTTTTTTGTCACTATGTGGTGGTCTCTCGAGTGCTCAGTAAATTCAAAATATATGAAACATCCAAAATCTTGGCAGTATTCACGGCGGATGACAATTTGAGATAATGTTATCTATTTGTGGTAAGTGAATTAGACAGAAATTGAAAATTTAATTGAACAACTACTTGAAGCTGGCCAGTTTCGCAAAATATAAATGATCAGGTAATTGCACGTGCTGTTTGTTATTTAATTGGCTGCTCATCTTCCATTACCCTATTTAGAGTTTGATTCATTCTTGGTCATTATTCTAGTCATGATGAGTATGTGAGTCGTACTTGGAATCTGCACAAACCATACTAAGTTTGAGTTCCCTTCTCGGCCATTGTACAAGTCTTATTTAGTGTGAGCCTTATTTGGGTATTAAATTTCGCCTATTTCGATTTAGAGTACTTTGTGAACAATATTCTAGTTTACTCAGTTCGTTAACCCTATTTCGAAATTGGACTAAACCTAGTGTGTAAAGTTAAATATGATTTCGACTGTAATTAATTCTTAGTGTGATGCCGTTCTCATCATTGATTAAGGACTATTCCTGGCTAGGGTGGGTGAAATCTAACTCCACAAGTCATGAAAAACCCAATCTAACGCCCAACATACAGATATCCCATGTACATTTGAAGTGCAGTGTACTGTTACAACATGTCGTCGTACTAACGTGTGTAAGAACCTGGTTTTTAAATTGCGTTTAGCTGATAAGCGTACATATATGTACATGTATTTTTTCACATTGGACATTGTACTATAACGCATAATGGTGATGCTTTCTCTTTATCATTTCAAGAATATGTAGAGTTTGTGCCTTTTTATGTGCTTTAATCCCGACATCATGTTATCGAGTATAAGCACGTTTCTATATCACCTATTATACATACCCAGAAGCGTCTTGTAGATATACTTTCCTTGTGGACTGTAGGTCAGGCGTGGCGTACAGTTCAGTACAGTACACTCCCCAGGGCCGTAAAGCTGTCAGAGGAATTAAAACACATTATCAATACTGCTTATATTACTAGTCTATACTCGCTTATAAAGTTCTTTAGAATATATTGGAAGAGAACATATAGTTGGTTTACTTCAGTATTTCAGCAATGACATTCTACATGTTCGCCATCTCTATATGAAAGTATATTAGTATTAGAAATCATGTCTTGCAAATCTTGCAAATACGCTACATTTCTGTACATGACCTGTCAATTTTAGCCTGTCGACGGAGGAGGATGTGCCACTCGTGTCAACATATCAGAATCAGTTGGTTTAGTGTAAATGTTTGTATTATATATGACTTTGTATGACTGTTGACTCGGGTCAGCAACCTACCATGTTTCATGTTGTTAAGAACATGTACACATATGGAAGGATCCATGCGAAGATCTCATGTAACCGTCGAAAGTGTATCGCTTGCAGTGAATGTATGTCATAAATATTTTACAATTTATAGACTATGATGTTCTAACGATGATTGAAACACACATGTAAGTATTTAAACAGTATCAACGACAGGGTAAAACATTAGGCGGCCAACTATATGATCTATTTTGGTTTCCGGTTGGATGCAAGCAAAGATAAGTATCCTATCACCACGAAGAAACCAGTTTCACATTCAAAGCTTGCTTTCTGTAAAATAGAATATTTCGGATATGTTTTATTCTTTTTTTTTTAAAGCAGTTGTCCATTAAAATGGATGTAGCCAAACCCCAGTGTTTTCATTACCCGTGTCTGTATGTCCATCTTGTGGGAATGTAAAAGGCTGGTATTCCAGCTTTAGTGCTAACTGGTTCCCGATTTACCCGTGTCTGTATGTCCATCTTGTGGAAATGTAGAGGATATTATTCCAGCTTTAGTGCTTACTGGTTCCCGACTTACCCGTGGCTGTATGTCCATCTTGTGGAAATGTAATGGGCTGGTATTCCAGCTTTATTGCTATCTGGTTCCCAACTTACCCGTGTCTGTATGTCCATCTTGTGGAAATGTAAAGGGCTGGTATACCAGCTTTATTGCTATCTGGTTCCCAACTTACCCGTGTCTGTATGTCCATCTTGTGGAAATGTAGAGGGCTGGTATTCCAGCTTTAGTGCTATCTGGTTCCCGATATTCACTTGGCTTGCTTCTTGATTATTATTCGCAAATTGAACAGCCATACGTATTACACCATTGTTCGAAGTTAAGTTTTTGTCCCTTGTGATACTGAAACGAAACATTGATCGTGGTTAAACTTTAACCATATAGAAATAATTGAACCGGTCTTTCTGAATCGTCTGAACATTGCAACAGCTTACAACTAGACACAACGTTTCCCAATATACACACTCTGCATTGGGTAATTTCAAAAGTGGTTGTAACAAAGTCCATAGGAATACTACGACCAATTCAAGTCAATTTAGCATCGAAGAAGAACGATATCGAATTCCGTTTGTCACCAGGGTGAATATTCCAAATAGGGTCCGAAATTGTCAATCTGTGACTCGATCACGATTCAAATAATCAATTTGTAATCATTGATGATTTCTTATGAGTAGAAAACCCAGACTATATATGGTATCATATGATAAATGAAACAGAACATTAACTTTATACATGTACAATCAATAAGAAAACCGCTCAGCATGAGAAAACCGATGACAACATATCTACAAATCTATAACATTACATGAAGATTATCCAGCTTGTAGAAACAATTATAATCCAACAAACAACGCTCAACAAACGACGCAATGCACAGATTAAGGGCCTCTCTCTAAATGTCGATACAGAGGTTTTAAAAACGATTTAACCTTATACATATACCTGAACAAAGATATAAAACCCCAGCATAATCATTGGTTAGGTGTTCTGCAAAGATTTTAGCAACACTGTTTAAATGTGGGTAATTGATTGGACAATTGATAACAAACCTCAAAGGAAGCTTATAACAATACCTCTTATTTTGCAGGATCTCAGTTTAGCGCATACTTAAATACCTAAACAACACCATTTTACTTCCAAAGTATTTATCAAGCCTCTAGCCATCACAAAGAAACGTTTGCAAATTTAAAGCGGCGTGTGTGTAGTACTTACTTGACAGTATACTGCTTTACAATCACCTCGGTTGTTAGACTCGCCGAGCATGTAAAGTAGATGTGCGAATCGCCCTCTGTTTCTTTGTCCACTTCATGGAAAGCATGGACAGCCCATCTGTATTCCTTCGGGAGGGTGTTGACCACCTTAAACATAGCAAAAACGGGGCTATGACATGCAATTTAAAATAACTGAAAGGCTTAGAACAATATTTATGTATAAACCCAATATAAGCATAATCAAAGCGCAAGATACGCACACCTTCGCTGGACAGAACAAGATCGAGTGGTAAACTGTGGACACACAGTAGGAGATGATACAAGACTATTGCATTGACAAATGAAATATGGCTTAAATCTATCCAGATGCCATTTATCCATATGTTGGAACTGATATTCTTTATCTCTATCTCTTTTAGGGTTCAGGTTACTGTCTAAGAATGGCTCATGCGGAAACTCTTTCTCGTAAACGCACATAAACAGTGTCTCGCACAAAATAATATAAATCGTGAACATAAGTAAGGAACAAACGGCAACTCTGCACTGGAAATTCTACCCATCATAACCTTTACGAATCACGTGGCCCTAAAAGTGGTACTAAACGTCGACCTATTACGTTTGCGATTCTCCAAGGTACGCTTAACATCGCTACGACAATCTTTGTGAGACACATGTATTAAAGTTCGTACGATCATATTACACGTAATCATAGACGTAAAGTTACACATCTTTGTGAGGCGCCAGTATTCAAAGAGATGGGTGATACAGACCTCTCTTCAAAACTAAAGGAATACCAAAGCCATATCGTAGGTCATGCAGACATTATGTAGAAAGTATGTTATAACTAATAACTTACATAATTATGGCCACAACTACTCGCACCTGCTGGAGGATTATTCGTACTAACATCGATCTTTAGCTCCGACGTCAAAAAGTTCTTTTGAGGTCCATCCCAGTTAAAATTGCAACCCCCAGAATAACGCGTTGATCTATCAAAAATGTCGAAGAATTCAGCCCCAATTATGTTTGAGTTATTTCTTATGACCTTTATTGTAACGTTCAAAACAGATCCGTCCAGAATACAGGCTATAACACCTATAAGATAGAATATTGAAAAATGATACTAATAATTAAAATACATTAACTTCTCTTACTACTACTGCTACTGTTGTTGCTTCCGCCGTTGCTGTACTTCTTCTGCTTTTTCTACTGATACCTCTGCCACTGCTATTTCTACTGATACCGCTGCCACTGCTATTTCTACTGATACCTCTGCCACTGCTATTTCTACTGATACCGCTGCCACTGCTATTTCTACTGATACCGCTGCTACTGCTTTTTCTACTGAAACCGCTGCCACTGATTTTTCTACTGCTACCGCTGCCACTGCTTTTTCTACTGATACCGCTGCCACTGCTTTTTCTACTGATACCGCTGCCACTGCTATTTCTACTGATACCTCTGCCACTGCTTTTTCTACTGATACCGCTGCCACTGCTATTTCTACTGATACAGCTGCCACTGCTATTTCTACTGATACCGCTGCCACTGCTATTTCTACTGATACCGCTGCCACTGCTTTTTCTACTGATACCGCTGCCACTGCTATTTCTACTGATACCGCTGCCACTGCTTTTTCTACTGATACCGCTGCCACTGCTTTTTCTACTGCTACCGCTGCCACTGCTATTTCTACTGATACCGCTGCCACTGCTATTTCTACTGATACCGCTGCCACTGCTATTTCTACTGATACCGCTGCCACTGCCTTTTCTACTGAAACCGCTGTCACTGATTTTTCTACTGCTACCGCTGCCACTGATTTTTCTACTGATACCGCTGCCACTGCTTTTTCTACTGATACCGCTGCCACTGCTATTTCTACTGATACCTCTGCCACTGCTTTTTCTACTGAAACCGCTGCCACTGCTATTTCTACTGATACAGCTGCCACTGCTATTTCTACTGATACAGCTGCCACTGCTTTTTCTACTGATACCGCTGCCACTGCTTTTTCTACTGATACCGCTTCCACTGCTATTTCTAATGATACCGCTGCCATTGCTTTTTCTACTGATACCGCTGCCACTGCTATTTCTACTGATACCGCTGCCACTGCTTTTTCTACTGATACCGCTGCCACTGCTTTTTCTTCTAACACCGCTGCCACTGCTATCTCTACTGATACCGCTGCCACTGCTATTTCTACTGATACTGCTGCCACTGATTTTTCTACTGATACCGCTGCCACTGCTTTTTCTACTGATACCGCTGCCACTGCTATTTCTACTGATACCGCTGGCACTGGTTTTTCTACTGATACCGCTTCCACTGTTGTTTTACTGGATACCTACCGGCACTGTTATTTCGCCGATACCGCTGCTACCGCTTTCTACTGATGCCACTGCTACCGCGTTTCTACTGATACCGCTGTCACTGCTTTTTCTACTGATACCGCTGGCACTGCTATTTCTACTGATACCACTGGCACTGCTATTTCTACTGATACCGCTGCCACTGCTTTTTCTACTGATACCATTACCACTGCTATTTCTACTGATACCGCTGCCACTGCTTTTTCTACTGATACCACTGGCACTGTAATTTCTACTGATACCGCTTCCATCGCTTTTTCTACTAATACCGCTGCCACTACTTTTTCTACTTATACCACTAGCACTGCTATTTCTACTGATACCGCTGCCACTGCTATTTCTACTGATACCGCTGCTGCCGTTTAATGATACCGCTGCTACTACTACTTTACTGATACCGCTGGCACTGTTTTTCTAATGATACCGCTGCTACTGTTTTTCTACCGCTACCGCTGCTACCGTTATTTCTACTGATACCGCTGCTACCGTTTTCTACTGATACCGCGCTACCGTTTTCTTAATGATACGCTGCCACTATTACTTCTGATACCGCTGCCACTGCTTTTTCTACTTATACTACTGGCACTGCTATTTCTACTGATACCGCTGCCACTGCTATTTTTACTGATACCGCTGTCACTGCTTTTTCTAATGATACCGCTGCCACTGCTATTTCTACTGATACCGCTGCCACTGCTTTTTCTAATGATACCGCTGCCACTGCTATTTTTACTGATACCACTGTCACTGCTTTTTCTAATGATACCGCTGCCACTGCTATTTCTACTGATACCGCTGCCACTGCTTTTTCTACTGATACCGCTG